>JAINUG010000084.1:150000-427500 GCA_029706075.1 Aldrovandia affinis | reverse complement strand
GAGAGAGAGGAGAGAGAGAGAGAGAGAGAGAGAGAGAGAGAGAGAGAGAGAGAGAGAGAGAGAGAGAGAGAGAGAGAGAGAGAGAGAGAGAGAGAGAGAGAGAGCGCAGACCCAAACACTGCCACTGCTGCAGTCATCGCCAATTAGGCCTGCATGTGCTGAGCAGATCAGGCCCTGTGTGACTACAGCTCCCGTCAGAGGGCACGAGACAAGGGGAGGGGGTAATATCAATACAGCTCCTCTACCCCCCCACCTCTTAATGGTGCAAGGTGTTAGTCTAAACAATCTCAGAGAGATGGGGGTGGGGGATGGGGGGAGAGAGTCTTGAAGCTTTAATAGTTGTGAAAGAGAACTTTGGCGCTCATCGTCCGAAATGGCGACCGGTTCGATATTTCACCACTCTGCGCGCGGCCGTCTGAAAGAACAATAAAACGACGTGACCCCCGGCACGCGTGGAGCTCGAAGCTCTCCTCTCTCTCTCGCTCCCCGGGGAATCCCGGAGGAAAAGGCATTAACAAAACCTCAAGGCAAAGAGGCTAAGGCAACAAAACAGCCCTCCCCCCAAACACATAACTCACTGATGAGAACGGACTCCACTGTTTGAACCAGTCTGGTCAATAATTTTCATACCTCCAGTACAATAATTTACTTTTAATCACCTGCTGTTTCCTCCAGCTGGAACACAAGCCCTGGCAGCGATGGCAGACGCCACGCTTTGCTCCAGGAAGAGATATTTAACAGATTTTGGAGTTTAGAAAGAATCAGCAGAGAAAATACAAGCAAAATAAACAAGGTTATACATCTGGAGTGGCAGGAAGGGTTCTGCTGGCTCAGGAGGGGACTGCAGGGCTGCTCAACGTCAACTCTGCTGTTCATCTGCCACTCTTCCAGTGTACACACACACACACACACACACACACACACACACACACACACACACACACAACTCTGCTGTTCATCTGCCACTCTTCCAGTGAGACACACACACACACACACACACACACACACACAACTCTGCTGTTCACACAGTAACACACATACACACACGCACACACACACACACACACACACATACACCCAGTAACATACACATACACACACACACACACACACGTAACACACACACACATACACACAGTAACACACACGTGTAGTGTGTGTGTGTGTGTGTATATGTGTGTGTACCAATTACCCTTCTGCTAAACTAATGGCCATTACAGCATTACTGAGGCTCCCCCACTATTTGGAAGCCATTTTCAACTGACCCCCAAGTTGTAGTTCTGACTGTCCATGAAGAGTCAGAGAACGCTGTGTTCACCCCTGTTCTGTGTGCATGTGCTCCGTGTTCCTATGTCTTTACAGAGTTCACCAGATTAAAACAGGCAGCAGTTGGCTGAAGCACAGCAGTGTCAACTCTTCTGTGTGTAGGGGGGGGGGGGTTACAGCAATCACCCATAATTGCACGGAAAATGTTATTTATGTAAGAAAAGGTGCACGATTCTGCACCCGTGTTGCAGTGTAAGCACACGCAGATTACAGGGGACTGGGTATCCAAACAGCCCTGCCTCAGGAGTGGTTTGTGTTCAGCTGGGCCTTATTGGCATTGACCGTGTTTACTACACACAGCCCCGGAGCAGGCTCAGGGGGGAAGGACCTCGCTCGGGGAGTGGAAACACCAGGAGAGAGAGAGAGAGAGAGAGAGAGAGAGGGAGAGAGGGGAGAGGGAGAGAGGGGGAGAGACACAGAGAGAGAGAGGGACAGAGAGAGAGAGAGGGAGAGGGAGAGAGAGAGAGGGAGAGAGAGAGGGAGAGAGAGGGGGGGGGGGGGAGACACACAGAGAGAGAGAGGACAGAGAGAGAGGGAGAGGGAGAGAGAGAGAGGAGAGAGAGAGAGGGGGAGAGGGGAGAGAGGGGAGAGAAGGGGAGAGGGAGAGAGAGGAGAGAGAGGGAGAGAGAGAGAGAGAGAGGGAGAGGGAGAGGAGAGGGGGAGAGGAGAGGGGAGAGAGGGGGAGAGAGAGAGGGGGAGAGAGAGAGAGAGAGAGAGAGAGAGAGGGAGAGAGGGAGAGGGGGAGAGGAGAGGGAGAGGGAGAGGGGGAGAGGGAGAGGAGAGAGAGGGAGAGAGAGAGAGAGAGAGAGAGAGGAGAGAGAGAGAGAGAGAGAGAGAGAGAGAGAGAGACCCCTGAAGGACATTAACCATGCGGCCCCCTTGTTGACGGGGCCTGGGGGCAGGCCTCCCTGAGTGCCTGCCTGGAAATAAACAGCGCAGGAAGCGGGACCGTAAACACGGCCCTTCTGCTCCACCGCAGCTCGAGGAGAGAGGCGACGGCCAACCCTCTCTCCTGGGAGCCCGCCGTTTCCTCTTCCAACCGGTCCCTCTTTTTCACCATCTCTCCCATCCCAAAACGTGAAAATGAACCTCGCCACAGCGGACGAACAAAATGAACAGATGCGATACATTTGCCCGTTGGAGCATCAAGATCTATGACATGCGTCTTCAATAAAGGACATAGTTGTGTATTGACAACAATGAGTTGAGAAATGAGCGGTTGCTCTTCAACCGTAGGTGGTGAATAACCTCTAGCACAGAGCAGAACGGAGAGATCACAGGCATTTGTGAGTGCTGGCATTTCAGACACAAAAGGCCAATTGAATAATGGAGCCGCACGCATTAAAAGCGGCAGCTCGCAGAATCACCTCGTGATTAAAAATACCAACAATCAGAGGGGCCGGAGATTGTTATTGAATTTCACTCGTTCGGTCATCCCTGACAGACTTTATCACCCGATAAGCCTTCTTCACCCTGCCCATGATGAGAGGACACAAAGAGTCATTTGTGACCTTTCACCTCTTCCCCTCTCCGCCGCCCCCCATCCCACCTCCCGAACAGAAGAGCCCCTAACCCCGGTCACCTCCGTCCCCGCCTCACTGCCCCGGTGACCAGTCACCTGAACTAGCTAGGCCTCGCACGCACTACGCCACAATAGCAGTGTTAATATAATAATATGAATACCACGGCTGCTACTACTACTACTACTATGACTATTTACTACCACTATGACTACTAACTACCACAACTGCTGCTACTACTGACACCACCACTACCACTACTACTAATAATTATTATTATTATAATATGAAATAAGCAAATTATGAAAATGGGGAATGAAAGTTTTGTCCAGTTCGTTTGGTGGTGATGCTCATAAGCTCTTGGTCAGAGTGTTCAGGCCCTTTAGCCCAGGAACCAGAGCAGGGCTGGAGGAGAGAGGGAAAGAGGGGAGAGAGAGAGAGGAGAGAGGGAAAGGAGAAAGGAGAGAGGAGAGAGGGAGAGGGAAAAAGGGGAGAGGAGAGAGGGAGAGGGAAAGAGGGGAGAGGAGAGAGGGAAAGGAGAGAGGAGAGAGGGAGTGGGAGAGGGAAAAGGGGGAGAGGAGAGAGGAGAGAGGAGAGAGAGAGAGGGAGGGGGGAGGGGAGAGGAGAGGGGAGGAGAGAGGGGAGAGGGAGAGATGGCTGACATCACACCCCCTGGGGCTGCACAGTCTGGCGTGCAGGAGAGAGACTCACCACAGGAGAGGGCAGCTCGACTCCATCTCCATACCAGGCACACCAAACCAAACACCTGAATTACTCCAACAACAACCTGACATGGAGGAATAACTGCTGGTGTTAACACTCAACTCAACCCGGTTCTGTGTGGCGCTGACAACGCTTAGGTTGTGGGTTCGATTCCCATTGGAACCACATATACTGAAAAATGTATGCATTCACTAGTGTAAGTCGCTTTGGATAAAAGCGTCTGATAAATGGAATATGAAGTATCCACTGGTGCATTGTCGGATGCCACCTAGTTCAGAGAAAAACGCAGATTGAAAAAAAATGTGTTTAAATGGTCATTATAAACAGAGAAGCATTAAAAAAGGAGATAAATATTTACTTACATGCTACAAAAGGAAAGTTATTTTGTGGCAACTGGTCTCCTTAGTAAACCTTCATTTTGTCTGAATACTCCTGTACCCTATACTGGTCCAACCAGTCAGAGACTAAGAGCCACATTTTTTACTGGCAGGTCAAACCTTCATTTATTTCACGTTATTAACATTCATTTATTTCGCGGAATAAAAAAATTGCGCCCCCTAACAAAACCAGTCTGAATACTCCTAACTGTGTTTTTTTTTTCCCTAAATTTTGCGACTCTACATCTACATCACAAAAACACAAACTACATGATAAGAGTATTTACCTTTACACGTTTTATTTTTTTATTTTTATGAAAGAAGAAAGAAACCTCTCAAAAACCTAAGGGCAATTGTAAACATATTTCCTTCAGCTTTTTATGATCAATACTCTCAAAGACCTTGCTGTACAAAATCTGGTAATAAAAAAATGCAGCGTGTTAAGTCTTCCTATTTTTATTTTCCTCATAATTATGAAATATAACACCACTTCACTGCACACATACTGGCAGCTAAGCACCACAAAAACTAGAGAAAGGAAAATGAACGCATTCCAAATCCTCTAATTTATTAATTGTGGCACCCTCTTCAAATTTCTTTCTCTCTGTTTTTGAAAGACTTATTGCGGGGTCCGTAAATAATTCCAATTTTTGCCCATTACGCCTTTATGTCTTGGGGCCGAGCAGATCAACTGTAAAACAGTCAGGGGCCCGAATTAAAACACGCTCCATTCTGAGAGGTCCCTGTTCGGCTGGGCCCCCGCTTCCTGTCCGGGGCCGGCTCCGTGTCAGCGCACCGCTCCCGCCTGCAGGGGGCCGCGAGAGTTAAGTGCCAGTTGATATTTCTGTGTTTTCGCTCTGACACGCCGGAGAGCCTCGTTCAAAGAGGGCTGGCGGGAGAGAGCAGCGTGCGGCCGTCCTCGGGACCAGACGAGCGCGACGCGGGGTGGCCCGTCGAGGGTCCCGCGGCACGGGGGTGGAAAATATGTTTATTTTGTATAAAAAAGGACACGCTTGGGTTGCGCTGATCTTGAACCTTGCGTGTGTGTTTTCTCTATTGGTGGGGTGTCGTTCCTGGCTGCGGGGGGAGGCGAGAGGCTTTGGAGCGCATTCCTCTCTCCCCTGGTCTCGTTCCGCGGCGCGTCGGGCGCGTGATTCATTAAAAGGCCCGCGCCCGCGTGCACTTACGCTCGCCCTGAGGGACGATCAGACTGGCACGCCCCGGTCCTTTCACAAAACAGGATCTCGAGGAACAATCTCTGGCCGCGTGTGCCGAGGGGCGGGGGGAGGGGAGGATTTTCACTGTCAGACCTCACTGTTTCCCAGCTCGGGGTATTGATCCGGTTTCCCCCCGGCGAGCGCGCGCCCCTCCGCCTGCGGGGGGTTAAACTCTGCGGCCTCGACGGCTCTCCGTTTCCAGCCTGGAGGTCAAGGGTCGGGAAGTGCCAAGTACTCGGGGAAGTCAATGTCTCTCTCTGCCCGTTCAGCGGGAAGATGGCCCATCTGTTAAACAGGTTAACTGTGGCCTCACTGGCTGGGCTGGTAACACAAGACCTCCAGCCTGCGCCGGGTAGGCAAAGACAACGCCCCAGCACCACAGCTTACGTCACTCAATAGCGTCTGGCTGCTGTCACAAAGGACGCGGACGATAACATCCAGCGATGCGTTAAACCGCCACACACACGCATCGCCTCTCAGAACATCCACACCTTCGACATAATCCAGCTAATGGAGGAACTTCCATTTCACACCCGTCTGGAGCGGGCGGAGAAACGCCACATCCTGTTAGCCGCCGACGATCGAAATGCTCGCGCCCGAGAAAGAGCAATAAGCGCATCTCGGAAGAAATCAAGACGTCCAGAAATCTTGCACGTTGGAAACGGACCGTAACGACAGCGTTTTGGGATCGGGGGCTCGCTTGTCCCCGTCTTTTGGGGGGACGCACCTCTGAGAAAGGGCAGGACAGGACGAGCTAACGGGACACCTGCGCTGAATAACCACCGATTAACCAGGCACCGACGCAGCCGCCAGAACGCTCATCTGACATCCCTCCCAGAATGCCGAGCGCAAGCGAGAGGATTTCTGAGGCGAGACATTCCACCATGCGAGGCTATTACATTTTGCAATAGAGTGGCCATGCGCATTACATATTTATTAGATATTTAAGGTTGAAGCCTTTTTTTTTTTTTTTTTTCTAAGAATGCGCGGCTATTACATTTTCTTTAAACCTGGCACCCGGGCGGCGTTGCCGTAGACGGCTGTCGGACTGAATTAGGCCGGGCCGAAGAACAAGCTTCCGCGAGGTGGCTTTGAATGGCAAGATGATGACTTTCAAAAATGATATTCATGTAATAAGGAGGCGTCCTGTGAAGGCCCCATCACGTACAATTACACCGACGCGCTGGACGTCTTGATGCTGAGCTCAAAGCAGGGTCCCCCCATTCTCTTTTGCTGAAAAGATTAAAGTCGTGCCCAAGGACCTGTCTCTTGAAGACATCTCTCTGATGTCTGGAAATACACTGGATTCCCCAAAGGGGGCGAGAGACGCAGACGAGAAATTCAACTCCACAGAAAAAAACAACCCCCTCCCCCCACACCCCCCAAGTTACATGCAGAGGTCGTGCAGAACTCAAGGCAGGACGTTGTTTTGATGGACGTGAGGACTGGACTGCGCTCAAACCACGCTTCCATGGAGACAAGAGCGACCCTTCCTAAGATCAGCTCCATAACGGGAGAGCGAGATTGGTTACCTGGCCAAGAACGCCTTTGAAGACACGGCCAATCAATCACTTAAAATGTCTTAAAATCACTTACACTTTTTGACCAGTTACATCTATAGGTTTTTATTGGCAACTCCTTCCATTCGCAAAGTGAACGATTCTCTTAACAAGATCCACAAACAACTGCCATTATTGCACACCTGAGAAAACATACAAGCCACTGTCACAGCAGTGCTGGCCTAGGCCTGCTTAAGTAGCTAAACAAATTCTCTCTTTGTCCAGTCGGGAGACTCATTTCCATTTCAATCAACAACAACGGTGAGACCCAGGACAGGTTTACCGCCTGTAATCGGGCCTCATCGACAAGGCGTTTTCACCGGCGAGTTTGCGTATGAACTTTATATATGACGATCAATAACGCCACAAGAGAGTGGGAAGCAATGGACCACCCCTCCACAGTTAATGTCCGTGATCAAAATTGATCTTTAATTGCCACGGCTTCTCCGTGGCGCGGTCGCCATCGGAGCGCTGTTTGGGACCTGCCCCTCGACAGCAGGGCCGGGGCGAGCCGCGCGCGTACATCCCTCATATCCGCGGTGATTAAAAACCGCGCCGTGACCTGATCCCTTCAACCCTGACACCCAGCCCACTCCGTCTCGTCCGCGGGAAATTCATTACAATTTTACAGATACCGTCCCGCTCCTTCTGCCCGTCGCGGCGGAGAGGGGAGAGGGGAGAGGGGAGAGGGGAGGAAAGAAAAATCAATCAGACTCATCCTCGTCTCGATCTGCAACACGCCGGCGCGATATGGCGCACCGGGTCCCATCCTCCGCATTTCCCGCGGACTTCACTTCATAACGACGTAAATTACTGCCCCCCCCGGCCTCCCCTTCATCTCCCACTCCCCCGTCTCACCCGCTCAAAGGACGCGCGGACGAGACGCTGAAATGTAATTATCGCAGCACAACGGCGCGCACTGTAATTCATCTCCCCGTTAAATACGCACTCATTTAAAGCCCTCGTCCTCGTTTTTTTCGCCCCTTCTCTTTTTAATTCGAGGGTGGAGACCTTCCCCCACACAATAAAATTACATTAGCATTGGCTGTGAGAGAATTTGGCTTGATGATTTATTGAAGCAATCAGTGCCATATTTGCAGTCATCTTTTTTTTCTTTTTTCTCTCTCTCTTCTTTTCTTTTCCGGGGGATACCGGGCTCGCGCGGGGCGCGCACACGGCTGAGGCCCACTCCGTGATCGCCAGATTCTGGTTTTGATTAGATTAGCATTAAACAACACCGTGACAGATATGACAAATAGGTGCATTAGAGCGCGTCACTTATTCCCCCTTCTGGATGCCAGGGTTCACTTCTCCCCTGCGCCCCCGCAACGCCAAATATATGCAGCGACTGACACCAGAAGTGATGTGTAATCTCTCTATATTACCTTTGGAGAATAAGTGAGCTGAATAATGTAGGGTAAATGGGGGAGGGAGAGTTTGGGGAGGGGGGAGCACGCAGGAGAAAGCCCCGTTTCCACTTAAAAATAAAACTGATAAAACGCAGCGGCGGAAAGGAAGAGAAAAGCCATCCATCATTTGTGTTTTCCACTCCTTTTTTTTGTGTGTGTTACACTCCTTTTTTTTTTTTTTGTCTCGTGTGTTGTGCTTTTTTAAAGAGCCGGACACAAACACGGAGAATTGATACTGTATTTGCCGTTGGTGAGGGAGTGCGTTAGCTCTCTCCGTATCCCCCTCAAAGATAAAAGCCAGGAGCTCCATCTCCCCTGTATCGACGTCGAGCGCCATTGATTTCTCACACCTGCCACGATCCTTTCATTTGTGTCCGTGACCCGTACGTCAACGCCGCCTAAATAAATTTGCCAACGTCGGCGCCAAAAAAGGGGAAACAAATCGATGCAAAGCAGCATTAATTTAGCATTATCCTCCCTCCTCAGGCGAGCGGAGCCAAACGGGGCTTTTAATGTGGGTCAAAGGTTCCTAGATGGGTCAGAACCCTCGACCTCTGGCCCGATATCAGCCTCATTAAGCAGGCCTTATTTAACATTTCGTTTCAAAGTCATAATGGACGCGTGGACAGGCCGGGAAGGGGGGGCAGGCGTGGAGGTGTTCAGAAAAGATAAGCAGAGTTAATGCCCCGCCCCAGCCCTCACACCTCCCCCCCCAACCTTAATTTCCAGCACACAAGGTGAGTGTAGCACCTGAGCGGGCCCAGGCAGGTGAGAACAGGCTTACCTGTGAACAGAGCAGCATCACCAGCTCCACAACCGAGCTGCTGGACTTAATGCAGAGCAGGCCTGGAGAGACAGACAGACAGACGGAGAGACGTGCGGTCAAACCAACGCACACACGGTCAGCCAAGTGCAGGCAAGGTCAGGTCAGACATCCTATTCACTGTAAAATGGAGGGATTATAGCAAGGAGATAACAATGTACCAATCCTGTATCGTTTGGTATTGGCACCAACGGTAAACAATTCCAGTAAACAATTGACTTACGCTGCTAGTTTTACATTGTTTATATTTTAGGATGAAGATGTGTCTGTGCTATTTTTAAATGTTTAGGTGTTTAGAAAGAATATTCCTGTACTTTTGTCCCTTTTCACAATTGAATGTTTTTGCAAAGTGGTTATCGTACTAATACACGTTTCCAAGTACAGTTTAAATAAGCCTTATATAGGTCAAGGAGCATATCATTTTATGGACATTATTTTATTGTAATAATTTATTTGCAAAAATTTATTTGAAAACTCGTCTTACTGATCACCCTCAAATGAAAAAAGCTGGAGGAAAAACACACTGAAGGTTTTTATTTTTTTACAATTAGTCATATGAAAGATTAGATTTCTCTGAAAAACAAGGGTGACCACCATTTGAACAAAGATACAGTGCAAACCATAACAAAAGTTTGATACCATATAACACACACACACACACACACACACACAAACACACACTCTTATGGGCTAATTCTGCAACATCTGGAGGGGGCAGGAGGTATCGACGACTCTAATGAACCAACATAACGTTACTGTAAACTAATACATATTTGGGCCTTGTATTACAGCGTCAAATGTGCAGAGCATATGTCTTATTGATCCACAATATCTCCTTTTTTTCCAGGCGATTTCAGAGGCCCCCGGGCCCATTATCTATGCAGAGAGGGGTGGGGGGGGGGGTATGGCTCTGTGACCCCTCCGTTCTCACTTACCCCGTTCCCCCACCACCCTCCGGCTATCAATCACCTTTCCATTCTGCGTGCTGGCAGCAGACGTCCCAAACACTCTTATTAGTGGCCCGACCCCTGACCCCCTTCTCTATAAAACCTCCACGGCCCTCACGAGCACCGCCTTAAAGAGACACTCCGGGGTTCTTTACGGCTTTGCGTTTGATTAGCGTTGTTGCTTACGAATACCGCATTGAGGGAGCGCACCTCCAAAAGGGGGTAATTCATCGCGGGGCTGCCTGCACTCGCCGGTTCAAGACCAGGTGTTACGCTCAGGGCCCAGGTAAGGACGAGGGCTTTTTACAGCGTCACAGCGAAGACGTGAAGAAGGGTGTGTGTATTAACATGGCAGGACTGAGCGTTTTCTTTAATAATATCCCTGATGTTTGATTGGCTCGTAAGGCTAATTTCCTGGTGTGCTTGGTATTAAACAATATTGCCAAATAAACACTTTTCATTAGATAAATTTTTTTGTAATGAAAATGCATATATATAAATATATACATATAAAAATGAACCAGAGTAAAAGTGTTTATTTGGAAATGCTGTCCTATAACAATCTTCACCAAGATTATATGTATATAAAAATACCATATACCTTACATTGCATAAATATCGACCCTAATTTGCCCAGAAATCTTCAGTTAATGATCAAGTTCGTATCAGATACAGATGACAAACGCTCATGCCACAATCGTAACCTCAGTGATAAAGCTGTTCCGTGCCCTGTGTGCCCGTGCCTGCCCCGTGTGCCCGTGCCTGGGCGCCCGCTCTGAGGTACTCACTGGTGCTCTCGATCAGGAGCTCCTGCCCGTGGCTCCCCAGGAGCGTTTGGGACAGGAAGGGGGCAAAGTCCACGAAGATCTCCCTCAGCAGGGGGGCGGCCTTCTCCAGCCTCTCTGAAATACTCCAGCCTCATCAGAAATACTGCCTCTACAGGGGGAGGAAGTGACATCAGACACACAGAACACTCACCTGGATCCTCTACAGAGGGGGGGGGAGGAAGTGTCATCAGACACACAGAACATTCACCTGGATCCTCTACGGGGGTGAGCGCATACCTGAGGGGGCTCCCAATCAAATAGTGGAATGTTGGAAGCTACAGCATGGGTGTCTTTATGCCATGAAAAACATCCATCAGGGAATCTAGATTTGGCGAAAGGGCCCATCCCACAAAATAGTTTTTTTAATCTCCTAAAGCAGGGGTGTCCAATCTTATCCACAACGGGTGGGTGCAGGGTTTCCTTCTAGTCCAGCACTACAACACCTGATTCACGTAATCAAGGTCTTGATTGAAGACCAGGTGTTGTAGCGCCGGCCTAGGCCAAAAGCCTGCACCCAACACTGGCCCTTTTTGGATAAGATTGGGCACCCCCGATACGATTGAGAAGGTAAATCGGTGTGTTTAGCACAGAGCTTCCCCTGACCTCTGTGGCTGAAGAGGCCTGATATACAGGAACAGGACACCAGGTGGTCACAGCCTACTTCCACACCAACAGTGATCACTTCCTGTTCACAAGGGGTATGTCACTGTCCCCAGCTGAGGTTTAAGTTGGTACTGTATGACACTTAGTTTAAATTGGTACTGTACAATACCTAGCTTAAGATGGTACTTTAAGACACCTAGCTTAAACTGGTACTGTACGAAACACTCATAGTTTCAATCCCGACAAAAAAACTGAACCCTCTGATCTGAAACAGTGAGAGGGAGCGCTTCAAAACAGAGGATGATAGTAATTCTACCCAATTAACATTACATATGCTGGAACATATGTTTTGATATAATGTTGAAGAGGGCTGAAATATCAATTCCAGTCTGTACACACAAAAAAACCCCATCACTTTTAATCCCTGGTGGCTGGAAAGACATGGAGGATTTAACATAAAGAGAGTGGGTTAATGATGCAGTGGGAGAGGGAGAGGCAGAAGTCTCTGTGACATGGCTGAGTACGGGCTCGGAGGAGAGCAGGCACCTCATGCTGGAGGCTGAGTCCTGGGTCAGGGGGGACACCGAGGGGACAGCTGGCAGATTAGCACTGGCAGAGACGCCTCCTGCACGAAACCAGAGAAGATGTTATTGTGTCTGGCTGCGGGATGACCCTTCTGCCTGCCAGAACATTATTATACACACACCACATCAAATGTTGATTACAAATTATTATTATTATTATTTTTATTTTTTGCAGAAGCGGAATATAAAACGAGCACATCTAAAGAAAGAAAGAGAGAAATACACATTTAGTACTGTGAGACACTCCAGGACAAGGGAATTCCTAAACTGTATGTTTATTGTCACTTGTGAATGTTCCACTCTCTGTGCCTTCATTGCTCCAGTTATCTGTCTGCCTACCCACCAATGGCCCCTTTAAATTCACTGGCCCACCAGTTTGCCTGAGGGTGACCTCCTCAAAATCTGCACGGTAGCTTTCTGTACTTTTAATTGTTCTCGATTGTGAATCCAACAAAAACCTCCTCTGAGTAAGCATTGCAAGAAACCAAGAATCTCACAAAAATAAATCATCATTATTTTTGATGACTTTTCCTTTTTCACTGGGGTGTGCTCCTTTGTGTTTACCTCTGCTGCCAATATTGGCATTTTAGATTTGACATTGTTAAATGAAAACTGTTGAATAGTCAAAAGTGCTTCTCTTGAAAGCCACAGTAAGAGACAGTAAGAAGAATAAAAACAGCCTCAGAATAAAAACAGCATTTCCACACGATCAGAAGGGAACCTCTTTAGACAAACGTCGTTCTAAAATGCATCTGTATACAAACTAAACATTGCATGAGAAAACATTTCAAAAATGTACACATTTATTCAGCATTATAATATCAGATCAGGCACAACATTCAGGAGATTTAATGTAACATCCCTATGCATGTGTTCATGTGCAAATATCAATTCAATTTCTAGGAAAACAATAAAATAATAATCTATGTTCACTGTTCAAGTTCATCGATACATCAAAATGTGGTGCAATTTCTATTAGAATTTTCTGGTTTATTTGTTTGTGTTTATTAAAGGTACTGCACTGCATTTTGCTCAAATCCTTATTTTTTTATGCATATCATTTGTTGTTTTATGTGTCTCTGTATATTTACTCTTCAAATTTGCTAAGATCTAAAAAAATATATATTTGTAAAATTCATTTAGGAAAAAATCAATGATGAATTACTACGCCATAATTAGACTCTTTGCCCTAGAAAGTTTTCAGTGAACCTTTCCCCGGAAAGGGCACTGCTCACGGTGCAATTCGATTGGCTGTTCGATCGCCTCTGAGCCCAACAAAAATGCAGAGATGCACGCAAACGCGCTCCCTCAGTTCCCTTTGATGTCGTCCGCCCCCTGCCCCCCCCTCAGTAATGTTGTGCTTCCCCGTCTTTAAGGGGCTCGGAGCGCGAGTAACTCTTCCAGGGTGACAGGCTACATGGCGTTTCCTCGCTGTGGAATGCGCTGCGGCAGGGGGACAGGGGCCTAACTGCGAACACGTGTGCCCCCGACTCCAGTCTCCTGGGTGTTAATGAAGTAGCCACCTCAAACATACCGGAGTAAATTACGTTATCTCCATTAATCTCCGGCCTGATAAACGACCCCCCCGCCCCCCGAGTGGCGCTTTTACTGACATTTGGGCGAAGACTTGAAAGGGAATGCAAATGGGCGATTGGGCCAGCGTTAGCCTGGCGTGGCTGCTGTTTGGACAGAGGCACGAGGGGCTAATCTCCACACTGGCCTCTGTGTGTACAGGTCACAACCCCTATTCTGTTTTTCAGAAACACGATCCCTTTTCAGAAACCATATTCTAAAAACCAGTCGGATCGCCTAACACGGATATGTTATCCTCAGTCAGTCCCCCACCCCCTCCCCCACACATTTGCATGGCATGGAACATATACACGTATGGATTAAAAATTGCTTGCTCTTATGTGGAACTTTATCACCAGTAACTCTTGGCAAAAATTTGTTAAAAAAAGATATAATACACAACTCAAAATATTTCACGAAGTGAGCATGCATTTCTGTACAGTATCTGTACAGACCTTTAAGACCCTAGGGTGTACAGTGCTCATAGAAAACTGGATTACACGGCAATGTCCAGAAAGACCGTAAACACGGCCCTGTGCTGAGCCGAGGGGACCTGATCCATCAGGCCAGCGCTGACGTTTACGGCTCTCGCCAGGCCCCGGGAATCACTCCTCGGACGGTAATCGCCAACACCTTCCTGAACCCTTCTTTAGTGCTACACCAGACCCACCTTTCTCCATCCCACACCTGACTCACTGCTCTGGAACTACACCTGAGGCAGCGGGGGATTCTCTTCCTGTCAAATTCCCCCTATCAATTCATTAGAGCGTTTGATTTATGCTCAGAGGATACGGTCTCCAGTCTCTCCGTGAGTCAGTGACCACTCTCTCAGGTGTGATCACGTCTCCAGCTTAACTCCATGGTGCTGTTACTCTCTCTCTCTGGTATGTTAACAACACAAGCTCTTCTCAACAGCACTGTGACTCTGTGTCTGGCATGATGAGGACTCCCTCTAGCTTTCGGTCAAGTGCTGTGACTCCTCCCTCTGGTATGATAGAGACTCAGCATCTCTCCACAGCGGTGTGTCACTTTTCCCTCTGGTACAATAATGACTCTTTGCTGTGACTATCTGCTGTGACTCTATCTTTCTATCAAGTGTTGTGAGGACAATGACATCTCCTACATTGCCGTGACTCCCCTGCTTTCTCTTCATCTCTCCAAGTGTTGTGACTCCTTTCCCTCTGGTATGACTCTCTCTAGCTGTCTCACATCTCCCTACATTGCTGTGACTCCCCTGTCTGGTATGATAAGGACTCTTCATCTTTCCACAGTGACTGCTCAAGTGCTGTGACTATCTCTCTGGTAGGACAATGACTCCCTCTAGCTTTCTATCAAGGGTTGTGACTCCCCTGTCTGGTATAAGGACTCTTCATCTTTCCACAGTGCTGCGGCAGGTGATAAGCGGTATGGTATGACTCCGTCTGACATTTCTCCAGTGCGGTGCGGTGACTCACCGTCCGCGGACTCTGTGCTGGCGCCGTGCGCGGCGTCGTCTGAGGACACCACGGCAACGCTGTTGACGGACGTCCCGCCGCCCGAGGCCGGAGTGGCAGCGGACACGGTCATCGCCCCCAGCGACAGAGATGACCCCGCCTTCTTGGGCGCCACGACGACACTCCTGAAAAACACAATGTTATGTCAACATGGACAAGCCAAAAGAGGGAGGCCAATGCCCTAACACCAAATCATCATAAATGCGTATAGAGGAGTTATGGGGTTCAGGGAAGAAGTACCACCTCAGAGATAGCCTGGAAGACTTTACTCACACAATGCTCTTTAACAGAAAACTGAGAAATAGTCCTTGACAGGAACACAGTTAATGACCTCCAATGCTGCTTTGCAACAACCATCCTTATCATTACACTGTTTCAACTGAAATAAATCAATAATAATCATAATAATAATAAAGTTTACACTATATGTTGTCTTTATAAACATTTGATTAAAGATTTTTTACAAGACTTCTAACATTTGAATAAAGACTTCTAACAGTTTAGGGGGGACTTGAAAAACAAGACATTGAATTTGAAGAAGCCAAGTTTGGGAAGCTCCCAAAAGTGTGAAAATAAAATTAATAATGATAATTCCAGTAATGCTTCTAGCTGACAGTTTCAAATAAAATCAACCTTCAAAAAAATGGGGGGCTGCGGATGGCCCAGCGGTCTAGTGCACCGCGCTTTGGAGCGGTGTGCGCTGCCCCGTCAGAGACGCATCGAAACCCGCTTTCTACCAGACCGGCCCTGGTCGTCAATAGGCGGCATTTGGCTGTCCGCCTCGGGGGATCTCCTCTTCGTCTCGAAAGAAGGCGGGAAATAGGTCCAGGCAAGAAATAAAAAAATTAAAAATAAATTTAAAAAACCTTCTGCAATATCTCCCATCTCCTGGGCATTTTCTCAATTCTCCACCAAATTAAGGGCCCGCCTTATCTGCTCAGAATCAAAATGGCCGCCTCCACTTCGGTTTCCTCTTTCCACACTCTTCTCCTGAGACGGTCAGCCGCACGCTGGCTCAGACATCAGTTAAACAGGGGAGCGCGTGTTTACTGTACATTCTGCGCGGTTGAAACCGTGTCCAGTGGGCATCAATCACCTGTGAGATCAGGGTGAGGCATGTGGAGCATCTAGCGCTCAAAGCCGCAGCAGGCTGCCTGTCTGTCACTGGGGGCGCATGACTCTCTGCCTCGACCACTCAACTACGCAGGAGAGGGAGGGAGGGAGGGGGGGGGGGGGGGGGAGGGAGGGAGGGAGGGGGGGGGATTCTCACGCATTTCAAACGAACAACAGCCTCACTTGCTGCTGGCATGGGAACGCCGCTGTGTAATCACCCCCGTGGAACACACACACACACACACACACACAAAAAAAAGTCCCTGAGAATTTCTCTGCTCAGAGACGGCGATAAAAACCCATCTCTGAACACGGCTTCCGGTCCCAGAGAAACACGGAAGGATCCGAGGCGCTAAGTGACACGCACAGTAGGGGAAAAGATAAATAATAAAATCAGACGGATGAAAGCGCCGGGGTGCAAACTCTCTGATGAGGACGACACAAGTGCACCTTTCATGGACGTCAACAGCAAAGCGGCTCTTGGTTGTTTTTTCACCCCCCCCCCCCCACCACCCCCCCCTTTTAACGACCGCCTTCTGGTGGCGCAGTGCAGGATCTGTCACGCGGTCCCGTTAAGGTGACGTTACGGGACGTCCTAATGAACATTCCTCTGGCCCATAAAAGATTCAGGGATCTCCCCTAATTAGGGGCGGCTTTCATCCCCGAGCCCACCGCGCTCCCTGAACGGCGCTCAATTTCAATTAGGCCCGCGCCGCAGCGCCCACGAGCGAGAGAGCGGGAGAGAGCCGGCGCGCCGCCATCCATCTGGACATTTACTTAATGGCATCTTCTCCCGGCTCCGCGGCCAACAAATTCAGCAAGCGCTCCCCGCCACGGCTCTGCAGCATCCCCGCTTAAGCAAGCCCTGCGGAATGTCCGCTTCGGGATTTTAAAGTGCTTTTAACCCCACTTAACAATGGAGCGCCGCTCTCTTTTACAGCGCCCCGGGTAAGGCCCATTACAGCCGGCGATTAACCCGCGCGTGACGACTGGCGGGCCGTGTTGTTGAGAGCCCGCTGCGTTTGTGAGCGTTTTCTTTTCTTAGGTGCGCGCACTCAAAACGCTGAAGAGGAATACGATGCACTGTGGACGCGATCTGGCAAACTCTGGGGTCCGGGACGACAACAGCCCTGCGTTTCGATTCGTTCTGGAAACCCAGAACGGGGGTTCGGCTTTTTCAGAGAGAGAGAGAGCAGTGCCTGGAGTGCCTGGAGCATCTGAAGTCCGTGTTTGATGGAACGTGAAGTGGATGGGCGGAGCTCCGTGCTGGTGGCTCCGGAGGGCCGGAGTGAAGAGGGGGCGAGGGGGTCTGGCCCGGGAGAGGGAGAGGGGAAGGGGAGGGTGGGCCCCATCTGCTCAGCTGCCATGTCTCTAAATTATTCACAGCGTCATTAGCTACGCTCGTGCAGAGCTAACGCCGGGCCAATTAATCAGCCATCGGGTCATCTGTTACCGGGGCGGCCCCAAGCACTGATCACCTAAAGGACTCTGGTCAGTGAATTATTAAAGGTTTTAAACCGGGCTCCCATATCCAACGCTTTATAAAGGCAATATGGGACAGCGCTCTCACGCAGTGCTTTCCCCACCGTCACAACGGTGAACTTAACGAAGCTCCTGAATGACTGCACCAGCGCTCTGGCCAACAGGTGCCTGCCCTGGCGCGCTCTGGCCAACAGGTGCCTGCCCTGGCGCGCTCACTCACAACCGCCGCTGGGTCACATGACCTGCTTAATGGATGACGTAATGGCGATGTAATGACATTGTGATGTCATAAAGATGCCATGGCTGTGTGTTCCGCCCAAAAACCAAAACAATGCAGCGGATGTAGTGGGTGGAGCAAGCTCAGAGGCCCCTCCCACTCCGCGCAGACACAGAAACATGTTGAACGGCCCACGTTCCTCCGCGGTGAATGCCTAAAGCGCTCTGCCTCTGGGGAAATGGCACAAAACAAACATCACAACCAAGAACAGCGAAAGACCCCGACCATAAATCTTCATCTCATCACTTTCTCTCATGGGAAAGCATCCCAAAGATGCTCTGTCCTGTCCTGTCCTGTAGTCTGTGTAGGAGGACACTGGCACTATATGCGTATATATACAGTATATATAGGAGTGCTGGTGCTATTCATGAGAGGGTCAGTGCTGGGTGTGCTAATTGCAGAGATCCTGTATGAGGCTCCTCCTCAAGTAGAAGGGCTCTTGAGTGCCAGTGGGTGATCAGCTGAGAGCCTCAGACACCAGCTCTCTGAGGGAACCCGCACGTTAACCCAACTCCATATGGGGAAAAAAGCAACAGTGCCAACTGTTAGTGAGTACTTAACACGTGACATAAGAAAGATAAATGTTTGGCAAAGATGTTTTTTTCCAAAGACCAAATTTGTGACATATTTGTTGTTCTTATTTATATTCTCCTCTTTGGTGCCACGGGCAGTCATGTGACATCACCCGACAAGCCTCTGCACACTATAGCAGTCATGTGACCGCCATATCTAACCCTTGTACAGGAAAAATAACCTTTTCCTTCCCAGTGTTACAGGTATGGTACGCAGCTACCTGCAATGATGTCTATCGCTGCAGTAATACAGTACTATGATTGTTCCTACCATGTATTTATGCACATCTTGTAAGTCGCTCTGGATAAGAGTGTCTGCTAAATGCTTAAAATGTTAAATGTTAAAATGTCCTCCAGGTCAGTGCCAAAGGCGCATGCCTCCGTGTATGTGGGTCAGGCCGCCGGGGCCTCTGGCGTGGGCACTGTTTTCCCTCCAGCTGCTCGACACAGAGCTCTGCTGCGCTCTCACCGGAGGCGGGCGCGTAAATCAAGCCGCTGCTGCCGCACACTCAGACTGATTACATTGTTTACCGGCGCTCTGCTTTGTATCAGCAAATATTTGCAGACTCGCTGTCAAAACAGGAATATCGCGGAGGAGATATACAGTGAGATCCTGAGCGGCGGCAGACCGTGAGTAAATCAGGGGGAGGGACACTTCACCCCTGACCCCACCCATTTTTATCTGCGGGGTTCGGTATTTCCCACACACGGAGATCGTAAATTCCCCCAGAATTCCCGTGTTTGGTTTAAGTGTAACATGACGGTCTGACCCTCCGGGCCTGGCCTGGCCTGGCCAGGCACGCACACGCACACACACACACACACAAACACACACACACACACGGGTGAGGTAGCGGTAGGATAAATTGGTGTGGCTGAATCGGAGGTGTTTGAGGGATTTGTGGGCTCCTCCATCACTTGGGCCGCGGGACGGGCGCGCGCGGGAGAGGCAGCTTTGACAGAGCGGGCTCTCAGAGCCACACTTCTCCCTCCCGGGGAAACCTGCCTGCGCCGGCCACCGCGAGCGCCGGTAAATCAGAGCAGGAGAAACGGTCGGAGTCAGACGCCACTCATCCCCCGTCGGTGCGCGGCACGCTAATCCTCGAGCCTGCTCTCCTGCTCTCACAGGAGAGAAACAATAAATAAAAAGGGAATTGTGTAAACTAAAAATCAAGACGCATTTCAGTGAGCTCAAAGGCTTGGCGGGATTGTGCTGAGGATGCGGAATGAGGAAATCTCTGGAAATGAGACAGTGGGGCAGGCTCTGTGGACCTGCTGGAGATAGAGGGGCCGGGGAAAACAGGACACGGAGGGGGAGAGAGAGAGAGAGAGAGAACAAGAGAGAGAACGAGAGCGATAGAGACAGAGAGAGAATTATACATGTATGTGTGCGTATATATATATATATAAATAGATTGTCATGTATGAATATCAATTAATTAATTAATCATTTTTGTGTCATTGATATTGTTGTTATTGTCATTATTTATATTAATGTATTTATACGTATTTCATGTAAACAATTGCTTTGGCAATACTGTGCAATGTGTGGCCATGCCAATAAAGCATATTTGAATTTCAGAGGGAGGGAGGAGAGGAGAGAGAGAGAGAGAGAGAGAGAGGGGACGTTTGGCCTTGTGGATCCGATGGCGATAGAGGGGGAAACAGGATGCGGGCCCCCGAGCCCTGAAGTGTGAGTGTGAGAGATAGATAGGGAGGGAGGGAGGGGTCTGTGGGGCCTGTGGGCGAGTGGAGCCTCTGTACTCCCCAGCGGTGCGGGGCCGATAATCCCAGAGATACGAGGAGCCTTGCGATTCCTGACACAGCATTCCTCAGATAAACACAGAAACACACGGGATCAGAGAGAGGCCTGGGAAATCCCACAGATACAGATACCAGCTATCGCCAAAAATCAGGCTCTCTCTCTCTCTGCGTTTGTGTCCGCCGCAGCACAACAAATGCAAACCAGACCCCGTCCGTCCGTCCATCCGTCCTCCGGCACACAGCCCCCTGTCTGTCTGCAGCTACAGAGTTCTCCTGCGGCCGCTCGGCCCTCTCTCCCGAGGGCGCGCCGTTTATCCTGCGCGGTTTAGCGGAGGTTTCAGGGGTTTTTCCCCCCCGCTAAGAGATCCGCAGAGGACGAGATGAAAAGGCGGGGCCGTAAATTACGGCGCCGCGCTGAAAAGGCGCTGGGCCGGACCTTGGCGGATCTCTGGGCGGCCTCTGGCGGCCATCTCTCTCTGTGCTGCTCTGATCTCTTTTCCTGAACACGGGTTAGCGCGCAGCCTGTTTGTTTGTGTGCAGAGAAAAACACTTCCACAGCAGAAGCACCAGCTCCTTCAGAGGAGAAATGACCCGAGGTTCAAAAGGGGGGGGGGTTCTTTATGAGGTCACACACCTCAGCTAACGTTCATTCTTTCGACGCGAAAGAGGAAACTTTCAGTGGTTTTGTGCAGCCTCCTGGCGCTAACGGGCGGGAGGGAGGGAGGGAGGGAGGGATGGATGGACGCCCTGTGAGAGGCTCAAGAGGTCAGAGGTCAGAGGGTCAGAGGTCAGAGGAGAGGCCCACCTGTCGAAGGAGCGGAAGTGCACGGACTGGTCCCTGGCGGCGTCCCCCATGGCTCCCAGGAAGGCGGGAGGGAGCAGGCTGGGGTCCACCACGATGTCCTCGGCCGGCCCGCTCACCAGGCTGCGCAGGATGTCCTTCACGTTCACGTTCTTCCCCGCCGTGGCGGGAGGGGCGGAGAGGCCCTCGCCACCGCCTACGCCGTCTGGCCTTGAGGCGCCGCCCCCTGCCCCCACCTCGCTGGCAGCGGTGGAGCCCTGCTCGTCCCCGATGCCAGAGTCCCTCCTCCGCAGGGACAGCCCGTTGTCTAGTCCAGTGGGGACACCATCGCCAACGCTGCCCTGGCCTACACCTGCTCCTACAGGATAAAACATAACGCACAGCCAAAGGTGAGTGTGGACCTATAACACCTCCATCTTAGGTGAGTATAGGCCTGAAACACCTCCATCTTAGGTGAGTGTGGACCTATAACACCTCCATCTTAGGTGAGTGTGGACCTAAAACACCTCCATCTTAGGTGAGTGTACGCCTAGAACACCTCCATCTTAGGTGTGGACCTGAAACACCTCCATCTTAGGTGAGTGTGGACCTGAAACACCTCCATCTTAGGTGAGTGTGGACCTAAAACACCTCCATCTTAGGTGAGTGTGGACCTATAACACCTCCATCTTAGGTGAGTGTGGACCTAGAACACCTCCATCTTAGGTGAGTATAAGTATTCATGCTGATTTGTAACCTGAGTGTGGTGCATTAATAAGGAGTGCTGTCTGTATGAAGCCTGATTGGACAGTGAGGCTGTGGTGTAGGGGCAGAGCTGAGGCAGTAGGGGGCACTGCAGTACCTGCACTCTTCACAGACTGGCTGCGCTGGAGCTGCCTCCTGTCGTTGTGGGGCTCCAGGATGTCCCGGTACTTGGACACCATCAGGACAGAGATGAAGTAGACCACAGCCAGGGCCAGGAACTGAGCCTGCTTACTGTCCTCCTGCACGGGAGGGACACAGGGAGCGTCAGCCTAAACATGTCTGTGCACACACAGACACGCATGCGCATACACACAGACACGCGTGTGCACACACACACAGAAACGTGTACACACGCGGGCCACTGGCGTTCACAATCACAAATGTCAAAAGGAAACCTACAACATCTATGTTCAATTACATAAAATGCATACAGAAAGAGAGCTGGTACATGTCTGTGTGTGTGTGAAAGTGTGTGTGTGTGTGTGTGTGTGTGTGTGTGTGTGTGTGTGTGTGTGTGTGTGTGTGTGTGTGTGTGTGTGTGTGTGTGTGCGCGAGTGTGTGTTTGTGAGAGTGTGTGTGTGTGTGTGTGTGTGTGTGTGTGTGTGTGTGTGTATACCCACAGTATCTCTGAAGACCGCAGCACGGAGTCGGTTCATGTCCATGTCTTGCAGCAGTAGATCCTGGTCCCTGAAAGGAGACTTCACTCCCGTCCCCACATCCCCAGAGCCCTGCGGGACACCGAGGCACAGAGCGGGTTTAAACACAACTACCCACAATGCACCACGCAGGGCACCTTTATCCAACATAGAGACCAACAACACAGGCTCTGAGTGGAGGGCTGTGTGTGTTGTCATGCACACACAGGACAAGAAGGATAGTCCCCTCTTCTGCAGGTCTAGAAGATTCTCCTCCAGGTCATCTTCTGTTCATTAAGACACACTGATTGCCCATCATTTGTAATGCCCTGTTAGTTGGAACTGCCATTTCTACTGACACAGCTCAATTATTATATTTATTCTTTTTTTCACTGCTTTGGAGTGTTGTTTTTTGTTTATTTACTTAATTCAGATTTTGTTCCCCGTTTTCCTCCCAGTTTGGTGGCCAATTATGCCCTTGTCTGTGTCAACTATCCCTCTCCCTCATCCTACGAGTTCACAGCTGTGACTCAGGGTCCGGCAAATGGCGAATTGAACCACCGAGACGGAACTACCCAAGCCGTCAACCGCAACTCCGCCGCACTCAGAACCACACGCACGGGGTGAGGCCATGCCGGCCTCCCCTGGGATGGAAAGCCAATTTCCACCCCCCCCCCCAAAACGGGACTCCCAGCCAGAGCAGGGCTAGTGCAAGCGCTGGGCTCGAACCCAGGCTGCAGTGGGCAACCCGCACTCAGAACAAGTGCCTTTACCGGTTGTGCCACCCAGGGGCCCTGGAAGACATTGTGCCCTACAATAACAATTAAATAATTAAAACATTGTACACAAGGTGTGTCCCCCTGTTACTACACTACGTTCCCAATGAGCGTGGCAGTTACCTGCACCCAGCGACTGCACTGATCATGGGTGGCCAGTCTCCCCAGCCCTGATGCGCACAGTAAAATGGATTAAAGCTATGGGCTTTGCCAGTTTAGAGGGCCCCAGCGTGGACTAACGCTCCACAAGCTCACGTGCTTGTTGAAAGCGCAGGTCTCAAGACACATGCGATCTGAAGGAATAACAATTACATTCCACTAAGCGCAGCAATCCCATTAAGGCGAACAACGACAGAACACAATCAATGGCCTTATTTCTCTCCTCTGCGGCGGGGCTCTGCGGAGAGCGAGGAAGAGCGCTTTGGGGAGGGCCCTAGAGGGCCCATTCTGGGGCTCACAGGAGTGGGCCAGGGGAGCGTCACCCTGTCACAGCCCTCAAGCTGTTCCGTCGAAGAACTTGACCACCTGGGAGAGAACTGAAGCGAACCCCGCGGGTGGAGAGAAGATGTCGGTTTTGTGCTCGGCTCGCCTGTTACGAGTCTCGGCTTAACCCTCTAGCGCAGGGGTGGGCAAGGAGGGCCATATCGATTTCAGGACCTCATGCCAACTTCTGCTCTTAATTATTTAATTAGCCCAATCATTTACGTGATCTGACATTTTAGCTCAATTTCTTGATAAGCCCATGAATGACAGCTGAAGACTGTTCTTGTGTTCCCATATGAAACATGTTACTGTGGTCTAATCCACAAGTGAACCAGCATTGGCATATCCAACTAATTACCTAATTTAGAAACAAAAACCTGCGAAACAAAAACCTCCAGGACCAGAATTGCCCACCTCTGCCCTAGCACCTGCCATGGCACTTAACGATAAGTTGCATAGTGACGTCTCAGAATATTTACTGCTCGATGGCAGTTTTTTGCATGCACTTCTGGATAAGGGCCGTCTGCTAAATGATTAAATGTAAACGCAGGGCTGGTATTCAGCCCAACCTGACCGTCTCCTCCCTGTGGTGACATCATGGCGTGACAGTGAGAGGCGGAGTGTGACGCAGGCAGCGTGCGGGGGACTTGCCTGTGTGGGGACAGATCTGGAGGCTCCCATGATGCTTTGCGGGGCCTTCTGTCCCCGGGCGCTCTCCCCGCTGGTCTTGAAGGGAGAGGACTGCTGACATTCCAGACAGTTCCGCACAGCCATGGCACACACTGGCACAGAGAGAGAGAGAGAGAGAGAGAGAGAGAGATGATTAAAGAATGAGGGGGAGAACGAGAAAGAGGGAGAAAGAGAGAGAAAGAGAGAGAGATAGTGAGAAATTATTAAAGAATGAGGGGAGAAAGGAGAAAGAGGGGGAGGAGAGAGAGATGATTAAAGAATGAGGGGGGAGAAAGAGAAAGAGGGAGATAGGGTGACAGAGATGGTGAGAGAAAGGTGGGAGAAAGAGGGAAAGGAAAAAGAGAGAAACGGAGGAGAGAGAGAGATGGTGAAAAAGAGGGGGAGAAAGAGCATAAGAGAAAGAGAGAAAGATGATTAAAGAACGAGGTGGGGGAAAGAGAAAGTGGGGGAGAGAGAGAGGTGGCAAAAGAAAGAGGAGAGACAAAGAGGGATAGAAAAGAGAAGGAGAGCAGAGGGAGAGAGAGAAAAGGGGGAGTACGAGAAAGAGGAGAGATACAGGAGGAAGAGAGGGGAGGGGAGAGAGGGAGAAAGGGGGATGGGGAGAGGGAGAGAGAGAAGTGGGACATGTTTTACACGGCACAAACACTGCGGTGGTACGCAGTCACACAGGGCTTCCTTGTATCAGCGGAGTGCAGTTTGAATAATGGATCCTGGGGCCTGTGAGCCCCTACGCCACACACTACTCAATTTAGCACGCATCGCTAATGTTTGGCAACGTCAGGTAGTCTCCTGCCATGGCAACGGGACTTATAGCTTTTAATCTGATGTATTGCACGCCGTAGTTAAGCACAGTGGCGCTTTTTCACAAAAAAATCATTCTGTATTCCCTGCACTTGACAACTGACAAATGTAAACCCTGAAACGTTTAGATTATGGGAATTATTCTGTCTGGAATGGACTAGCTTTTTCCATTAGAGCGTGCATTCATATACACATTTATAAAGAGAAACAGGAGAGACCTTGTTACAGGCCCAGAAATCAGATTATCCAGCAGCAACAAGGAGCACATACCTCATCAAATATTAATTCCATAAAACCAGCTTTCTAAAGCCTTCAATTCTCCCCCCCCTCGCCGGCACAATGGACGGATATAAATCCTCCGATATCACAGCCGTCGCTTTAACAGCCAAGCGCACTTACCGCTGCTTTGTTTACCTCGTTTTTCACAGGCGGCATTTAAGGAGGCGAGAGCGAGAGGGAGAGAACGCGCCCACATGCGCACACACACACACACACACCCCGATCGGGAGCGCGTTATTAATCGCGCCGTAACTCAGGGTCGAGCCGACGCCGGGGGAGAACGGCGTCGGGAGGCGGCCGGGACGAGGGATGAATAATGCAAGTGTTTCTCAGTCTGTTATTCCGCCGCCACGGCGGGACTGGCCGCGGTCTCTGCGGCTTCATTACGGCGGGATGCAGGGCCCGAGGCCCCGGGGCCACGTCCAGGACCATTACCGCCGAGCGGATAACCGCGCGCCCCGACACTGTGTGTCACTGCAGAGCGGAGGGTCATAATAACGGAAAGGGGAAACAAGAGGGCGTGTGGGTTAGCCTTGGGGGAGGGGGGGTGGGGCCGTGTGGTTAGCTTTGGGGGCGTGGGGATGTGGGTTAGCTTTGGGGGATAGGTGGGGGCGCACAGGTTAGCCCCTTGGAGGAGGAGGGGGATAGGTGGGGGCACTTGCGGGTGGTCCAGACGCGAGTGGACAGGTGTAAGGTGGAGCAATGTTGCCGGCGTGTGAGGGCGAGGGCGGAGTGGGGGGGGGGTTGGCCGGGGGGCGGAGCTTTACCCAGACGGAGGCTCTGTCTCAGGACCCCTCCCGAGGACATGTTCTTCTCGGCCTCCACCTCGGCGAAGCTGAGGGAGCTGGCGAAGATCAGCACGTCCGCCAGGCTGATCAGCCGCTGCAGGAAGGTGACCGAGGCCTCGGGGCCAGACCCTGCGATGGCTCCACGTTCTCCAGCTCGTGCTGCCACGGCGACCACCACCCAATCAGGAGCGCGGGAGAAAAACAGAACACATCAAAACTATATACAGTATAGACACTACGTATATACACACAGGGGGCAGGTCAGTGCCTGCCTCACCCACTATTAACATGGTTTGACTGTTAGAATGACCTTTGAAAGCTATGAGAGGGGGAGAGAGAGATATTCTGACTTGACTTTTATATACCCCTTTATTTAGACGTTGTGGTGTTAACCCTCTGAGGTCCGTGCTAAGCTTTTCGATGTTTTTTGATTTTGGCATGGTCTGATATTTATCTCAATTTCATCAATTTAACACACATTTACTCCAAAGTGTTTAATATTTTTATTTGAAGGACAATCACAGCTACATTTGTGTGCCATCAATAGTTTGGTCAGTATCATATGCAGCTTGTAAATAGATCTACAAACAAGTTAAAAATAGTTAATTTTTCTGCTGTCACAAAAGTTGTGAAAGCACACACTAAACTATAGTGACGAATTGTTTTGCCAATGTGCGTTTGTTCATCAAGGTCTTGGTTATGTAAGGGTGTGAAAATGTTTTAGCACATATGAGATCTAAATAGCTAAAAACCTGTTTTTATCAGAACTGGTCACATTTATTTCAGGCTGTGGGAGGGCTATATGCTAATTTACTGAATATTCATGATCCACACCTGAAAGATCATGGTCAAGCCATCAGACAAAGACATCTTGCAGAGTAGCCTACGCATTTCTTGCGACTAACAGAAGCCAGTTTGACAACATCCAAAGTCTGGCATTGGGCACAGGCATGATCAAAAGTTTAAGATATTCATCTTTAAACGTCTGTAGGAAAACGAGCAAAAATCCGTGTCTACGAAGACACGGAAAGACATAAACAAGACAAAACAAAATAACCAACGATCAGGAACAAACAAAACGTATCCAAAATCTCGAATAAACTAAACGCTGGGAATCTAAACCACAATAAGCACACAAACAAGTTCTCGAGAGGCAAGAAACATTAATCACAATAGGTATTATCAAGCTGCTTAGATAATGTCCAAGCGCCGAAACAGAATGCCAGCTGGTTAAATATCCTCCCGTTAATTATTCGCAGCAGTCCGCAATGATTCTGATTTTTTTCGTATAGCGTGGAATTCATATATTTTCACGAGTATTTGAAAATATGGTAAATCAAATAAATATCAGCATACACCGTCTGTTGCTGGCAGCTCGCAACCGTAAACACAGACAAGATCCGATATAATGTCGGGACATTGTTTACGCTGCAATTTCACACACGGAATTCATATATTGAATACGAGTATTTGATAACATGGCAAATCAAATACAGTTACTTACTCTTCGTCAGTTATTGTCTTCGCCGCTTTCCATCGATGCTCTCAAACACTGCAGCGCAGAAAATCTTTCCATCTTGAATAAAATTGTATGTCTGTATAAAATCTTGCTTCAAATTGTCGGGACAGTTTGTGTTGTTTACGCCGGCGCTTTCACACATGGACCCACGCCCTCCCCACACCTCCCGAAACTCGCACCTAGTTACCATGTCAATAGAAGGGGGACGTTACTAAAGGTAAAAAACAGAGTAAAAAACAAGGTTTACTTTTGGTCTAATTAACCTAATTTAAAAATCCCATTTGATTTGCCAGTGCTCAAATCGAAAGTCGCGATTCTAAGGTTTCTGTCAATGTTTTTGTCGCGTGTGTATGGTTAAGCCATGTCAAACCATTATAATTTTAACTATACCTTAAGGGAAAAACTAACAAAGAAATGAGAGAGACCTACATAGAAAGGGAGGGAAAGCGAGAGAGAGTCTCTGGTTGTGTCAGTGCTCTGTGTGTAAGAGACTCACGGAGGAGGACGTAGCGGCAGACAGCAGAGGCAGGATCCCGCCGGACGCCATGATGAGATTGTCCACTATCTGGGACACCAGGTGAACGGTGTTGTGCACGAAGACCACGTTCTCGCTGCTGTTGACGAAGTCCATCACCGTCTTTGTGGAGTGGCTGGTGGGAGAAAGCAGGGCGGTGAGAGTGGAGACCCTCAGTAACCCACCGTGGGGGTGGACACAGACTGGACAGGGTTACAGAACGCACAACAACGCACTCTCACCTGAGCACGTACACAACACGTACTACTGAGGACCAGAGAATGAGTCCCAGTCTAATGACAGAGAGAGTTCATCACAATATTTTAACAAGAACAAAACTGTAAATGCTGTTTCTCATCCTTCATATGCAGAAGATAGGCCTGATACACCTTCATACCAGATTCGGCTTCCTGCCTGTTCTTAGATTGACCAAATGGGCCTGTCTTCACCATTATGTAAGATAATGTTCTTATGTTCTAGAAGAAAAAGTGGCCCTGAAGTAAGTTTGAGGTCAAATTTCAGCTGTGTTCCATAGATGCTGCCCAAATCCTCCAACTCCCTCAGGGCTACCAGCACAAATGAGAGTGAACCCCTCCCTAAAAGTCGCTCCACCCCCCCACCCCCTCTCCCCTGCCCCTCACCTCCTCCACATCTGAACGTCAGTCTCGATGGAGAACAGCAGGTCCGTCAGCAGCCGCTGGTGCATGTGGGACCACTGGAACTCTGGGATACGGAACATCGTGGCCCGCCCCGTGGAGGAGGAGGACTCCCCCCGGCCTTGCCCCACAGAGCCCGGGGCCGCAGGCGCAGCTTGCCCAGAATCCTGCGCCAAACAAACGCCGGAGAGGAGCATCACAAGAGCCTTAAGCACCACCCTGCTATCATTACATTTTACATTTGAAGCATTTAGCAGACGCTCTTATCCAGAGCGACTTACAAGATGTGCATTAATACAAGGTAAGAACAATCATAGTTAGCGCACAAGATCAGTGCAGTAATACAGCGATAGACATCATTGCAGGCGTCTGCGAATCATACCTGTAACACTGGGAAAGAAAAGGTCAGTGGGTTTTGTTTCATGGAGTTAAGAGCTAAACTGGGACAAACTGGGACAAACTGGGACACTAGTTATTAATGCGTACACTAGGGGGAAATGGCGCTGGCCGGACTGCACTGGACCGTACCTCCGATGGCTGCTGCCTCAGCTCCAGCCTCTCGGTGTCCGAGGCCACACTGGACACGTCCAGCCGGGCGATCTTCATCTCTTTGGCCTTGGAGGCGACCGGGGGAGGAGGGTCCGTTTTCCCTGGGCTCTCTGTGGAGGAGGGGGCTGTGCTTCCCGAGGTGGTGGGGGGGTCTGCCCTCTCCGTGGTGGGGGGGACTGGGCTGGTGGGGGGGACTGGGCTCTCAGTCGTGGGGGGTCTGGGCCCTGATCTGTGGGAGCCTCTTGAACCTCCGGGTTGTCAGGTGCGGCAGGCGTGGCCGCGTCGGTGACGAGCCCTTCATCTCCCGCTCCACTCTCCTGCCGCTCTTCCTCTTTAGGCTTAGACTCCGCCTCCTCACTAGCCCCCTGCTCATCGTCCACTGCCTCCCCCAGGTCTGCAGTTACAGGGGGGGGGGAAATGGGTGAGTCTTCCACACCATCACCCATGCTCTTAACCTGGTCACTGGCTGATGACTCATCCACCTGGGCCTCGTCATTGTGGACAGACCCAGCTTCGGTCAGCTGTACAGATGTACCTTCTGTGCTGTCACCTATAGGTGCTGTACTATCATCTGCAGCTTCTGTACTGTCACCTGTAGGTGCTGTACTGTCACTTATAGCTTCTGTAGTGTCACCTATAGCTTCTGTGCTGTCACCTATAGGTGCTGTACTATCATCTGCAGCTTCTGTACTGTCACCTGTAGGTGCTGTACTTATAGCTTCTACTTATAGCTTTCTGCACTGTCACTGTCACCCTACAGCTTCTGTGCTGTCACCTATAGGTGCTGTACTATCATCTGCAGCTTCTGTGCTGTCACCTATAGGTGCTGTACTATCATCTGCAGCTTCTGTACTGTCACCTATAGGTGCTGTACTGTCACTTATAGCTTCTGTAGTGTCACCTACAGCTTCTGTGCTGTCACCTATAGGTGCTGTACTATCATCTGCAGCTTCTGTACTGTCACCTACAGTTTCTGTGCTGTCACCTATAGCTTCTGTACCATCACCTGCAGCTTCAGTACTGTCACTTATAGCTTCTGTAGTGTCACCTATAGCTTCTGTACTATCACGTGTAGCTTCCGTGCTGTCACCTACAGCTTGACTACTGTCACCTACGGTTTCTGTACCATCACGTGCAGCTTCCGTACTGTCATCCGTAGCTTCCATACTGTCACATGTAGCTTCTGTACTGTCATCAGTAGCTTCCACACTGTCACATGTAGCTTCCGTACTGACACCTATAGCTTCCATACTATCACCTGCAGCTGCTGCACGGTCATCTGTACTGTCGTGTGTAGCTTCCTGTTTGTGCTGTGCAGGTTGTGTTTGGTCAGCAGCAGCAGCGGTCTGTGCTGTGGGCTCAGAGGTCAGCTCAGCGGAGGCGGCTCCTGGATCGGGGCCCGGGGGCTCCTCAGGTGGGTCCTGCCCCTCCAGCGAAGCGCCCTGCTCCTCCTCAGCGGCCCGGTCCAGGATGTCGGACACCGTGACGGGCGCCTGGTCCCGCTCGCTCCCTCCCTCCACGGTCAGCTCGATGACCGTGGACGGGGCCTTCTCTTCCTCCTCCTCCTCCTCCTCCTCCTCCTCTTCTTCCTCCTCCTCCTCGTCCTCCTCCTCCTCCTCCTGGGGCCCGGGGTGTTCCCCGTTGGGCTGGGTCAGGGGCACCGAGTCCCGGCCGGACCCAGAGACGGTCCTGATCTGGGCCGCCGCGCCCCCGTCGGACCCCCTCTGGTAGTCCCGGAGCATGCCGACCAGGTTGTCCTTGTGTTGATCAAAAGTAACCTGGAGACAGACGAACAACTGCAATTTAGTGAGTTCAAACATCTCTTCCGACCGTGAAATAAGTTTGAGTTCTTTGTTTGAGAAAAAGAAGGCATTGACTTAATCGTGTCGTGTACGTCAGCACCCTTTCTTGCGACCGAATATATCTGCCCCTTCACAGATACGAAGCAAAACCACGGCAGCGACTCCACACACCAATCAATGGAGCCTTTAAACAAGCTCCTAAGGCGTGGCGCGCTGTTTATAGCGAATACGTCAAAACGGAACAATGAGCGTGACGGGATTCAAAGGGAAGCGGCGTGTTTGCGATGGCCGATTAGATGGGAGCCGCAGCGTGTATTTGCTTGCGTTGCAGGAGCGCGGAGACGAATGTTCGACGGGCGCCGGCGGCTCGCGACCGCTCGTTTCTCACGCTGCACTCATCCCGCTGCCTCGGCAGACATAAAGTCAAAGCGCGCCCGGGAGGGGAAAGAGAAAAAAACGCAACCATTGGCGCAGTTTAGCATTTTACCCGAAGGCATCTGAAGAGAAAAACCTGATTACGCGCAATTAATTAGGAGTTATTGTTCTTAATTAGCTGGCTACAAGACTGCTCGTTAATCTTCCCCATCGCTTGATTGTTAATCCATAGCTGTTTTCTGCAGGCAGAAAGCTTCTAAATGCCTCAGTGGTTAAAGATTTTTTCCCCCCCCTTCTTCAACAGGCTAACAATCGTAGCGTCGGCCCTTCCATTCATTTGGGCTTAATTTGAGGTTCAATATCCGGTCGTTGGCAGCACTCGATCGCATGTCACACTGTGCCAACGCAGTGCAACCGTGCTGGTATATCGTGTGATTTTTGTAAAAGGTGGGTTTGCAAAGAGGGAATTGTACCATCATAGGCAGCCGAGCATGGAGGAACAGTACCACTTTGAGTAGCTGTGAGTACGGCACTCTGCACCATCCCGGAGCATCGCTTTCCCACCGAGAAAAGCACTGCACAACTCGCCACTTGCTCACCATCAGACATGACTAAACTGGCATTAATGCGCTGGTATTAAAGAGGGGGAAAGCAGCTGATCCGATTGGCCGAAAGGAAAACCATACCCTCACCACACCCAATAAATCAGCCAGGTTAAGTTATTCTTCTTAAACAAACCTCTTTTACAACTGCGCCTCAGGTATGCGGCAGTCTCACAAATCTACGCGATGCACCGCTGTCCTGAATTAACGCCGGCTTCGAGACATCGCGCCTCGACAACGAAACTAGAGCACTTTGGGTAACAAACTCCAGCGCCGGTCGCTCAGCACTGCAAACATCAGATCTATTCGTGGAGGCCCCTGGAATGGCTTTCAATCAGATCCAATTTAAAATTCAAGTCCACATCTCAGAGAAGGGGGAATTTAAAAAAAAATGAAATAAAATCTCAACAAAAAGCAGTGCAGTCGGGTGAAACGTTTGCATTAAACTACAAAAACAGTGTGGTTTCATAATGTGACAGTTAACTGATGTTAACTGGATCCTACGTTGCCAAATCATACAGCAGAGAAAAACCATCCAAGCTCCATTTTTTTTTTAAGTCACACAATCACTTATGCTGTAAAGTACTTCAAATTACACACAAAAAACATTTCCCAGGAACTGTACACAATCTACCTTCTGGCACATAATGAAAGACGCACCGCTCCACTCCAAAGCCACATCGGTAGATTAAAATGAGCAGTGCTTACTTCTCATTGCAATAGATTCCTGATTAGATAGATCTTTCTCTTAAACGTGTACCAATCCCCAAACCAACGGGTTTAGAGTGACAACCTGGGTGGTGTGCTACTGAGCCACACACACACACACACACACACACACACACACACACACACAGACACAGACAGACAGACACACACGCCTACACGCGCGCACGCGCACACACACACACAGACAGAAAGACACACAGAGACACACACACACACACACACACACAGACAGACAGACAGACAGACAGACACACACACACACAGACAGACAGAGAGACACACACAGAGACACAAACACACACACTCATGCGCACACACAAAAAAAAACTATACAATTTGGCTGGGAGTGCAAGGCTCCCATTTAGATCAATAGATAGAGTGAACCCACAGATCAAAAGGGAAATAAGAATTGGAGCACAACCTAATTGGATTAGCTCAATGCACTTCCCAACAAAATCAATGTCATTTGCTGGGCTGTGTAGCGTACAGTATCTGATCTCTGAAATCTTTCTTCCCTTAACTACTGGATGCTAGAGTGAGAGGGCTCTAGAGATTGTGCAGGATGGTGTGTGAATTCTAAAAGGGACTGCTTCCTTGGAACAGGGAATGCCTAGTAGGAGCTCTGACCATGCAGTGTGTGTGTGTGTGTGTGTGTGTGTGTGTGTGCGCACGTCTTTCTGCCTGTCTATGTGTGTGTGTGCGCGTGCGCGTGTATATTTGTGCATGTGCATATATGCGCATATCCTTTTGTCTGTGTGTGTGTGTGTGTTTGTGTGTGTGCACATGTCCTTCGGTCTGTCATGTGTGTGCATTCATGCATGCATCCGTGTGTGTGTGTGCGCATGTGCACAGGTCTGTGAAAGTGTCTGTCTGCATGTGTGTGTGCATGTGTGTGTGTGTGTGTGTGTGTGCACATGCCTGTCTGTGTGTGTGCGTGCGTGCATGTGTATGTGCAACATTTCCTTTCTGACAACCGGCACAGTTGCATTGTGGGTCCGTGGGGCTGCATTAGGGTGACTGTAGGGCAGCAGTCGGCTGGGGGGGTCACGGCGGACATTTGTGTAAAAGACACCATCAACCGTAACTGAATGCAATTTAAAATTCACACCTCGTGAAAACAGACGTAAAGAGCGTGGCGCTCCTTGCCAATATTGAACAGTTATGTCATGGTGTGCCATTTATCATTTTAAAAATGTGAACATCTTTTTTTGTGTGCATTACTTAGCATTGGAACAACGCAACTCAGATCGCTTACTTAAGCCATAAAATATTGAAACAAGCCAGGCCTGTACGGGATGAGCACCCCACTGAGTGAGATTGGTAACGACTTCTTTAAAAGGGTGCCCCAGACACCAAGATGCCTCCCTTTACTGTAGCGCAGAGTAGCACATAACGGAGCCGAACACTGAGATGATGTTGTTCCTCTCAGCATGCTCTGGCCCTCTGGATCGGGGTACGCAAGCTCATCAAGTGCTGATGGCTGATGGCTTCCTCGCTCCACACAAATCTGGCCTGTATGGCAGTGGCAAGGAGGAAGCCATTACTGGGAGAAAAAAACCCATCTCAATTCCCATAAGGAGTTTGCAACAAAGCATTCAAGTGGGGCTTTGTGGTCAGATGAGACAAAATTGGAACTTTATAATCTAAACACAAAGCATTATGTCTGGTGCGCACTCAACAATGGGAGGCTAGTGTTGTGGAGCGCCCGGGATATCGCTGGCTCATGAACCCCCCCCACCCCCCCGCATCTAAGCATTCTACCACTTTTATCATTGTTTTGAAAGCTCTCTGGTCTTCGTGGTTGAATCTTCGCTTGAAATGCACTCCCTGACCGGGAGACCTTACAGAGACAGGTGTATTTAATTTCATGTATTTTTCTGAAATCATGCGAACCACTATTATATAGAAGGCAGACACACACAGACACACAAACAGACAGACAGACAGACAGACAGACAGACAGACAGAGACACACACACACACACACACACACACACACACACACACACACACACACACACACACACACACACAAATGTAGGTGTGCATTGTAATGGTTGAAGATGTATGCAATGATATTGTTTTTGAACGTGTTGAAATATGCATCCCTATTTAAATGTGTTATGATTTCAAGCTCAGAGGCAAGAACATGTGAAGGGGTGAATTCCACTGCCCACTGAATATTTATTCAATCTGTTTTATTTCATTAAATAGAAGTACAGATTTAAATGCCCACACAGTAACATGTTATTTTGTAAAACTCACTGAAACAGACTGTAAAGGGTTCAGGTACTGTGGTCTGTATACATTTACTGAGATAATCCCAATGGTCTGGTGAAATTTACAAGACTTTCCTCTAATTGTACACTATTAAGCCACCCTCCTAAAGTCCTGGAGCCCAGAAACAGAGATGAAACACTCCCCTGGTCTTAATCCTGGCATGCACAGACGGACAGACAGACAGGCATACACATACACACACAATCAAGCACACAGAATTGTATAAAACTGTGTGGGTGTGTCTGAGCAATTGTGTGTAGCTCTACGTTTTTGGGATGTTGCCCAGACACCCACACAGTTTTATATGTGCACATAAGCATGTATCCAAACACACACTCAATGTAGACACTCATATAGTATGCTCACTCACAAAAATACTATGCAGATACACACATGGTCTCTCTCTCTCTCACACACACACACACACACACACACACAGAAAGACACACTCTCCCTCTTCCTCATACACACACACACACAAACACAGTCTCTCTCTCTCTCACACACACACACACACACACACACACACACACACACACACACACAAACACAAACACAAACACACAGTCTCTCTCTCTCTCTCTCACACACACACACACACACACACACACAGAAAGACACACTCTCCCTCTTCCTCAGACATACATACATACATACACACACACACACACAGCTCAGCCCTGCAGCTGTGTGAAGAGAGGCGCTACAGTGACAGAGTGCTCTGCTACTACAGAGGTGGCAGGAAATCTATCAAACCGGACAATAAAATTGCAATTGAGTTTCTTTAGCTTTTTTTTTTTTTTTTTCCCTTTTACAGCAGATGCATGTATCTTGATGGGTAGCACCGGCGCACCTATTGAATTCACAGTCTGGGACACGGTGTGGGGAACGGTGTTTTTAGATTAGCGCCGGGTTATTGTAAACAGCGCCAAGCAGCAACAGCATTAATCTTGTGCAATTATAGGGAAAAAGGCAATTACAGCCTGCCCCAACCTGAGCCGCGTGATCAATCCCTGCACGCTCCGACCACAGCGGCCAGTTTGGGGCCCGTTACTTCAATTACATCACAACAAGCCCCTACAAAGAGCCACAGCGCACCTGAAATAAGCCCCCGGTGCCTTTTAATGCACAAGCCCTCGCTCCGACACACAGCTTACAAACGCCCAATTACTTAAGAGGGACAGGGAGAGGGAGCTGCACAAAATGACAAAGAAAAAATGTGTCTGCATTTACAAGTGTTTATATACTATTCGGACGATATAGCTACAGAACACAAAGACACATACCTTGTACACAGGCGGACGGTATATACACAGCTAATGTATATACATGTGTGCGAAAAAGACAACACATCGGAATATTTTTATGTAATCTAAACAAAGAGTCCGTTATAAAGCACTCTTACTTTAGGGACATGTTCACTGATTCTACTCTTCAATTTGTACGCTGGCCATTTTACAATTGTTTTACAAAATGAAAGTTACACAAATAAATCCATGGTTAAATGACCACACAAATGTACACCACCACATAAAAAGGTCTCTAATCTGAATAATTTTCATAAGGCTTTTGTGATAACATGGTTCTTGTTACACCTCTAAACCCATGGAAACTGCTGTGATGGCAACAAGATAACCAAATTTGGCCCACCATAGACATACTCTTGGCCCTTTGATTATTGAGGAGAAGGGGGGGGAAGTATTATTCAGACGTATCAAATTGTGACGGTGTCTACACTGTGTCAGCATACCTCCCACTTGTACCAGAATAATACAGAGCCTAATAGCTGTGTATATTTTAAGAAGGCATTTACCTTGGATACACACGTACAATACACCTCAATCATACATTGTTTAACTAAATGTACGCGGAACATTTTGGCCCCCGAATGCGTCATTTTGAAAAAGAATCTGGGCCACGTGAAGGAATAGTTGAAGGCCCCTGTCATGCGGTGTCCGATGCCTCTTGGTTAGGAACAGCAGCATGAGCTGCATTACTGGTGTACAGGCCTCAAGGATACAGGCTGTCTGTTTGAATCTGGAGTTCACTGTGCTGAAGAGCAGCTGTGCCCCCTGGTGGCCAGTGGCCAGCATCGCAACACAGACACACCAAAAAATACATACAGTATATATGAAATACGGGAAAAAATAATGGTGGTATCAGAACTCCAATCTGCCAGTTAAAAAAAATAAACCAACACAATAACCTGACACCAGTCTAATTACTTCACTGCCCTGGAGCAGTGTGTATAAAACAATGTAAAATCAAATATGAGCAAAAATGTTTTCAATAATAAAACAATGAGTTGAAGTGTCGACTTAAAACTTTTGATGGTCAAAAAAAGTGATGATATAAACAGGGATCACTGTTCTCAGTACAGTGACAGCACTCTCACCTTGGAGTGGGTGATGGAGAGCGTGTCCACCCACACGCGCCAGCCGCCCCACTCGTACTTGATGGCGTGGTAGAGCAGGATGCGGAAGATGGCGTACACCATCTCTGTGATCTTCTGCTCCTCGCTGCTCCGGGGGCTGATGTAGCACAGTGACAGCATCCACTCCTGCCACACAGAGCACTGCAGGAGACTCCTACACACACACAGAGAGAACATCAGATACACACACACACACACATACACACACACACACACACACACACACACACACACACACACACACACACACACACACACACACACACACACACACACACACACACACACACACACACACACACACACACACACACACACACACACACACAGAGAGAGAGAGAGAGAGAACATCAGATACACACACACACACACACACACACACACAGAGAGAGAACATCACACATACACACATACACACACACATACACACACACACACACACACACACACACACACGCATCATATACACACACACACAGCAAACATAAGATACAGACATACAAATACATACACATATACACACACACACACACACACACACACAAACACACACACACACACACACACACACACACACACACACACGGACAGACGTGGACACACACACACACACACACACACACACATACAGACATACAGACATACAGACATGGACAGACACACGCACAGACGTGGACACACAGACACAGACACACACACGCACACACACACACACGCACATACAGACATACAGACATGGACAGACACACACAGACATGGACACACAGACACACACACGCACATACAGACATGGACAGACACACACAGACATGGACAGACACACAGGCACAGACATGGACACACAGACACACACAGACATGGACACACAGACATGGACACACAGGCACACACACACATACATACATAATACTGCAGAGTGGGTGGTGACATGGACACACAGACACAGACACGCAGTCTGAGATGGGTCTGTCTGAGTCTGACATTGTGTCTGACACGGTGTACCTGCGGTTCTCCCGGCTGCTGTTGAACAGTTTGATCATGTCAGACAGGAAGATCCGCCGCACCTCCATACTCTCAGGGCTCTGCGGTGCATTCTTCAGCAGCGCTGCGATCACCTTCAGGATCTCTGTCAACATAATGAGGAGAAATTACACTGCCTCCCATTCACTGTCACTCAACTGCATCACCGCCCACTTTTACTGTGACATCACCGCCCACTTTCACTGTGACATCACCTCCCATTCACTGTGACATCACCGCCCACTTTCACTGTGACATCACCTCCCACTTTCACTGTGACATCACCTCCCATTCACTGTGACATCACCGCCCACTTTCACTGTGACATCACCTCCCATTCACTGTCACTGCCCACTGTGACATCACCGCCCACTTTCACTGTGACATCACCTCCCATTCACTGTCACTGCCCACTTCCACTACATCACCGCCCACTTTTACTGTGACATCACCGCCCACTTTCACTGTGACATCACCGCATCCCATTCGCTGTGACATCACCGCCACTTTCACTGTGACATCACCTCCCATTCACTGTGTCACTGCCCACTTCCACTACATCACCACCCACTTTCACTGTGACATCACCTCCCATTCACACTGTGTCATCGCCCACCTTTACTATGTCACCGCCCACTTTTAATATGTCACCGCCCACTTTCACTGTGTCATCACCCCCATTCACTTTTGGTATTATTGGTAGTAGTTTTTGTATAATCTAATCTTTATCAAACTAATTTCACATTCTCTCCACAAGGCAATACAGTGGCAGAGGCAGCGCACACTCGACCGCCACCTCTCCTCATAAATCCCACTCTGCAGGGGAGCATTGCTTTGTCTAAAATCAGCCCCTTCATTTCACCACACGCCAGCGCCAGAACAGCACAGGCGTGAAAACAACATCGATCTTTATCAGAGAGAGAGAGAGAGAGAGAGGGAGAGAGAGAGGGGAGAGAGGGAGAGGGAGAGGGAGAGAGGAGAGAGGGAGAGGGAGAGGGAGAGAGAGAGGGAGAGGAGAGAGAGGAGAGGGAGAGGGAGAGGGAGAGGAGAGAGAGAGGGAGAGGGAGAGGAGAGGAGAGAGGAGAGAGGAGAGAGGAGAGAGAGAGGAGAGAGAGAGAGAGAGAGGGAAAGGGAGAGGGAGAAGGGAGGGCAGAGCTGAGTTTCGAGCCCGAGAGGAGCAGAGCCAGCAGTGCTGTTTCCCCTCCTGTGTGCTGTGGGGAGATGCGGAGGAGGCTGAGGGTTTAGACGAGCGATGTAAACAGTGTCCGTGTCCATTTGGCTGAGCTGTGGGCCTCTGCGCTCCTCTCATCCTGAGAGAACGGGGCTCCGCCACCAACGTTTTCTGTTGTTTGTCCTTCGAATTATGAGTCATTGAGCCTCCCCAGTCAAACATTACCCCTGCATGTACTGCGCTGGGCTTTCTCCACCCCCTCCGTTCTGCATTTGGTATGAGTTTTTGTCGGTGGGTAATTTGAGGGAAATTGTACTTCCTTCATTCGTCTAATCAGGTCTGGCGTTACTAAAGACTGCAATCAGAGCCACCCGGAGGCTTCAGAGCCAGTTAGAATCAAAACACGCACAGCCAGGCAGAAACAGAGGGAGCGGGATCCTGTCCAATCACATCAGCTCTCACACAGTCACGCACACGAACACGGGCACACACACATGGGCACACGCGCATACACACACACACACGCAGTCACGCACACACACACACGCACACACACACACACACACACACACACACACACACACACAGTCACGCACACGAGCACGGGCACACACACATGGGCACACACGCATACACACGCACGCGCAGTCACACACACACGGGCACATACACACGCACACGCACACACGCACGCACGCACGCACGCACACAGGCACATTATCTGTATGTATAGAGACACAAACACACACGCACACACACAATCCACGGACCTTGAAGAAGAACATTCACGTTCATTTCTATATTTCAAGCCAAGCGTAAAATGCACCAGGTAAGATCAGAGCGAACAATAACACCACCAGTTTTACATTTTTTGCTTCAGTGTCGATTTTTGTCCAAAGTTTCACCGGACAGGCAGACTTTGATCTCCCCGAGCTGGTGCGTACAATCAAAGGCGCAGCGTGTAACGCGGGGGTCTGAAAAGGCTGCGTGCGAACAGGACGTGATGAAGGAGCGGGATCTGAGCCAACGCTGCTGCTGTTTGAGCTCCCTGTGCAGCATCGTAAACAAGAGCAGCTTCTGAGCTTAATGAGGCACGCATACGAAAATATGAGACACGGCACAGGAGAGACAACGGCCTTTACTCATTCTGAGACTGGGCCTCCAAGACCTACGCAACCACACTTACACCACTGTATATAGATAGATATAGATATATATAATTACATTTTGTAAATTTTTTAAAGGAACAGCTTATCATCGTCTTCACATTTAAATGCCTGCATTAAAAGACTAATATTTTTTTAAATATTGAAACGTAAAAATCAAATTGCTCTTTTTTTGGGGGTAACCAAAGGAATACAATGGCATCGATCTGTGCAGAGGTTTAAGGCTGTGGTCTGGTGATGCACTGGCACAGTGAACCAGGAAACTCTGATTCTTCACCTTAGACCTTCCTCTCTCTTTTGAAGGTCATTTAGCCCGTCTACCACTGCTGATGCCCAGGCCAGCCAGCGGAGGATGGGCCCCCCCTCCAAGACGGGTTCCTCCTGAGATTTATTCCCACAGGGAGTTTTTCCTTACCGCTGTTGGGAGTGTTTTTCAGTTCCCACTGGGGAGTTTCTTAACTCATTTTCTGGCTTTCATGGCTTTTAGGCATGTTCTTAGGCAAAGTATGTATATGTGTGTTTAGATACTGGTTCAAGTACAGGTATGTGTAGGTGTATTCATATACTGTCTCAGGTACAGGGATGTATAGGTGTGCTCTCAGGTACAGGCATGTTCAGGTGTATTCTCAGGTACAGGTTAGTTCAGGTGTGCTCTCAGGTACAGGCATGTTCAGGTGTGCTCTCAGGTACAGGCATGTTCAGGTGTGCTCTCAGGTACAGGCATGTTCAGGTGTATTCTCAAGTACAGGCATGTTCAGGTGTATTCTCAGGTACAGGCATGTTCAGGTGTATTCAGGTGTGCTCTCAGGTACAGGCATGTTCAGGCTCACTCACGTGGGTTGATGATCTTGACTGACGAGTCGGGATCTGGGTGCTGCTTATGAACCACCTGTGTGCTGATCTGCTCTGTGAGCATCTGCAGAGAGACAGAGGGAGGTTCTGCGCTTGACCACACGCAACACAGAGACACTCACACAACAATACTGCATCTAACAAACTACCAGAAAAGGGAAAATATGGACACGAGTGATGCAAAATATGTCACTCCAATGTAAAAATAAAACACTAAGGAGACAGTGAGGTGAGAACAGTGAGACAGTGGGAGGCGTTGGGAGGGGGCTGACCTCGAAGAGGACGTTGTCAGTGTAGGTGGTCAGGGTGAACTGGTGGGAGTGGAGAATCAGTCTCTCAGACAGCAGAGAGAAGAGCCCGTGACCCAGCATGACCTCTGACTTCCTCCTGCAATGACACACACACACATACGCATGAACGCACGCACACAAACATACACGCGCACGCACGCGCACACACACGCACACAAACATACACACACACGCACGCACACGCACGCACACACAAACGCACGCACAAACACAGACACGGTCATCCATTTTCAGCTCACTGTGTCCTGCTCAACATATACACTGCCCCAATCCCCCCACACCCCAACATCTGCACCGATGCTGTTAAACTTGGAAAAAAACATCACTGTCTGAAAGCACGTCAACAGGAAAATAAAATAAAAATAAATAATAAAAAGATGTTCACAAAAAAAAAGGGGGAATCATATTAATTCCAGGGCAGATGGTTAATATTAATACACTGCTGTGCATATGCCGAGATCAAAGGGGATTAAGAGCGATTGTGAGCGGAAGGCCCTGATCTGAGACCAGTGTGCAGCGAGCGTGCAGCACTGCGGTCGTTATGACTCCAGCACAACCCAACAGCCGCCGGAGAGTTCCTCTCGGCTCCCGGGGATGCTCTGATCAAAGCCCGGAGATCAAAACCAGGCACGAGGAGCGCGATCCGTCCGTGACTGGCGTCCAATCAAACGCCCTCCTCCTTCGCCGTGCTCCTAATTGCCTCGCAAACCGACGGAGGCCCTCGAAGAGCCTCATCTGCTATTCAAACAGCTCTTCAACACCAGCGCAGTCAACAAGCAGAGAGAAAGGGCCCTCTTCACAAACTCTTACATATGCATAGACTCTCAAATGAGTGGCCTTGGTCTTACTCATATTCTCCTCCATGTGCTGTGCTGCTTTATATATTCTTAAATACGTGTTCTGTGTTCATACAATATATGTTTTTAATACTTTATTTGAGCAGGTAAGTTGCTGCAGTACGTATATGTTTGAATGATGATTGATTGATTTGTTTTTATTTCAGTGTCTTTTTGGTTGCCAATTATACCCTCTATTTATTTCAATTCCCCACCCCCACGAGTCCGCCGCCCGTCCGTCCTCTTCCGAGACGGAAATTCTTCCACGGACGCCTTTTACCTTCTCCTCGACGGACTCGTGCCGGCTCACCCTCCCCCCTCCCCCGGAGGTGGACAGCCAAATGCCGCCTCCGATCGGGGCTGACGACCAGGGCCGGTCTGGTAGAGACGCGGGTTTCAAACCGCGTCCCTGACAGGCAGCGCACACCACACCAAAGTGTGGCGCGTTAGACCGCTACGCCATCCGCTGCCCCACAATATACAACTCTTCAACATGCAATTACAATTTACAGTTACTAGTAGAGATACGAGAATCCGGTTTTGCACAATAGGCACCAATATTTCAATGGTTACCTGTGTGTCTTTACATACTATATGGAATTATAATATTTTTTCCCATTTTGTAACATATTTTGTATATTTTTACATATCCTACAATCACAGTAGAATTTTTAATGTGTGTGCTGTGTTCATAGTACATACAGGCCATGAGGTTTGGTAAGTAAATGTACTTTCTGTGTTCATGCAATATGTATGTGCTTAAATGCAGGTGCTGTGTACATACATACACACTTCAGTGTGTGCTGTGTTCATGTGTACATTCCTCTATGCGAGCAGTTTTAATATATTCATGTGTGTAGAGTTGACATACTTTTGCTCTTATACGCGTGTAGTGTCACCATAATATTGGTTGGAGGGAATACATAAAATTGTGCAACAATACCCACTGTATAATAAGACTAGGAATAAAGTCTTATTATAAAAGGAAGGAAAAAATATATATAAACTGAAAAAAAAAACATGCACAGAACATTTACATGATTAAAAATGTGCATTTCAAAAAGTGAGTGGCTACTAAAGAAAATGGATCTGTCCTTTTTCCACTAAGATGCTTTTCCACTAAGATTATTTTACATTGTAAGATTATTTTACACTGTAAGATGTTTTACACTAAGATGTTTTACACTAAGTTTACACTGTAAGATGTTTCACACTGTACTTACTTGGGCGGCAGATACTTGAGGAAGTACCCCAGGATTTTTAGGGTCTGTACCCGAACCCCTTCACTTTTGGAAGCAAGAAGCTTATAGATCACTCTAAAAATGCAAAAGGAACATAAATATAGTCATCCGATACAAAGAAGAAGAAATCATGACATCAAACGAAAACACACATTTAACATTTGGCAATTTCTTGTTATTCGTTTCTTATCAGTGACTGCTCAATAATAACAAATCAATAACCCTTTTTTTGCATTTAATCATTTAAAGTGAACAAAAAACAACTACCCAGCTCAGGCAAACAAATCCAATTAACATAGCAGAAGGGTAAATACAAATACGCATTCAGCTGAATTTGTTTTTAATTCCTTTTAAGTAAACCAGTGTGATTCTGAAAATATCCATAAAATTAAAATGTAAAATATTTATATCATAAATGAAATATTCAGAGAGAAAATCCCGTTAACCAGGGAACACCCCAGTGTGTCCTGGATGTGTTCTATAATTGGGACCATGGTGAATGAATCTAAATGCAGCTCCCTTGAAAATGCAATATTAACATTACCAGCGCGTAATTAATTATTACAAAGGTTTGTGATTAAGTGCGGATTGCTTTTGTTTGACTCCTTTATTTGATCTGGAAAGCGTGTTGCGCATCACAAATGAAAAGTGCGCTTCATGAATAAAGTTATTATTATTACTGCAACTCTAAATGTGTTTTTGTGTGTGTGTGTCTGTGCGTATGTGTCGCTATGTGTGTGTGTCAATGTTTCTGCGTCTGTATGTGTGTGTGTGTGTCTATGTTTCTGTGTCTGTATGTGCGTGTGTGTGTCTCTGTATGTGTGTGTGTGGGTCTACGTTTCTGCGTCTCTACGTGTGTGTGTGTCTCTGTGTGTGTGTGTGTGAGGGGTGTGTGCCTATGTTTCTGCGTCTGTGTGCGTGTGCGTGTGCGCGTCTGTGTTTATACATTTCCTTTCCCCAGGCCAAAACACAAATGGATTCATCAGAGACATCTAAACTAAATTCCTGATGTGCAGGAGTATCTAACAGGCCTCTCTCTCTCTCTCTGTGCGGGCCCTGGTCTGGTGAGGAGGAGGCCGTGTCGCGGCTCTGTCAGGGGAGAGCTGCGGAGGCCCGCGGCCCGTTGTCGTGGGATACCGGAGCCCTACCGTATTCCGTTGCGCCGGTCAAAGGCCGGCACCATTGAGCCCGGGTGCTCCGCCATCAGAGCCACCACCAGCTGCAGCACGTCCATTAGATTGCCGTCCTGGAACAATAAACCCGGCCGCGGGCCATTAGCATCATCAGCAATGCAATAAACACCCGCTAATACAGGCTCAATTAGCCCGCTTCTCACAACGCCGTCAGGAAGCCCAAAGATAACTGCCCTTTTCAGGGAACGGGTCTGTGAAGAGTGAAGAATAAACTGCATTCATTATGAATTAATTATCTTAATGATCATTAGACTTCGGCTCATCGTTTTAACTTGCGTCTTTAAATAATAGAAGAACTAACTAACTAACTAACTAACTAACTAACTAATAAAATAACTAAGTATTGAGCCGTTCTGTTTATCTGGTGGGATTGAGTATTTCAGCCGAGCCGATAATTATTCAGGTTGTGAAGTCTAATAAACACTTGGGCCACAAATTATAAACTGGGAGTGTAAAGAAACAGCAATATCAGTGCGATACTTCCCTTTCCGGAAGGCATTCATTTTTGTTTGTTTTGTGAGATTAGCCTCTCTCAACGCTTCAGTGGTGCAAAAAACTGAGTGGTTCCTTAAAGGGTTTTTCTTTAAAGTGGCACAGATTCAGAGAGTACTGCAAGTGTTGAAGCAGAGTGTGATTGCAGGCAGTATGCACACAGTATGTAGGGCTCACCCTCTCATTTGCTGAAGACACTTTTTTTTTTAACTGGGCCAATGGGGCTGTTTGGATATGCTACCACCTAGTGGTCTATTACACAACTTCATGGTGCACCGATATTCTGCCAATAGCAGTGATCTCATAATTCCAGTACTGGAGGGCCAGAGTCTGCTGGTTTTTTGGTGAGTTTCAGCACTTATGTGCTTAATTTAAATCATTGATTTACAACAGTTCACCTTGTTTCCAATGCCTAAATTGGCTATGGAAATCTCTACGATGGTGTAGACTGATCTGTAGCTCTAGCAGTGATATTCTTGCCATTTTAAATGCACTCATTGGTAAGTCTCTCCAGATAAGAGCGTCTGCTCAATGTCTAAAATATAAATGTAAGAAATGAAAACACAAAAACACTGCAGACACTGTGGCCCTCCAGAGTGGAGATGGGGATCCCTGGTCTATGTGCAAAATAAAACATTTTGTCAGTGAGGAATTGCCTTTACACAACCAACGGCTCCTTAAAGTAACCTCTGCAGAGAACACGGTATCACTGAGACTCACAGGAGTTTTTCTTCCCCCTTTTCATACAAAGGTAACTGCCAAAATAAAGGAAACACGAGTAAATTAAGGGTTCTGGTGTCTCTGGTATGGTGTGGGGTGCATTTTTCTGGCATGGTTTAGGTCCACTCAACCCCTTAGAGGGCAAGGTAAATGCCAATAAATACAAATGCATTGTGAGTAATCATTTTCATCCTATGGTGAAGCATTTCTATCCTGTTGGGAGCGGTCTCTTCCAGGATGACAATGCCCCCATCTACAGGGCACTGAATGGTTTGATGAGCATGAAAATGATGTAAACCATATGCCATGGCCGTCTCCAAGTCACCAGACATCAACGCAACTGAACACTTGTGGAGCGGCGCCTGAGACAGCGTTTCCCACCACCATCAACAAAAACACCAAATGATGGAATTTCTCGTGGAAGGATGGTGTTGCATCACTCCGATAACGCTCCAGACAGAATCTATGTCAGGTTGCACTGAAGCTGTTCTGGCGGCTCGCGGTGGCCCAACGCCCTATCTCAAGAAACTTTATGTTGGCGTTTCCTTTATTTTGGCAGTTACTTGAACACACAGGCACATTGAAGGTGTGCAGTCAGACAGCGTCACCTCCGCACAGCGCCCCCTGCTGCGGTGGGGTGGCATTACCTCGTGCATGCTGAGGAGGTAGTTGAGAATGCTCTGGAGCTCCTCTTCCTTCACGCCGTGGTCCTGGAACGACAGAGCAAGCTGGATTACTTCCTCGCCTAAATTGGCTATGGAAATCTCTACGATGGTGTAGACTGATCTGTTGCTCTAGTGGTGATATTCTTGCCATTTTAAATGCACTCATTGTAAGTCTCTCCAGATAAGAGCGTCTGCTCAATGTCTAAAATATAAATGTAAGAAATGAAAACACAAAAACATTGCAGACACTGTGGAGTGGAGATGGAGATCCCTGGTCTATGTGCAAAATAAAACATTTTGTCAGTGAGGAATTGCCTTTACACAACCAACAGCACCTTAAAGTAACCTCTGCAGAGAACGCAGTATCGACAGACCAAGCTGGATTACTTACTCGCCGCTACGCTGCAAATACCCTACACAAATGCTTACGTACAAAATGTCCACCTAACATAGCATAGCATAACAACATAACATAGCACATGAGCCATTTAGCAGATGCTTTTATCCAAAGGGACTTTTTTCAATGCATTTTTTCAGGATTCAAACCCACAACCTAATTTTTATTTTATTTATTTAACCTTTATTTAAAAAGGTAAAAGTGATTGAGAACAATTTCTCATTTACAACACTGACCTGGCCAAGAAGGCAAATGTCAAAGTAGTGCCACAATACACACATTACGCAAAACATAAAGAAACCTAAACATTGTCAGTGGCATGCTCTACCTACTGAGCCCCACAGAACCAAAAAATAAAACAATAAATAAATAGTTCCTTGAGACAATACTATACAGCCATGCAAAAAAAAATAAAGAAAACAATCTGCCCCCTTCCACACAATTGCAGGTTTACTGTAACACTTCCTTTCTTGTGCAGTATGAAGTTAAACAGTAATCACAGAGCTCCACGCGTTGGCGTCATCAATGAAATAATATAATATAATATACGCCATTTAGCAGAAATGACAGAAGCAGTGGCAGTACATGGATTAAGCACTCAGATTAAGTTCAGAACTAAAACTGATCTCAGCCTGGATGCTGCAGACTAAAGGCTTGTGCAATGCACACAATTCCATCACATTAGAGACATCAACATTATTATCATAAAAACTGTGTTTGTGCCATTCACACTCATAGTGTATAAAGCAGCAGGGCTCCCTACTGGAACCATGGACCCTGACCAAGGGCACTCACTCCACCCAGCTAGCAGACAGTGAAGAGATTACGGGGTCTATAGGGGCTTCATAAAGGCTTCATAGGGGCTCCATAGGGGCTCCATAGGGGCTCCATACTCCATAGGGGCTCCATAGGGGCTCCATAGGGGCTCCATAGGGGCTCCATACTCACCCTCATGATCAGCTGTTTGATAAACAGGAGCAGGAAGGCTCTCAGGGAGAGGATCTCCTTCTGAGTGGGTCTGGGCCCATCTGGAGAGAGAGAGGAGAGAAGTCACCATGAGGAGTGTGTGTGTGCGTGTGTCTGTGTGAGTGTGAGAGAGAGAGAGAGAGACAGAGAGAAAGAGAGAGAGAGAGAGAGAGAGAGAGAAAGACACCGAGAGAGAGAGAGCAAGAGACCGAGACCGAGAGAGAGAGAGCAAGAGACCGAGAGAGCGAGAGAGAGCAAGAGAGAGCGAGAGGTCGCCTCTGTGTTTGTGTGTGTATGTGAGAGACAGAGAAGAGAGACTGAGAAGAGACTGAGAAAGTGAGTGAAAGTGGTCTGAGCGCTGACGGTGTGCTGGGCGCTCTCACCGAGGCCTCTGGGCGTCACCCCGCTGCTGTCCTGTGGGTTCACCACCCAGTAGAAGTACTTGAGCGTGTGCATGACGTGCATTACTGTGCCCACCCTGCGGATGGCGCTGTAGACGGTCACCGTGCTGATGAACTCCGTCGCCAGGTAGGTGTACAGGATCAGCTGCACCTGTGTGCAGACATCAGGAGAGCGGGAGAGAGTTGTAAACGGGCTGTTTCTGTTTTTATTGTAACCATGCTAGCTAATGTCATTTGACATAAGAACACTAACTAACAGTAGATATAGCCATCATTTCTAATTATTGGGGCAATGAAGGTAACATTATGTTGAATATATGTGACTGACATGACATGTTGTCTTTTGGAATACAACTTGAATCATGTTCAGAAATAGATAAATTCATAGAAAAAAATGCCAGACAAAGATGCAAAACTTGCATCTGATTACTTCTATAATTCTACTAATGGGAAAGAAATAACCAACTCATTCATGTAATCGGTTAACAGCCCTAAAAGACTAAAACAAACAGTATGTAACATATGAGGCAAAAGACAGAATACAGCAGTATGTAGCTACTGGTATTGCACAGTACACTGGAGACCTGCACCCCGGCACGGATTTGTCCAAACTGCTGTTGGAGGGGCTGAAGGGTGAGTGCAGTGCTGTCTGGCTGCAGGGCACAGACAGTCGTATCCAGATGTAGTGGCTCTGTGAGCCGGGCGGTGCAGGAGAGAGGCTGAGGGGCGGGCACCTTGGCCGGGGTGTGGATCCAGATGCTGGGGTTGAACAGGATGTGGTCGCACAGCTGCTTCAGCAGCGCCACCCCGTTCTGCAGGTTGCTAAGGTAACGGGCGAGGGCCAGGAAGATGTCCAGTACGGGCCGGGTCACGTGGACCTTGGAAGACTGCAGGGGGGGAGAGAGAGAGAGAGAGAGAGAGAGAGAGAGAGAGAGGAGGCACAGAGAGAGAGAGAGAGAGAAAGAGGCATGAAGAAGAGGGAGAGAGAGAGAGAGAGAGAGAGAGAGAGAGAGAGAGGCAGGAGGCACAGAGGAAAGAGAGAGAGAGAGAGAGAGAGAGAGAGGAGAGAGAGAGAGAGAGAGAGGCACAGAGGAGAGAGAGAGAGAGAGAGAGAGAGAGAGAGAGAGAGAGAGAGAGGAGGCACAGAGGAGAGAGAGAGAGAGGAGGCATGGAGGAGAGAGAGAGAAGGCACGGTGAGTAGAAACAGGAATCAGGACTGCTTCGGACAACAGATCAAGCACAGAGAATCACTTCCTCCTCCTCAACACAATGTCTCTGTGTTTCAATTCAAACTATCATTGCATATGAGATCATTTGAAAAATAATAAATAAACAAGACAAGCAAGGGTAGCATACTGAAAATAATTGTTATTAAATTGAGGTGAAGTGCAGGACTCCAAAACGGTCCTCATCAGTGATTACTATGATCTATCCTCTTAGCAGAAGCTTCTATTCAGAATGACCTACAGAGGTCAATGCACACTGTTGCACATTATCCATTTATACAGCTGAGTATTTACGGAGGAAATTCAGATATAGAACCTTCACAAATGGTACTACAAGGTGAATGTAATATCCCAGCTGCTTTATTGCTGCAGGTGTAATCGCTCTGCCGGTCTAAAAACAAGGTCATTCCTGATCGATCCAATCACAGCCAGGGCCACAGTTATGATAGGACTCTGTCTCCCCCTTCAGGGCAGTGGCTGTAAGCGCAGACGGCACCCCTCACCTTCTCGAGAGTGTATCCTATGACCAGGAAGCCCTTGCAGGCCAGCACCTGCTCTTGCATAGCGATGGAGTTCTTCAGCAGCTCCATCATAAAAGACAGCAGGGTGCAGCTGAGGGAGGACAGGGAGAGAGTTATGAGGCTCAGCAGCGCCCCCTACAGGCCGTGCGCACTTGTTTTCTCCTTGATCATTCAACAGCGGTTCTCAAGTTCAGCCCTGGGGTCTCGCTGTCTATGCTGGTGTTTGTTATAGCCAATCTGTTAATCAGTTAAGGTTGTTGAAAACATGCGTTTAAGTTACTTTAATTTTATAAAAAAATTTTCCTTAAATGTACCACCAAAATACAGCTTTGGCTTGTTTCCATTTGCTTTGCCTTTGAACATTTTCCACAAATGGTTTGGTTTCAGTGACCAGGCATCCACACATCCAGCAGTAGGACCCAGCTGATTTTACCAGTCTATAATTTAATCAATTAAAAAAATATAAACTCTCTAAAGGAACCATTTGCCATACGGTACATTGTATTAGTTGCAGGTCTGACTAATTAAAAGTGTGAATATGGGACGTTCGTTCTTCATGGCACGCATACTAAGTTCCGACGTAATGTGGCTTAAGAGCGTAAATCATCCCTCAATAGACATTAAATTAAAATTAAAAATAATTAGTAAAAAAACAGCTTGCTACAGGGGTTGGAACGAAATCCAGCACACAAAAGAACATGCCATTGGGGAACCCCTGCTTTAAAAACACATCAGTTGGTCGAGGCTACAGTACGTGTGATTCCATTCGTGTTGGTGTGAATGTGAGTGAAAACAGGAAGCATTTTCCCCACCAGATGGTGTTGTCCAGCTGGTCACCGGTGTGCTGGTAATGGTCGAGCTGAAAGAAGAGAGGACCTGCACTCCTCCGGACCTGCACTGGCCTCCGAACTCGAGTGGATGGCGCTTTCACATCCTGAACTGAGGGAGAGAGACGTGAGCAGAGAGAGAGAGAGCTTTCAGACAGAGAGAGACATCCTGCAGAGAGACAGAGAGAGGAGAGACAGAGAGAGAGAGGCAGAGAGGCAGAGAGGCAGAGAGACAGAGAGACAGAGAGACAGAGACAGAGAGAGGTGTTTGACCACAGCACCGCACGTACATACAAATACTCAGACACATGCAAGGGACTCCGCTCTATGACTCTGTGCTGTCTAAGTGACTCTGTTTTGTGACTCTCCAGTGAGTAAGTGTGTGTGTCCATGCCTCTATGTGTGTTTGTGTGTATTAGTGTGTGTGTGTATGTTTGTATGTGGGAGAGTGTGTGTGTGTGTGTGTTTGTATGTATTTGTGTGTGTGTGTGTGTGTGTGTGTGGGCATGCGCGTATATTTGTGTGTGTTTGTATGTGTTTGCGTGTGTAAGTGTGTGTGTTTGTTTGTATGTGTTTGTGTGTGTGCATGCGCGTGTGTGTGTATGTGTTTGTGTGTGTGTGTGTGTGTGTTTGTGTGATAAATCAGTCAGTCCACAGGCTGAAACATCATGTGGTTTAATGTTCACGCACTGCAGGGATGGAACTGCATTATTTTGAGAGATGAAACAGATAAACACAAACACACAGGTAGCTGACAGAGTAAAGGTGACTCAGTGCACAGTGAAGGGTTCTATTGGCTCTGTTATGGTGTGGGGTGGATTTTTCTGTCATGGTTTAGGCCCACTCAGCCCCTTAGAGGGCAAGGTAAACGCCAATAAATACAAAGCCTTAACCTTCATCCTATGGTGAAGCATTTCTATCTTGATGGGAGTGGTCTCTTCCTGGATGACAATGCCCCCATCCACAGGGCACTGAGTGGCCACTGAGTGGTTTGATGAGCATGAAAACTATGTAAACCACATGCCACGGCCGTCTCAGTCACCAGTTCTCAACCCAATTGAACACTTACGGGAGATTCTGGAGCGGTGCCTGAGACAGCGTTTTCCCCCACCATCAACAAAACACCAAACGATGGAATTTCTCATTGAAAGATGGCGTTGGCATCCCTCCAACAGAGTTCCAGAAACGCTTGTAGAATCTATGCCAGTGTGCACTGAAGCTGTTCTGGCAGCTCGTGGCAGCCCAACACTCTATTAATACACTTTATGTCGGCGTTTCCTTTATTTTGGCAGGTACCTGTAGCAAATTCACTCTGAAGGTTTCCTGTGCCCAGCTACACAAGCCTGTGCTCTCCCTGCAGTTACTCAAAAGTAAATACATTTCTGCTACCTTCAGAATACTAAATACCCCAGACCCACGGTACAGAGCTTGACTATTCAGCGTGTGCAGAGAGCCCCAGCTGCACCGCCGCCAGTTCATCTGAGGACACGGCTCACAGTGAGCCAAATTACCTGACAGAGAGGAAACAAAGTGCAAAAACACAGGTGCTTCTGTGTGACTACACTTTTATGTCTTCAGCCCTTAATTAAACATGAGGTAATGAGACGCGCCGTCGGAAGGGGGCTCGTTAGTGCGCTCTCAGGCTGTGCGAGGAGGGGGAACAGCTGCAGCACGGGGGCGCACAGCGAGGGGAGGGGGTTGGGGCGACCACATACCTGCAGCATGAGGGCGCACAGCGAGGGAGGGGGTTGGGGCGACCCCGTACCTGCAGCATGAGGGCACACAGCGAGGGGAGGGGGGGAAGGGAGGGTTGGGGCGACCCCGTACCTGCAGCATGAGGGCGTGGGGCGAGTGCACGAAGATGGAGGCGCCGCTGTCCTTGGGCGATGACTCCAGGCACAGCTGGGCGTCCGTGGCGCGGGGGTTGTAGGCGAAGGCGATGCAGCCCGAGAGCTTCCCGTCGTACAGCGCCACCTTGTGGTGCTCGGCGAACAGCAGGTCGCTCTCGGCCCGGTGCTTGAAGGTGCCCTGGGGACGGGGACGGGGGGGGGGAGCAGGACACAAGAGTCAGCGGCGGTTAGAGAGCGCAGCGCCAGGCTGATCTGGGGTCAGCTTTGAGGGTAATACGCAATGTGGGGCGGGGGCAGGGCGGGAGTGTGGCACAGGGGTAGTATATGGGGGATATGGGGGGGGAGTTGGGGTTGGGGCAGGGCAGGATTGCAGGGCAGGGGCGAGGGAGGGGGGGGCGGGGAGGGGGAGCAGGGCGGGAGTGGGGGAGGGGGCAGGATGGGGGTGCAGGATTGCAGGGCAGGGGCAGTCGGGGCAAGGGCGGGGACAAGGGTGGATTTCAGGCCAGTTGTCGAGGGTTTTGAAGTGCCCACAAGCTGAACTTGGGAGCATAGCAACTGTCACAAGCCATATAGTTTTTTTTTTTCCATGTGTTCTAGTTACTGTGGCTATATACTGTAACTGTATTGGTGTTGTTCTTGTTGCCATATTTGTAATAAGTCACAGGGACAGGAAGTGGCCCTTTCGTCCCCTTGAGCAGGGGTTCCCAAACTTTGTCCTGCGGGACCCCCTGTGTATGCTGTTGATTAATGAAGCCTTCTGAAAACATGTTTTTAAGTTCCATCATTTTTATTTAATTTTTATCTTGACTTACAAGTATGGCTCATTACCATTTGCTTTGTCTTTGACTCCACAAATGGTTTCGTCTCAAAGACTGTGTCAGACACTTTCAGCACTTAGGACGTTAGACCTACTGATTTCAGCTGCAGGTCTGACAACAGATGAATTAAAAATGCAACCTCTTTGAAAGAATCATTTGCCACAGCACATTACAGACAATGGAAGCATTCATCATCAGGAGAACTGGGATTGAGTAAAAGTCCAAATTAAAATGAAAAATTGTCTCTGCGTAATGAGAATATCTGTTTCCGACACAACGCAACATTAAGACCATCCCTCATGACACCGCACGAAAGAGTCTAATTGAAAACAATCAACGGCTCGCCACACTTCAGGAATTACAATTATGCTTGGTACAAATACCAACGTGCGCAGGGGTTCCCCAGGGCCCAAATTTGGAACCCCGGCCCTGGAGGTGGCTCTGATGACCCCTGCTGGAGGGACGGAGTGGTGCGGGTGTAGGTACCTTGTATCCGGGGCCCAGCTGGTAAACAGCCAGGATCTGAGCGGCATTGAGGGCCTCGCTGAACAGGTAGACCGCCCCCATCTGGCCGCAGAACACGCGGTTGGCGTCCGCCGTCTCCGAGGAGCCCAGGAAGCACTTGTCAAACGTCTGCGTGCAGAGAGGACAGCGACAAGGTCACATTTCTGTTTGGGCAGAGTTTCAAACCGCACCTCACCGGCACACACAGGTGCATCATCATTATTCAGCGGCTCATGAACATGCTCACAGTCACGGCTGTGTGCTTACTGTGCTTATTTGCTCAGCTAAGCCCTTATTTTTACCAGCTCAGCTCTTTCTTTGAAACCCCATTCCATTTATATACTATTCTATTCCAAACCACTAACCTTTTCTTTCCCAGTGTTACAGATTTACTGCAATGATGTCTATTGCTGTATTACTGCACTGAGCCTTCTATGATTGTTCTTTTGTAAATGCATATCTACCCATTCCGTAAAATGTAAATATACAGCTGGATACTTGCTGAAGCAGATTAAGCACCTTGCTCAAGGGTACAGTGGTAGTGCCCGACCTGGGAATCGAACCCGTAACCTCTGAGTTACAAGCCCAGTTCCCCAACCACAACACAACACAACACTAGACTACACTGGCAGTCAGGTCACCCGACTCCATAAATTAACTCTGCACCGGAAGAGAGGATGATCGATAAAGCTTTGGCTCCTTCCAGCAAGATAAGACTCCACTGAGGTTTACAGTGCAAAGGTGATCTCATTTTCTCCCCCATGAGCACATCCATACCGATAACAGGGCTGTCTGCAGGCCGGCGCATGATTGGCCGCAGCATCGCCTGGGGATTGAGGGATCTGAGTCAACGTGACGTTTGTGTCTTGTTGCGCACCAGCAGCCCCCTCTGATCAATCGGGTTCCAAAGCGACTTACAGTCTTTTCAGTATATGTGGTCCTGCACAACCTAAGCTACACATGTGCTCTACCAACTGAGCCACAGAGAACACTCCCTCCTCTCTGACTCAATGTCTGTGCGGGCTTTAACTGTGCGGGCTGCAGAGTGAGAACGAACAGCGGATTGACCCCGCGTGTGTCGGAGTAGAGCCGTGGCTTGTTCCCCGAACTGAAAGAGGAGGTCGCAGGGACGAGAACAAACGCGTACAAATTGGGCATTCCAAATTGGGAGAGAAAACTGGGTTAACGTTGAAAAAAAAAAAAAAAAAGGACCAAACATCTACATGCATACAGTACTTTGCACACATCCTAGTAGAGCGCTATGTTGTCGAACCTTCTTCCTCTCCACAACCCACCCCACCCCACCCCACCAAAAAGAAATAAACCATTACCCAGAAGTGTCTGTCTATCAGCCATGGGCCGAAGGGTGTCCTAAAACATCTGGCACCTCTCTGGCAATATAAATGATCCTCATTAAACTCTTATCGTTCCACAGGAGAGCGTGTCTGTGCTCGGCTCCCCAGCCCGTTATCGTTACGGTCACAGACTCCCTCAGTGCCACAGAGCCTATAAATACCTGGGAGGGAGGGGGGGGGGGGGGAGACTGGCACACCGGCGCGATGGCAGAGGACGAGAGGGACGTGTGCAGAACCTCCTGCTTTTTTAAGCGACGGCGGCAGACGACTCTAAATCAATGGCGAGCCAGCTGACACGACAAAATATTCAGGTGAAAACCTTGCAAATCATAAAGAGTACTAATAATAAACTGGGAAAATAAAGAGAGTCACACACTCTCCTGAACTACAATTGAACTTTATTGAAATGAGAAAAAACTAAGAGGCGACTTCCTCAGGGTACAGTTGCACCCTCCGTGATATACATGTATTCGTTTTATTTATTTGTTTGTTTATTGTTTATTTGTCTGCCGGTGTAAAGCTGCGTGTGAAGTGCCTTCCTCCGACTCACATCCACGCGAGCTTAACTCATGAACTGCGGTGTGCAAAGAGGCGGCGGCTGACACTGCATGTTTCGGAGGAGAGCGTGCTCAATACACAGCGGAGGCTGCATGCGGGGCTCAACAATACGATTAGGCATTGGGAGAAAAAGGGGTAAAGGCATATCTAGTCTACACCCTGTTAAGATGTGGGTGGGGGGGGTGTGTCCTCTGTGTCTTTAGTAATACACGCTCTACTGTGCCCCCACTGCCCCTCATTACTTTCTACAAAAGAAAATTACTTTCTTTCTTTTTCACCAGTAGTCATCACTGATATGAGAAAACACTGAGAAACACCCCACCCCCGCATTAAAAGCTGTTAACAAATTTTATCTGGAAAACATTTAAAATGCACCATAAATCTTTTTTTTCTTCTTTCTACACATAGATATTAGATATATTCGCTGTAATGGAGAGCGACGGGAGGGATGGAAGATTTTGGTGAAGTGGTGAAAACATTACCGACCACCTCTGCTTGGCACCAGTGGACTTTCAGCGAAGCTAAAGCAGACAAGTGTTTTCAGGCCATTTCGATGAGCATTCACACTCAGATGAATTATGACCCGATACTCACGTCGCTTGTGTTGACCAGCCAGGTTATGTCCCCGTATGACGCCAGCTCCCCGTTGACATAGCAACAGATTTCATTGTTCTTCCAGCGATTGTAGATGTGCACTATGGTCACCATATACCACTGAAACACACAGACGGGCAAACACCATCACCACATGAAATCGTACGCAAGAGCCAGTTACCCGGTCCCCTTCCACGCACAGCCAGTTCAGCACAGGTCAAATGGGCACGTGGTGACGGAAGCCAGAAAAGCAGTTCTCCTTCAAAACACATTTCCACACTCATCCATTCGGCCGTGCCCGAGAGGGGGAGAAATCCAATCTGAGCTGCCGGCGACTATCCCGCCGGCCCCGCTATCGGAGGCTCAATCCCATTGGGTGGATTTGTGTTGCAATTATTAGCCTTTGAGAGCCTGTTGGAATGGAAGATAAGGTGTATGGAAATCAGGCAGACCCCCACCCCACAGAACACGATACCCACAGCGCAGGGAAATCAGAATACCCACAGCCCCTCCAGGGGACCCCCCACCCCACAGAACACTCACAGAATACCCACAGCGCCCTCCAGGGGACCCCCCCCCCCACCCCACAGAACACTTACAGAACACCCACAGCGCCCGACAGCACCCCACAGAACCACTCAGCACCCCACAGCACCCCACAGCACTCCACAGTACCAAACAACAGAATGCACCCACAGCGCCCTTCAGCACCCCACAGAACCACTCAGCACCCCACAGAACACTTACAGAACACCCACAGCGCCCTTCAGCACCCCACAGAACCACTCAGCACCCCACAACACTCCACAGAACACCCACAGCGCCCTTCAGCACCCCACAGAACCACTCAGCACCCCACAGCACCCCACAGCACTCCACAGTACCAAACAACCCCCCACAGAACACTTACAGAACACCCACAGCGCCCTTCAGCACCCCACAGAACCACTCAGCACCCCACAGAATGCCCAGAACACCCACAGCGTCCAAAGCACCCCACAGAACCACACCACACAGCACCCCACAACATCCACAGAATACCCACAGCGCCCTGCACCCTACAGAACCACTCAGCACTGAGGATGCCCTACCTTCCACGGTTTAAAAACCCCCACAGAACACCCAGGTCCACGGATCGCCCTTGCCCTTGGACTTGAGGATGCCCTAGGTCACGGTTTGAAAGCCTCCCACGCAGTGCTGGGAGCCCTTCCCCAGGCCTTTGCTGGTGCGGAAGCTGCAAGAGAAACACAGCTCAGTTTGCTGGTGCGGAAGCTGCAAGAGAAACACAGCTCTGACTGTTTCAGCAGCTGTACAGGTGAGCCGGAGCCGGGCAGCTGGGCGGGGGCGACGACGAGACACTGCTCCTGGGAACGGAGAGGACGACGGCGGCACAACAAAGCCACGCTCACGGACACACCTGTAATTTACTGGCCTAATCTCGTTAGGGCGGCAGCAGAATTTTATTATGCATCATCGGTCGTACGGCTATAATTTCTTTTTTCTGAAATTAAGCCCCCCCACCCTTTGTACAAATTAAGTTTGTGACAGAAATGAATTGGAGGCTGTAAATAGGCCAGAGCGAGAGAGAGAGAGAGAGAGAGAGAGAGAGAGAGAGAGAGAGAGAGAGAGAGAGAGAGAGAGAGAGAGAGAGAGAGAGAGGAGAGAGAGAGAGAGAGAGACAGAGAGAGAGAGGGAGAGAGAGAGAGAGAGAGAGAGAGAGAGAGAGAGAGAGAGAGAGAGAGAGAGAGAGAGAGAGAGAGAGAGAGAGAGAGAGAGGGAGCATCAAAGGCGCATACTCCTCGACCGTAATGTCCGTGCATTGGATCGAAATGCAAGACGAGCAACTCTGAATCCGTTGACTGTGTGCGTGTGTGTGTGCGTCTGTGTGCGTCTGTGTGCGTGCGTGTGCATCTGTGTGCATGCGTGTGTGTGTGTGCGTGTGTGTGTGTGCGTGTGTGTGTGTGTCCGCCACTCACCAGTACAGGTACGGTTTGTCGTTGTCCAGATTGATGGTGTTGAGCGGGTCCAGTCGCAGCCAGGTGTGAAAGGTGAACCCACTCTGGTAGGGCCACTTCGCGATGGGAGGCAGAGCGATGGCCTGAGAGACAGACAGGGACACAGAGTCAACAACACCGCTGACCGCTCGTCCCAAAATGACCCTAAAACCGCCTGGAGACTCTGCAGAATCTCCCCCCCCCACCCCTGAAATATGAGGTTAGACGCGTTGAATTGGCTTAGTGCTGGGTATGTGTACAGTCTTTCACACTGGATCTACACATGACTGTGCTGTGGAGTGAGATGCACAGGGTGACGGTGTGTGACAGACCACCGCTGGCTCAGAAATCACAGGGGCTGGAAAGGGCCCTGCTTCAGTGAGCGGAACAAAAGAGCCTTCAGATTACGGGAGGCTTTAGGGATCCCGCCTCCTTCCCCGTACACCACAGAGCAAGAGCAGCTCTCAGCTCCAAGAGCCCTCGTCAAAATCATCCCCCTCCAAGACAGGAGCCTGATCCATCTCCATCAGACAGGGTTTAGCCTGTCCCTACCAGACAGGAGCAGTGAGTCTTCAATCAGACAGGAGTAGTGGAGTCTGTCTCTACCAGACAGGAGCAGTCGAGTTCTTCTCTCAATCAGACAGGAGTAGTGGAGTCTGTCTCTCAATCAGACAGGAGTAATGGAGTCTGTCTCTCAATCAGACAGGAGTAGTGGAGTCTGTCTCTCAATCAGACAGGAGTAGTGGAGTCTGTCTCTCAATCAGACAGGAGTCTGTCTCTCAATCAGACAGGAGTAGTGGAATCTGTCTCTCAATCAGACAGGAGTAGTGGAATCTGTCTCAATCAGACAGAAGTAATGGCATCTGCCTCTCAATCAGACAGAAGTAGTGGCATCTCTCTTCACATTCCTGCTCTGCTCAGTGGATGTCTTTATCTCAAACCTCCGTTGCGTTCCCCTGTGTCGGCAGTGCGTTAAGACAACAGCTGCACAAAGCTTGTGTTGCCACCTCGCGTTAATAATTCACCCACCGCGAGGGGAATGAAAGAGTTTGAAACCTGACTCACAGCTGTGAAAACCCTTCCTCCCTACCGCGCTTCCTTGTACAGGGAACAACAACACAGAGTGACTTTGCATTCCGGAAAGGAAGTCTTTAGCTGTGGCGGGAAGGCCAGTCTACGGTGACAGAGAACCCCGTGATGCAACTTCAACTCTCGCCGAGTTACTGCAGACAGAAAACACAAATCTGCTTTACAGAGGAGTTGAGCACTAGCACTGTCGGTTAACAGATGCGGGAGAAATTTGGGGGGATCTGTTCCGTGAATGGTTTTTCAAGGCAACTCGCTGCCTAACCAGCTTCAGGTAATGTCTACCATCTGTCACAGTCTGGTCTGCACGACGATTACAAAAATAACTTAAAGGAGGTTGTTTCCATGACGGGAAACGTACTGAATGCAGTGATGAAGGGAGGAAATGTTATTACAATGACAGTTGAAGAGGAGGCTGGGTGTGATGGTAGCTTGCTGTGAGATTAAGGTACCTGCTGCATGGCTTTCCACTGGCTGCACCATCTCTGTACATCAAAACCCTCGCAAGTGTGTGTGTGTGTGTGTGTGTGTGTGTGTGTGTGTGTGTGTGTGTGTGTGTGTGTACTGTGAGTAAAGTCAGAGTGTGACTCACCGAGCGCTTTTCCCGGGAAGTTGAAGAAGGAGTCAGGCCCGTTCCAGTACTGAGAGGAGCTCTGGAGTAAAGTCAGAGTGAAAGTCAGACTCACCGCAGCGCTTTTCCCGGGGAAGTTGAAGAAGGAGTCAGGCCCGTTCCTGTGGGCGATGCCCCGGAGGACAGAGAGGAGCTTCACCGCATGAGGAGGCTGCAGAGAGAGAGAGAGAGAGAGAGGGAGAGGAGAGGAGGGAGGGAGGAGAGAGAGAGAGAGAGAGAGAGAGAGAGAGAGAGAGAGAGAGAGAGAGAGAGAGAGAGAGAGAGAGAGAGACAGAGAGAGAGAGAGAGAGAGAGAGAGAGAGAGAGAGAGAGAGAGAGAGAGAGAGAGAGAGAGAGAGAGAGGGAGGAGAGGAGAGAGAGGAGAGAGAAAAAGCAGCCCCATCAACGTACACTTACAGACTCACAGGCTCACTCACTCATGCACACACAACCATAAACAAACACTCACACATGCTCATAATCACACACTTCTACTCACTCTCTCACACACACACACACACACACATACACACACACACACACACTCATAATGGACATTAAAACACAGCTAACTCTTCACTTATGTACATCACATGACCCAATGACAGACCTTTGACCATGTGCACACTAATTAGGATAGCGGAGATTGATTGACAGCTGTTGTCAAGTCGCTGAGTCTTGCTGGCATATTCCTTATGCTGTTCAGACACAGACAGACAGACAGAAGGGACAGAAGGACAGACAGACAGACAGACAGAAGGACAGACAGACAGACAGACAGACAGAAGGGACAGAAGGGACAGACAGACAGAGACAGACAAACAGACAGACATAGACATACATACATACATACATACAGACAGACATACAGACAGACAGACAGAAGACAGACAGACAGGCAGACAGACAGAAGGCAGACAGACAGACAGAGACAGACGTACCCATTTCCCCTCCTCTCCCTGAAGCTTGCTGAAGAACAGCTTCAGCTCTCGGACAGTAATGCTGTAGCTGGCCAGGGCTCCGAGCATGTCCACCATCAGATCTGTACTCCACCAGGACAGAGAGAGGGGTCAAAGGTCACACAGTGGTCTACTGCGCCGTTATACTGGCACCACCTCCACAGAATGAGTCACAGCTTAAAAATAACTCATTATTAAATCTGGGGAAATGATAGTGCTGAATAACAGAGAGGAAAAAAATAATAGCAACACCAGCACATTTCTGCGTCTGGCTTTGACCACACGCACACTACAATAACTAGTATAAATTCCTGTGGAAAAAAAATTAATCATATCAACATTTTCCAGTTTTTGGCTTTTGCTAGCCCAGACGGCAGCTCTGGGAGCAGTTGCCCACAACAAAGGATCCTGGATCAGTTTACCCAACCCTAATCATCACCCAAACACTGTGTGAAGACGACCTGAAACTGTACCCAGTCAGTGGTTAGGGGCAGACTCTTTCTACCTGGGATGTGGAGCCGTGCCAAGGGGGTGTGTAACGCATCACAGGTCCTTTGACGAGGAATTATTATTTTATTTTTTTGACATTTCTGCTCGCGAAGGAGGCACAACCCCATCCCACAGAGCCTCAGGCAACGCACCGTACTATCGTACAGGGCAGGTTGAGGCAAAACCAATCCCATTTACAGAGCTGCCCTTCCCCAGGCCATGAGAGGGAGGTGTGACCTGCTCTTGAAGAACCTTGGGCCGAGTGATTGTGGAGCTACAGTTTATGTGCTGCAGTGTCTGTAAATCAAATCCAAATCTGAACAAAAGGAGAGTAGCCAGCACAGCCGCCATAAACGGACAGTGACCATACACAGCCACATCCATGTCTTTAGGTCTTCCGGAAAACCGACTCAAGCGAGCTCAAAATGAGCCGTCTATTTATGGTCTCAAGGCCACCGGGCTTCCTGACCACCCCGTAATGCGATTGGACAGGCAGCCTGACAAGAGTGCTCTCCCTGGTTAGTGTGTGATTACGCGCCGGGTGCACTAAACCTAAACCTGTCCAAACCGGCCAATCACAATGTGACTGATGAGGCACGCAGACCAGTCAGTGTCTGCATTGAGGGGGGGGTGGTTACGGTAACGATGCGGGTGCTTCCCCAGACAGCGTGATTGTAACGAGGAGCTGCCAGAGCTCAGTGCTGTGAAGGGGAGGGAGGGGGTTACTGAACCATGTAGCCCAGACGTGTCTAAGCTTATACAAGAAGGGCCGGCGTGGGTGCAGGCTTTTGTTTTAGCCCAGCACACTGCAACAACTAACCAACTAAGCAAGACCTTGATTAGTTAATTCAGGTGTTTTAGTGCTGGGCTCAAATAAAAGCCTGCACCCACACAGGCGCTTCTCGGATAAGACTGGACACCCCGATGTGGCCAAACTCCATATTTAGATCATCCAATGCAGTCTGAATCTGGTGCCAGAGGGTGAATTACATTCCCTACCAGAATATGCACTGGAATCTGCAGGTAACTGGAAAAATAAAGGAAACAGCAACGTTGGGCCACAACGAGCTAAACCATAGCAGGAAAACACACCCCACACCAGAACCCTTCATTTACTCAAAAGTATCTCCTTTATTTTAGCAGTTACCTGTAGAACCCGTGTTTCCCATTGGGACCACATATACTGAAAAATGTATGCATTCACTACTGTAAGTCGCTTTGGATAAAAGCGTCTGCTAAATGGCATATATTATATTATTATATTATTTCTCCAGGTGTTCAAGCTCAGCTGGGGGTTTGGGGGGGGTTATAATAGTTGGCATTGGGGCTCTCCTTCTTGCCGAATGTGGACAGCATGTTGACGTAGCGGCGCGGACAGCGGGACAGCAGGACAGCGGGACAGCGGGACAGCGGGGCAGCAGGACAGCAGGACAGCGGGGCAGCGGGGGGTCTCACCTGCGATCATGCCGTCGGCGGCGTGCAGGCGGGTGAGGACCTGCTCGATCAGGCCCGCCTCCGTGCAGGCCTGCAGGTTGCGCAGGCTCTTCTTCAGGATGGCGCTGAAGACGCTCCACACCTCCGCCCTGCAGGTGGGCTCGCAGCGGTCCAGCAGCTCCACCATGCAGGTGACACTGTCCGCCTCCTGGATCACGAAGTTCAGCTCCGGGTCAAACTGGCCACCCACCAGCTGCAGGAGGGGGAGAGGGGGACAAACACGGGGTCACAACTGGGGCTTGGCCTGTGTGGGGGTGTTTGGGTACAGCCCTGGGGCCCAGTCCAGTGTGGGGGTGTTTGGGTACAGCTCTGGGGCCCAGTCCCATGTGGGGGTGTTTGTGTACATTAGCGTTTATCTGTCAAAAGCTAACTGATGACAATACATCAGCTGAAGTGTGTTTTCACTAAAAAACATTTTGAGGGGAAACAAAAGATCAAATGTAGGCCAAGCTACCAATCAAGAATAACTGCATTTGATGATTGAATGGACTATATTCATGGAGTGCACATAGATCCATTTCACTAAATACTGTTGATCTACATTCTGTGAATAATGCATTTAAAAAAATGAATAGAATTAAAAATTAATTTTCACAATAACAAAAACAAACTACCACCAAACTCACCCTTGTGATAAACCGTGCCATACAAACAACAGGCCAATAAACAGGAAAACAAAATACATATTATCCTATTATTAGGGTTTTAATCAGAGCCATGAGGACATATACAAGATCAATTCTGATAAATCTTAAAAGCTGTTTATCACCTCATTTTATTGACAATATGACTCATCGGCCATCCCTATTTGCCACACAGATTTGATTTAGTGATTCGATCCGCAGAAACGGTACTCAAATATTTCAGTGAGTCACACAGAACACAGCATTATCAAAGGTCATCTTTTCTGCCCCAAATATCCTGACCAATCGAAAACCAAGTGTTCCAAAATTAGGATCAGCTTTCCCAATGAACCTAAAAACAGAACCATAAAACAACCCTGTCTGAGCAACCTAACCTCAACCATAAAAACAATACTGTCTGAGCATTATTTAAGGTAGTTAAAAAAAGGTTGTAATATCATGTTACCATTTTATTGCTTGTGAGAAATGAGCGTTCACATGAGATAATGCACTTCAATGGCTCTGAGGTGTAATGATGTCATCGATGAGGTGTAATGATATAATCTCTTGACAAATTAGTAATTAGTGGCCTTTTGTCATGGAGTTAATCAATCAGCCAGCGATTATGAACGTCTACAATTTTAAATATTAAACTCATCTTTTTCAGCTCAAACTTTGTCGCAACATGCATGTTCTTCGAATCATCAACCATCATCATCATCACAGAATATTTCAGAGATGTGCAAAAAGTATATCAACCATAACCAGCGGACATATCTGCAAGGTCAAGCCAATTAATCGGCCTAGCCCTACTACAGACTGAATGGGCTTCTGGATAACCTTAACCCACGGCCCTGCCTGAGGACACGAATTATCTCACCTGAAATGGTGGCTTTACATTAGTATTTAGAGCCACTCATCATTGGATTCTAATACAATTCTCATCTCAGTCATGGTTAGGGAGCTGGGCTTGTAAGGTACTTAACCCATTAAGACCTGGTTGCAGGTTTGATTCCCAGGTGGGGCACTGCTGTTTTTTCCAGAAAACCCTCAGGTTTTAAGCAAATAATTGTACTTAACCTTTTAGGAATTGCTTCAGTAAAATATCCAGCTGTATAAATGGATTGTATGTAAAGGAAAAAAAAGTCCAGCTGTAAACTGTGTAAGTCGTTCGGGATAAGAGTGTCTGCTAAATGCTTAATTTAAATTTAAATTAAATGTATTTTCAGCACCAAGCTTTGTTTCGCTTCTGCTGGGTTTGGCACCAACGTCACAGAAACGTGAAAAACTATTTAAATAATGATCAATTTCAGGTCACAAGTTTAATTTAAAGATAAACGGTGCGCCAAATTATCTCCACAGCGCACTGCTGAAAACACAGATGTTTTCAGGGCAGAAACTGATTTTTTTAAAAGGACCAAACAATTACTAAAAATGATGAAAAGCCATTTGCTGCACCAAGTCGCAGCAATGAATCATCGTTTCCACTGAAAAGTTTTTTTCCCAAAAAACATTTCACATAAATATCATCCACTCTCAGTCCCCCCTCCTTATATATGTGCCATTTAGCAGAAACTCTTTTATCCAAAGCGACTTACAGTAGTGAATGCATACATTTTTCAGTAGACGTGATCCCATTGGGAATCGAACCCACAACCTAAGCATTGTCTGCGCCATGCCCTACCTACTGAACCACACAAAACCACTTAAGCACCAATGGAAAACACTTCTGTGCAGCCATCCAGAGCAGGGATGGGAGCGAGTCTTCATGAAACCCAAAATGGGTGGAGCTAGCATACCCTCATTGACAAGAGCCAATCATTGTGTTTTGCTGTAGCGGATAAATCATTTTGATTGGTTAAAACAAGTCAGTGATTGACAGCTTATTGTAGCTCATTAAGGAGCTAATAAAACCTCTAGTAATCCAGAGCGATGGCAGCTCACGTCTCACGTTGTAGAATGTGGTGGGATGGGGCTATTCCAAAATGAACCAATATGGCTGTGCTCTCAAACAGTACACATTCATAAATATTGCAGAAGAATTATGAATTTACCATATTGTCTGTAAATACTTTCCCTCAAAAGGGCTGTTTGGGGGTTGTTTGGGGCAGGGGGTGAGGATGTTGGGAAAACAGAAATTGCACAAAAAACAAATTACGCCAGCCAAAGGTTTTAACATTTATTGTTGAACCGATTCTGTGTCATTATTATTGACTGGATTAACAAATAAATATGCAGCTGAATAACTGGATTGTATGTAAAGAAATGTAAACTGTGTAAGTCACTGTGTAAGAGCGTTGGCTAAATGCCTAAAATGTAAAAGGAAATGGGACAATGCTCTTTTCCACTCAGGCCAAGACATTTAAATGGCAAGACAGAGAGATGGACAAAAAACTAGTGACTAGTGATCACACGGGTGCATAAACACCTGCTCGGTGGTCCTGAATCAGAACTAATCCCTTTCCCATCCGACGGCAAACCGCCCCAGTACAATTAATTAGGGAGGATTTCACAAAGTATCAGTGGCGTGAAACCCAGGCTAACAAGACGAGACAAACCCCCCCCCACCCCCATCCTACACTGAGCCCATGAGCACGCCCATGAAGCAGCGGCGCTCGCCAGACGCACAGACAAACATCAGAAGCACAGCGAAGCCCTCTGCAAATCCAGCTGATTACAGACACAGAGTTCACCACTGTTCATTCTTCTGAGCTAATGAGCACTGTTTCTCTGTACCAGACGCACCGGGGCGTGCTGGCCAGACTCTGGGCTGATGGGCCATCGGCTGATTATGGGAACAGAGAAGCAGCATTCTCCCTCTCATCATCCAAGCTAAAGTGTTGGGGTAATGTTGTCCAGACTTCACACTCTATAAACCAATGTACTGGCAACAGTAGGTTGTGCTATTGTATAAAAAAATGCAATAATATATATATTTTTTAAATTACAAATCTGGAATCGGGCTGGCGGATAGCATAGCGGTCTAATGCACCACACTTTGGCTGGTCCGGTGTGGTGTGCGCTGCCTGTCAGGGACGCGGTTCAAAACCGGCGTCTCTACCAGACCGGCCCTGGTCGTCAGCCCGATCGGAGGCGGCATTTGGCTGTCCGCCTCCGGGGGAGGGGGAGGGTGACCGGCACGAGTCCATCGAGGAGCAGGAAAAAGGCGTCCGTGGTAGAATTCCGTCTTGGAAGAGGTGGATAAATTCAGCCCGGAGATAATGTCTCGCCCCGGAGGACGGGCGGTGGACTCATGGGGGAGGGGAATTGAGATAAATAGAGGGTATAATTGGCAACCAAATTGGGAGAAAAACTGAAAAAATTTGAAATATATGTATTTTTTGTTAAATAATCGGTTCCATTTAAAATATGATTACATTTATAAAATACAGCAATAATAGATCGTTTCCGATCCATGCCTCCATTTGAGCGTTTATGCATAAGCCCTGCAAGTGTGCTTTTGCTGATTTCCAGAATAGATCAGTTCTGGATTTCTGGATAATGAATTGTGACAGCACTGCTGTCATAGACATCTAGGCCTCTGATTGGCTGAGCATCTGCAGGGTATTCGCCAATGACCAGCCAAGATTCTACATGCAGGATTGGAGGAGACTGCTCTGCATGATGTCCCTCCACAACAAACTGGCATAGCACACCTGGCAGATTTTCTTAGCCAACCGTCTACAGCCGGCCTTAAAATCAGGCCTCCAGCCATTTCTTAAGGATGGGCTGAGTGTTTGACCATGGCGGGGGCATAAAATAAATAGCATGAAATAAGCCCATGCAAATTTGATGGCCAGCTCAAAAGACCATCCTTTCTCTCTCTTCTATCCTCTCTCCCTTTCTTTTTCTCACCCTATCTCCCTGTCCTCCTATCTCCCCCCCTCCCTCTCTCTCTCTCTCTCACATACCATCCTTCCATCCCTTGCTCCATCCCTCACTCACACCCCCCTTCCATCCCTCCCTCCCTCCCTCCGTCCGTCTCTCTCTCTCTTCCTCCCTGCCAACAGATCTCTCCTTTACAACCCCCCCCATCGTTTAGAGTTCTAATCCATCACAGGCTGTCACAGACGGCATACCCACTCAAAGCCACCACGCTTCCTCCAGGAGGACTGCAGCGGAGAGCGGGGCACGGTAATGGATGTGGGCCGCCGCTGGCACGGCGATCGGGTGATTTACGGCGCTGACACCCCGGGCGGAGTCACAGATCCGTCACGGTCACGGGGGCACTCCAAAGTCACTTGAGGGTGAGCGCGCGGCGGAAACCGCGCTAGCCTGCGATCGGGCCGGTGACTATAAAACTTTTTCCTACAGGTAAATAATGAATGCCGGGCCAGGTGCGCCGTTTATCAAGTTTTCCGTTCTCTCTCTCCCTCTCTCCCTCTCTCTCCCGCGTACACCACGCATGTTATTATTTATCCGGTAGCTACACATCCATACTCTCTGAGCTTTTCAAGGTGAAAGCCTCACGTCGTCGGTTCATTTCCAGCCTCGTTCAGCTTTTTTCCCGAGTGCTGCTTTTAATGAAGCACGCTGAAGGGTTGAATTACAAGGTCGCTTATATTGTTCAAGCTGAAATGGCAGGAACGTGTGTGTGTGTGTGCGTGCGAGTGTGTGTGTGTGTGTGTAAGTCGCTCTGGATAAGAGCGTCTGCTAAATGCTTAAAATGTAAAGGTAAATATGTGTGTGTGTGTGTGTGTGTGTGTGCGCGCGTACGGAAAGCCCCTTCATCCATCTGAACGTAGGGAACACAGTTCGAGAGACTGTTTCCTCCTTTCAGTCAGTCCTAATAAATTGTACTTGATTTACATGCTACAGCATGCTGTGAAACGTCATAGCACTTCAGCGAGGCAGGCCAAGGTGGTGCAAGCAGTGACATTTAAAACTGAGATATCTTCCTTCACTAGTTAATTACCTGAGTAAACGGACTCTAATTATTCCACCACGATCATTAACGTAACGCTCTCTTAATATTTCCTCTCCAGTTAATCTCTTATTATTTTCTACGATGAACAGCTGCACCAGTTCATTCGGGTTCAGATTAAGCACGAAGCAATTGTATGATTAATCGCACGGAGAATTTGTCATTTTTAATAATTTCACGTCTCACGTTTAATAGAAAAACGGTCACTTCGTACTTCACAGTAAAATGTTCAGACTGTAGATTGATTAATTAATTATGGCAGTGCTAATCGGACATCACATACTGATATTCAATACATTCATTGTATTGATTTGTAGCTTCCATTCCTGGACGTGTTGAGTTCAATTTAAGTGCTTAAACTTAGTTTCATTTTTAGTTTCGCTTTTTAGTTTTGCTCTTACGTAGCCTATCACTATTAGCCGCTTAGCAACTGGGTGAGGTGCTGAAGGATGAGCCGCTACGTGTACGCTGAAACATTTATGCTTGTATTTTGGCAGTTATGCTAAACCACTACATAGTCTACTTCTGCTCTACTGTTCCTGGTTTCTCAGTTGCTCTTGTGCGAAATGTTTTTAATGCGTCGAGCCAAACCGACATTGCAAGTTACTGAATAAAATGTCATCCGTTTCATCTATGACAATGACAAAATGAAGAACAAAAACATGTTCGCTCCAGTGACAAGTTACAATAAAAGATTGTTTCGAATATTATAGCAAAAACGATTGTGCTTGCAGTGACCGATTTAAAATGGGACATCTATTCCCAACCAAATACCTTTTATGACAGCATGTTTGTGTGAACCCCGGATTGGCCATACATTATGCAGGAATGTATAGCAGTCCAATCAACAGGTATCAGGTGTGACCTGATTGGTCAGACATAAGACCTGCGTCATGGATACGCACCTGAGAATTTAAACAGCAAAGTATTCAGTATTCGAAGTGCAGTAGTTCTCACAAACCACAATGTACGTCACACACCTCAAAAACAGGCACACGCCTTACAATAACCAGTGAAAGTGTCGTAATACACAGATCCTCGCCCTCCAGCAGAATTCCGTAAACATGAACGCGAAAAGCCAGTTGCACTTGCGACTCTGCACGCGCTAAATGCAGTGAATCGCACGGGAAGAATCGATTCTCTCCCATCAATCAAACCTCCCCCCGGGCAAAGCGGCTTGAGACAAACTCAGGAGACAACTGCACATAACAGCCCGTGAGAGACACTGTCTCAACAGTACGCTCGATAAATTAATCGCTTTCGTTTCAACGACAGAGCATATCACGCTACATCGTCGTCTACTGCAACATCCACTGTGCACATTACAGTATCCAGTGCAACGTGCGTTTGGAATATTATCAACTTTGTATAGCGCTGCAGCAGCTCAAGGTCTATGCTTAAGTGTGTAACTTAAGGGGGGGGGATGGGGGCTCAACTAGCAACATTTCAATTTCAAGAACATTGTTTTAAAGATAAAAACACATCTGATAATCAATGTGCAGAGAAGACCATAAGAACTCCCAAGGGCCTTAGAGTGGTTCCCTGAGACAGAGTTATTAAAATGCGCTATATTCCAACACAGTGCTCTAATTAAACAACAAAATTATAAAGAAAAAGTGAGGGAAAAAAAAAAAAAAGTACAAACAAATATAATAAAAAAAGACTTTAGGACAGCACATGCCTTTGTGGATATTTACTGAACGTATGGCGCGGTGCACACAGCTCTTCCCTCACTCCGTTCAGCAGTCACCAGATCCCCCAGGAGAAACCCTAGCCAGCCAGCCGGCCCCACAGACACTGTGAATTAGTAATGAGTGAGCCGCCTCGCGCACAGATCTGACAAAGACACCGTCATCCCAACCCTCCCGTTAGACTCTGCGCGAGGACTCTGGGCTTCCCCGGCGCTCAGAGGGCCCACAAAACGAACATCGCCCCGCCAACCGCTCAGAGAGGCCCAAAAGTCACAACGGCGTGTAGGTAGAAGTTGCCCGTGAGATCGCTGGTCTGAAGTCAGTTTCGCGTTTTCCTTTCTAATGGTTAAGGATAGGACTTGGGTATTAGATTGCATTACATTACATTACAGGCATTTAGCAGACACTTTACCCAGGGCAATTTACACAGTTGACATTTCTTTACATACAATCCATTTATACAGCTGGATATTTCACTGAAGCAATTCAGTACCTTGTTCAACTGCACTGCTCCACCTGGGATTCGAACCTGCAACCTTTGTGTTACAAACCCAGTTCCCTAACCATTACACAACACTGCCAGAGTTAGCCAGTCCTGTATCAGTGCTCACAGGCAACTTCTGCCTCAAGTTCTCAGTTAGGAGGTATTTATTTATATATATATATATATATATATATATATATACACACAAAAAAAATGGTTCAATCAAGGTCAGTGGTGCTAGACTGGGCTTCAAAGCTCTCGGAGCAAAAAATGACCCCGGAGCCCTGATCTCCGCGGCTCTCTCCCACGCAACCGTCTCAGTCTGGGTCTTATCAATGCTCCTCTGTCCATTTATTCCCCTTAATGAAAAAGCGATTAGCGTCAGGGGCGAAGCCCTTTGAATTACAGTCATCTGCTTGAGTGCGGCGTGAGCGCGGAGGGAACAATGGAGCGAGCGATCGCTCACAGTCAAGCTCAGTCAATCCCCCTGGCTGAAGTATCGTAGTCTGTACCGCGCCAGGCCTGGCAGACAAGACGCCACGGTCTCCGTAGATCAGGTCGCTCGCGTGGAGCGTTGGCAGGGCTGGACTGGGACAAAAAATAGGCCCTGCCATTTGGCTCAGACCGGCCCATCACTAATGAACCAATGGGCCGCTGTCCATTTTGGGGCGGCCGTTCGATGGCAAAAAAAGCATGTGATTGGGCCGGCCCAGTGTCAGTATAGAAAATGAACCAATGGGCCGCTGTCCATTTTTTGTTGGCCGTTAGATGACAACAAAAAAAAAAGTTTATATATTTTTTAATTAAAAATAATAATTATACCGGCCCTACCGGCCCAAAACTAGACCGGCCCACCGGGAATCGGCCCGGTAGACTATATAGCCAGTCCAGCCCTGAGCGTGGGGTTCGAGGAGAGACCGAGGGGGCACTGCCGTTGTACCCTTGAGCAAGGTACTTAACCTGAACTGCTTCAGTAAGTATCCAGCTATATGACATAAGAGCTGCTAAATGCCTAAAATATGAACATATTAACACAGATTAGTGTATTTACTGAGGAGACATGGTAAAAGAAACTCCCCCTGCCCAACTTCACAGGGTGCTTTTGCATGTTTTTACTGACTCATGCATACAGGTTTCTTCAGTAAAATGCTGAGTCATCATCCTCAGTGCATCTGCCACCATGCCCAGACATCCAGAAACAGCAGCTGCCTAGGATTTCTGACTGCAACCGTGATGGAAACGTGACACATTCCAATTAATATGCCTGCTAGGAACAACCACCCCCACCCCTCACCTATACACACGCTCACGCTTTTTTCCCCCTCAAATACTCTTCTGTATTATATCAAACTTATTATGCTACTAACGTTGATCCCTTTAGTTCTGTGTAGTTATGTGTGGCTCAGTTGGTAGAGCACGGCGTTGACAACGCTTAGGTTGTGGGTTCAATCCCCACTGGGGCTACATATACTGAAAAATGTATACATTCACTACTGTAAGTTGCTTTGGATAAAAGCGTCTGCTAAATGGCATATATAATAGCTTCGGTAAAGCGAAAGTGCCGTATGGAAGATGAGCACATGCCCTCTGAGGTTGTTTCATTGGCTCCTTCATTATGTGGTTTCCGTCTCATTCCATTCTATCGATGCAGATTAGTGCACGGGCAGCAAGAGGTCAATAATTGGCCGTCTCTCAAACAAACCGCGTCCGAGTTTCAGCCTGTCAGCGCTCGCAGCGATCACCGAGGGGGCAGTGACGGAGCGCGCGGTAAAACAGGTTCAGACGGGGCTGGATGGAACCCGACCAATCCTTTCGCTCGTTTGAACTTCTGTCGCTTCCCTTAATTGGCCCGTCTTAACGAGGTCCCACATGTGAGGCAGCGTGAGGGGAGCGGCTGTAAACGGTGTTATTCAGAATCCCGCTGCAGACCGCGAGCGGGAATTAAAGCGGCTCTCGCTCGGAGCGAGGCTCTGACGTCAGAGCGTCCATGGGAACGGCAGCCGAGCGACACGCTTCACTGTACTGTGTTGACATCGTCGGCCACGTTCGCCAAGAGCCGAGCTCTCGTCTCAGCCTTCCCGAGACAAACAACGACCCGAAATCTGTTTATTCAGCATGTCGATGTGTTTGCATCTGTTCCTGTTCAAATAAACCACAAATTAAAATAAATACATTAAACTAAATTCAGATCTTCCCCTCCCCATTCCCAATTGTCCGCCCCCTTTCAAATGTAGCAAAAGACCTGACATCACACAGGTACCTGCCAAAATAAAGGCAACACTTGATAGTAAATGAGGGATCATTTAAACGGGTGCGGTAGCGTGAGTGTCCGTTGGGGGGCCAAGGCCAGTCCCCGGAAGAGACCGAACCCCCTCGCCTTTCCAACAAGCCTCATCCCACCCAGGCCGGAGTGTCCTAACCCAGGCCAGGGCCGTTTGAGCGCCCCCCCAGGTTAACAAAGCGTTGCCTTTATTTTGGCAGTTACCTGTACATGACTGAGCCTCAGACACGCAGCTGCTGGTGACAGCCGTGGTCTGCCGTGAGAGTGCGCGGTGAGAGTGCGCGGTGAGAGTGCGCGGTGAGAGTCCGCGTTCTTAAAGGCTGCACGGTCAAAGGCAGCCGCTGTTTCAGCCAGCCCAACCGGCGTGTTTTAGGGGATTCTCATTATGCGGGGAAACATAATCAGGGATTATCTGTCTGTGCTCTCTGCAATCACGGATGGTGTGTGTGTGTGTGCGCTTATCTGAGGTTTATACGAGCAAGGATGTAACCAGGAATATGCAAGGCTGGCAGAATGAGGTAGACCTGATTCAGGGCTGGTATTTGGGATAGTGTTACCCCCTGAACTGGTTGCAAAGTGGATGACCACAGTGCACCAGGTCGAAATTGACCAGTTCCATCGAAGCACCCTTTGAATCCCTGCAAAAGTGCTGTGTGTCTGGGTGTCTGGGTGTCTGGACCTCGGTCTTTCTCTGTCTCCCTCCCCTCTCCCCAGCGGCACTGTGTGGTAACACCGGGTGGCTGTTGCAGCTAACGGACGCCCCCCCCCCCCTCCCCCTTCATTGTCACACGGTGCGAGCCGATCAGGAGCTGAGTATGAACCTGCAGCGCTGTGCCTGGGGAAGGCGAGGGCAAGAGCATCAAATGTGGAGATGCAGCTGAACTCTGCAGTACAGGGGTCCAGCTCAACTCAAAGAGCCTGCCAGCGCTGCTGCGACACACAACGCATACAAACCCCTGTCACAGCACTCAGCAGCACTCAGAGCCCATCAATCAGAGCCCAGCCCATCAATCACCTGGACGGCCTCTCGGGAAAAAGCTGCAGCGCCCGGCTCGGACACTGTGTCGAGCAGAGAAAGCGGATGTTCTCCCAAGACAATGTTTTTTTTCTGTACTTTCTACTCCGGACACATGTAATATTCTGTTCAAACAGCGCTTGCAGACGAGGTACCCAGTCTCTCCGCCCCTCACTTTTCAGAGTAAATTTATGCCAACGTTATCATCCCCCTCTCTCTCTCTCTCTCTCTCTCTCTCTCTCGGCGCAGAGAAGCTTCCACCCGGCGCTGACACCTCTCTTCCCCGCGACAGTAGAAAAGCCTCGTTCAGAGCAGCTGTCGGATGTCTGGAGCTCGCGGGCCCCGCTTGGCGTCTGGCGGTGGACGCAGAGCGCGCGGATTGAAGAGCGGCGACCGCAGAGCGGCCCCCGCCACGGCCCGCCGGCTGACGTAAACACCGGCAATACGGCTGAGTGACAAGCAGGAGACCCGGGTCCCCCGCCACAGACAGGGAGAGAACAAGCAGGGAAGCAGCGCGCCTTGATCACAACTTTGCTCTGGCACACTATGGCAGATCGGAATTCAGGCTGATCCTTACTAGGTACATGCACAGGAAACTGTCAAAGTAAAGGACACACTTGAGTAAGTGAAGGGTTCTGGCGCCTCTGTTATGGCGTGGGGTGCATTTTCCTGCCGTGGTTTAGGTCCAGTCTACCTCTTAGAGGGAAAGTTCACCGCAAATAAAGACAACGCCATACTGAGCGATCACCTTCATCCTGTGGTGAAGTGTTTCTATCCTGATGGGAGTGGTCTCCTCCAGGATGACAATGCCCCAATCCACAGGGTCACTGAATGGCTTGAGGAGCATGAAAACGATGTAAACCTGATACGCCATGGCCGTCTCAGTCACCAGATCTGAACCCAATTTTACACTTATGGGAGACTACCACTGATGCAAAATGGCGAATTTAAAACCAAACCGGTATTTATTTTTATTTTTAAAACCACTAACTACTATAAAATGTATACAAAGAGGTTTAAACGAAGGTTCATAGCTATAACTTAAAGCGACGTAACGTAAGCAATATTTCCAATCAATAAAGGATTTAATTCTTTAAAATTGCTGTATTTTGACATCACTTTCAAAGTCATGAGCATTTCAGAGTGCCGGCTGACCTCCATTCCCAATGGGCTCGTATCTCAGAGGTTCTACTGTATGTCATTATCACACCACACATATTAACGATGCATTAATACAACTCCCTGCCTCGTCATTTCCATTTCATATGTGTATGACATTACTGTATATATGCTCAACGCTCAAATTACTACAAGACAACAGACACAAACGAATAACAATCTCATGAAGTTCCAATAACTCTGCTCATCTTCACCGTGCCCCTGATGTGAGATAACAAACAGAACTGCAACATTAAAAGTGACATTTTGGGGCCATGTACATAATTTAGCAGTGCTGGAAATATTTTTGGCATCAGCACACTTCCTAACCATTTTTGTAAAACTTTTAATTTACTTTCTGTGCCTCAGACGGTCTGCAGATAATCGACACTGTCGTGATGTGTAATCAGCCACTGAGTGAATTTGTTGGTAGCACCTGTGCTGACATCTGACTGCAATCCAATTTGGCAATAACTTTTAATCGCCACCACAAATCTGAGCGTTTCAGGGGGAAAGCCCACTGACAAACTGCCACACTTCCCCCGCAAATTCTAAGGCCTGGTCCGTTTTATTGTCAGAGCTTCCAGCCCCGTTATCTACGGGAACACAACGTTTCTGTTCATCTAGCCCTGGAGGAGGGGACACAGTCCCTGGCGTGGGGTTTTGAACTTCCCGAGATGGTATCAGACAGAGAGAGAGAGAGGAAGCAGATTGAGCCCTAATCTTGGAGAGTCCATCTAAGATGTTTGGGATGAGGCACTCAGGAAACTGCCTCCATTAAACCAAAGTTTGCCTGCTACACAACTTTTTATTTTTTATTTTTTTATTTTATTTTCTTATCCCCTTGTGTTGATTTTCTCCCCAGTTTGGAAGGCCCAATCGCATTTGCAGAACGCAGACTAGTACATGCACATCCCCTGAAGAACGTCCAGCCAGTCAGCCACCGCTTCTTTCCCCTAAGCAGCCCGCCAGCTGGGCTTCACAGCCAATCCGCTGGAGGGGAGGAGAATACCATGCGGGCTGAAACCCTCCCTCCCTGGGCAACCTTACGGCCAATATTGCTGCACACCATGGTACTCCCAGGACACAGCCACATACACCATAAAACCATAAGAATAAGACGAGACAAGGCCCATTCACCCTTCATTTACCCAGTCTCAATAGCGATGGAAAAGATGAGGCTTCATGAAACCAAAATGGGCGGAGCTACCAGTGACTCATTTGAGCCAATGAATGCGTTTTGCTGTGGAGAGCAAAATCTTTTAATTGGTTCAAGCAGCTCAATGATCGACAGCTCGTTGTAGCTCCACCCATTAAGGGGCTTGTGAAACCTAACACTCGCTCCACTGGATCAAACCCGGGCAAGGAACCCCTCAAGGGTCTCTGAGTTATCAGAGCATGATTTAGATTAGATTCTGCCGCATCAATGCACTGAGAGCCCTTGCTTTAGCGGGATACGCCACCCAACAGCCTCCCCACCTGTACTGTAATGACAGCTGCACATTTAGCTGCATCTCTCTGTTCCAGAAGCTTTGGGGGCAGATCTGTAGGTTGCACTGTGAGGCAAAAAGAAATGACCATGTTGCAAAAAAAATGTTAAAAAAGCGCAGTGGTGGAAAACTCAACGGATAATTATGCAAAAATAGACATGCGCTCACTTGGGGTGCACCCAGCTGCTAATTAAACATTTTGTCCTAACGAAGCAACAAAAATAATAATATAGAAAATAGCCGCTACCTGTAACCTGACAAACGGAAAGGACACGGTAGCATGTCTTTCCTGGCCCTCTGTTTTAGAGGGAAATGTGCAGATTACAGGTGCCTGTAAGAGGGACCTCAGAAGCCCTACACTCCAATCTCAAACCACCTCTCCCACACGCCAACCCTCTCTCTCTAAACCTGGTCCAGTATTTATAAAGCATTTCACATTAGTGCTCGTCTAGAATCAGGTTTCCTGTTCATATCCTAACCTTATCCAATATGAGATAAATGGCTAAACTGATTCTGGATCAGCACTTCTACTCTTTATACATGCTGGCCCTGATCAGCTGTGTGTGCTCGACAAGGCAAACGTTAGCCAATAACAGCGAACGTTCTCAAATGCAGTCAAACCAAAATGTTCGTTGATCTTAGCTAACAGTCTGAAAAGGTGTGTGCAGTGAAAAACAGTGGGGAAAACACCAAGAGGACAAGCTGACCATCTTACTTCTCTCGGTGTGTTCCGAGTGGCTGTTATTATTCATTATAATGAATGTAATCTTAATTACATCAATGCCATCGGCGGACAAAATAGACCGTTCTGTGCGAAATCATTCAGCAGTGACCGTTTCGAGGGAACACAGCCGCCGAGAGCGCTTGCCTTGCTGAACACGTCTGGCCACAAACCACCTGCCCCAATCTCAACCTGCTTTCCGTTTCTCTACCCTGTTCCTTCCTCACTTGGTAGAGGCAGAGACCCTTGGGCTGTGCTGAATAATGAAGTCTGTAGGTCAGTTAGAAGCCCAGATGGGCTGAATGGCCCGTTCTCATCATTATGTGGCCTAGTCTTATGTTCTTATTCTGCAACACTTACATCCCGATGCCCCATACCCAGTTGCTGTGCTCTGAAGCGCATTACAGAGATGGATTTATATGAAAAATTTCCATATGGCTTGTTGACAGCCTGCAGCCTACTTGCTTGTGAACAATGTGGTTGACGACATGGTTCCTACAAAAAGTAATCCACTGAACAGACAATTTAACCCCATCTATTACTGCTGTCTTAAGTTCATACACATACCAGCATCCAGTGTCCAGCATTCTGCACTGCTGAAAATGCAACCGTTAACTGTATAAAAGAGTAACAAAGAAAATTTCAATCTATGACCTTTGACCCATGACCTACCACCTGTAAGCTTACCACTTTCACTGCAAATAAAAATGGCACTTCTTGCTATACACTCCCTTGCAGCGAAAGACCTCTGGGCAACGCACCCTCGATGAGCAGAATACGTGTGATATAAACAGAGAGGAGCACCCTGTGTGTGTTCCCTATTCGCTCACGTTTACAATACAGCCCTTTGTGCCCTTGTGCCTGCGTTTACGCGCTGGAGAGCACGAGGGCTGCACTCGCTTTCTCGGTTTCAACACATAAGAGACCTCGCCCCGAGCCTGGAACAACACTTTCAATTTAATTCTGCCGCTTCTAACGCTGTGACCCGAGTTTTAAAAACATTCACATCTCTCTCTCCCCTGAAGCCGTGCATTTTAAAGGACTTCTATCGAGGCCTTGTGTCTCACGCACACACACACACACACAGACACACAGACACACAGACACACAGACAGACAGACACACACAAACACACACACACACACACACACACACAGACGGAACGAGACGTGGGGGCAGATTTGCAGAGCGTGATGGGAAAACGGGGCTGATTGGTCGCATCAGTGGCTCCCGTTAGCGCGATCAGAGGAGCATCTCAATCACGGCCGCTCCCGGTTTGGCGGTCTCTCATCATTAGCGAGCTGGCGCTATAATGAGCTCTCAGACTCCAGCGTTAGTCCGAGCGCGGGGGCCTTTCGAGGTCTTCCAGCTCCTCCTCGTCCCCAGGCAGTGCGGACTGTAAAAACATTTGTGAAGACATTTCAGCTGCCACAAACGCCCCCCCCCCCACCCCACCCCCACATGACTGATTGACTCGTTACACATTAGCAGGCTGCTCACGCGTTCACAGCCACGGCCGCGGAGGGAAGCCAACAGCCCGTGATCTGAAAAGGTCACACAGATGAAAGGCAAATGGAGAGGTCATTTTTCAGGATTTTTTTTGTTTGTTCTTTAACATGCATTTCTTCATCCACTCTGTGCTTAAGATTCCTCTCCGTCAAAATGAAGCAGGGAGGGTGAGACTCTTTGACAGAACTGCAAGGACTGGACACCAAAGCACACTGCAGTTTTTTCTACAGAGGGAGTTTACTCCTCTAGCCCAAGGCTCCTGGCGAGATGGGTTTTAGGATCTGATTGGGTCATTTCACAGAGCAGATGGGAGACCATGGGACCCATTTGCCAAGATCATATATACAGTATATATATATATATATCTCGAAGCCTGAAAACTCTTCAGGACTCCCTGAGCCAGTCAGAGGTGTGAAGTGTACACAGCACACTCAAACACACCCCACTCCACTGCAAAGGAATTCCAAATGCTTCCGATAGATAAGTCGAGTCCATTGCTTTCTTTTTTTAAACAGTTCCTTTATACTTTTTAACTAGTCACACATGCAGTTTATTTTTTTCAATTAAACGCGCACGCACAGCGGGTATAAACAGTATTCAGCCCCTTTGGCATTTTTCACATTTTAGTTTCTCACTTTATGGAATCAAAATGGATTTAATTGGGATTTCTTGCCACTGATCAACATAAAACAAGTATAATATCAAATAAAATAAAAACAACCCTAAAGCTTTCCCTTAATTAATTACAAATAAAAAATGACAATAATTGATTACACAAGTATTCACCACTCCCCTTTGACTTAATATTTGGGAGTAGCACCTTTAGCTGCAATTACAGCTGTAAGTCTATTTGAGTAAGTCTCTACAAGCTTTGCACATCTGGACAGTGCGATTTTCACCCATTGTTCATTGCAAAATTGCTTGAGCTCCATCAGGTTGGATAGGGACCAGTGGTGAACAACAATTTTCCACAGATTCTCAATAGGATTGCGGTCTGGGCTTTGACTGAGCCACTCCAGGACACTGATATTTTTGTTTTTAAACCACTCCAATGTAGCTTTTGCTGTATGCTTTGGGTCATTGTCCTGCTGGAATACAAATCTTCTCCCAAGTCGCAGGTCTCTTGCAGACTGCAGAAGGTTTTCCTCCTACATTTGTCTACATCTTGCTCAATCCATTTGTTGCCTCCCTAACAAGTGCCCTTCTCGCACGGATGCTCGGTTTTGGAGGATGGTCTGTTCTAGGTAAACTCACAGTTGTGCCATATTCTCTCCACTTCTTTATGATGGACTTAACGGCACTCTGGGGGAGTATTTTGTGCTGATCAGTGGCAATTAATCTCAATTAAATCCATTTTGATTCCAAATAAGAAACTGACATATGAAAAATGCCAAGGGGGTGAATACCTTTTACACCCACTGTATATAGGTGTTCCTCATCGGTGTGAAAAAACATCAGGTTATAACTTATGCAATTACAACCCAATTGCATTAACCTAAATGGGGCACCAATGACACATACGTATGTGTATATGAGAGGCAGTCCGTCTCATCTGGAGTCATTGCTTGGTGAGCACCGAGTCTTACTTTGTCTCTCACTCCCAAAGGTCAGTGGGTCTGTCACACCTCGCCCACAGTGCTACACCACGAGCGACTGAACTCAGGCCTGCGGATAACCGCCACGCCGTTAAAAAGCCACTTCCGGGCCTCCCGCGTGGTCTAGTGGTTTCAACGTCCGACGCTGGCCATGGCGACCGGGGTTCAATTTCCGCCCCAGGGAGGGGGGAGGGAAGCCGAGACAGTTCGCTGCGCACAGGAGTGGTTCTGGGGTGCCGGAATTACAGTCGACAGCTCAGCTCGAGTGCTGTCTTGGAGGAGGCAGCACTTGGCCTTTGTCACTGCCGGTCACAGGGCTACAGCAGCGAACTACGAGGGAGGGGATTGAACTAAACACAGCGGGAGTAATTGGCTACCAAAACGGGAGAAAAACCCCCAAAAATTTTTTTTTTTTAAAGTAATCGGGCCTCCCGCGTGGTCGAGCGGTAAAAGCATTCGACGTTCGCCACGGCGACTGGGTCCACTGGTCGCGCCAGTTTCGGCTCTGGCTGTCCGCCCCTGGGGGGAAGGATAAAAGCCAAAGGACTCGCTGCGTACGAGTGGTCGTGCAGTCAGTAACAGGCTTCAGCCTAGGTGGGCACTGGCTCAGAGGAGGCAGTGCAGCGCTCGCTACTGGCAGCGAGTTCTCATACAAGGGAGGGGATCAGTGGAATTAAAACAAGAGAGAGGGGGGTATAATTGGATACTAACAGTGGGGGAGGGAAAAATTGGGGGAAACAGCAAAAAAGAATACATAAAAAATTTAAAAAGTCACTTCCTCTGTGCCCCGTCCCGTGTGTGCCAGAACGCGTGCTCCAAATAAAAGGGGCCACAGCATGGCGCTTGTGCCCTGCGATGAGGACACACTGCTTGTAGCTCACAGAGAGATTGGATCCACTTCTGCTCGGTCGGAGCCAGCTGCGATCAATTGGCCCGCAGCAGCAGAGCAGAGTGAAGTCACCGTGACGCTCGTAACTGGTTTTTGGGAACGACAGAGTCCCGACACTGTAATATCCAGCTCGGTTAGGACGACCTTGAAGCTGCGAGCAGAGGGTGAAGTCCGCCCCCCCCACCCCCGCCCCCACCCCCGCAGCTCATTCGTGTACCTAGCCTCGGAGTCCTTTCACACAGTGCACAAATATTTCCTCAGCTAGAAAGGAATTAAAGACAGGGAATCACGCACTGCCGGCAGACGAACGCCATCTCAAACCGATCTCTGGTTCCTGTCCCGGCTGCGTTCAGCGAGAGGGGTGTCCACAGAGACCAGGCCCGCGGAGTTGACATACTCCAAAAAAACATAATTACCTCCCGTTCTCCGCCCCTGCAATCCAGAAGAGATATTATGCAGGCTTACCCTTGTGCGAGTGACAAATCGCTGTTTTAAGTAGACAAAGGGAGTCTTTTCAGAGACGAAAATGCCATTGTGTTTACCGCAACACCGAAGGCCTCGGTGGGCACGTGGAGTGGCGATGAGAGCCCTCGGACCGAGCGGGAATACCAACGAGGAGCGCACCCTTTGAATGTTAAAGGACGGCGGAAAGGCCACAATTACAATACAATGGGGTTTAATGCAGGAGCGGTTTGCGCTGGTTTTTGTGCATGATTCGTGTGTACAGGTCTTGCATAGAATTAGTTTGCACGGGTGTAAAATATGATGGTTCTGTGTGGCTCAGTAGATAGAGCATGGCGTTGGCAACGTTTAAGTTGTGGGTTCAATTCCCACTGGGACCACATATACTTTAAAAATGTGGTCCCAGTATAAATATACATAAAATGTATGCATTCATTACCGTAAGTCGCTTTGGATAAAAGCGTCTGGTAAATGGCATATATATATATATAATTATCGGTTTACAGTGCTTTGGTGCACCTTGGACTCTTGTTGTGTTGAGGGGGTCCACTGTATACTGGTGCGATACCGCACCTCTGCGGAGGATGCTGAATGGTTCACGATGAGGACACAGGAAAGCAGCCAAACGTAGGAGGAGGCACCTTCTCACCCCCGGAACTGAGTGACCTCAGGGGCTTTTTCACGGGCAGGGCGCAAACGAAAGAAAGCCAAGACCACAGACTCTGCCTCCCGAAATCGAAGTTGAGCAAATGCTGTGCAACCCGCTGCACTCCCTGACCCGTATTCATGAAGCATCTCAGAGCAGGAGAACTGATGTAGAATCAGGTTCCCTGTCCACATCCTAACTTTATCCACCACGAGCTAAAGGGCAAAACTGATCCCAGATCAGCGGTTTGTGATGTTGCTTTGCCTGTTGTGCACATTTCCTTTCCGTGGTTCCATCTACTGAAAAAGCCAGGCATGATTTAGATCGTGAATATGAAATGATCGAACAAGAAATGCACAGGGAACGTTCAGGATGCACACGCTAACTACTTCCTGTCTCTCTGGGAAGTGATAAATGTGACTACATGGCCTGGCATCCGTAGGGAGCCACCACCACAGACGTGATATGATGCAACAATGTAATGATGTAATGCATAGGCAATCATGACATCAGAACAACTGCCCTAACCAATTACGTGCACTTTCATATTTTCACATGCACAATAAAATGATTAACAAAAAAAAAATATTTATGGAAATTAGTATATATAACCAGCCCTACACTGAATCTGATTGGGCATGAGGTTACGCCTACATAGCACAGCAATTTCTCTAGAGGAGAATAAGTCCATTTTTACCCCAAGCAGGCACGCCGCGGAAGGGAAACATTTCCCCCGCATGCAAAAAAAAAAAAAGGAAAAAAAAGTGGTGATTTGCATAAATTCCATAAGAACATAAGAATACATAAATTCCACGAGTAACCCTTCCAATTTCACACGCCGACGTAGGGGACAGGATGGCTCTGCTATAACACGATGACGCCTGCTTACAGGCACGCCTACATCGCCGACACCGTGTTCCGACACGAAAACGGGCACGTGCGCTCGCGAAGCTCCGGACGAAATGAGCTGCTGTCGACGCACGATCCACAAAGAGCAGGAGGAGAGAAGGGGTCCTCTACCCCGGGAATAGTTCAGCACCACATGTCCACACAACCCAGCCTGTAAGGTCAACTGTACCACTGTGCCAGCCCGTGACTCTCTTCTGGTGTTAAAAATAAATAAAAAATGGCTGCTTTATCAGCAACGGCCATTAAGCACTCCATTCTGAGCGCTCTACTCACCAGCCCAGAGTGTGGTCCCGGGAAGACACTTCACAAAAATAGCGATGCTGTCAGGGGAGAGAGCGCCAGGCAGGGAGCGAGCGTTTATTATCAACGCAGGCTTGGAAGAGCGCCAGAAGGCATCGCGAGCCCCGCTGTAGAAGCAAACAGTGCGGAATGTGTTTGTGGTCCCAGAGCCTGTGAAAAACGCGCACGCTCTCTCCCACAGCCTGAATGGTAAGGATTCACTGAAACGCTGGCGATATGGACTGGGGGCAGTGGAGTGCCACAGATAATAACTGGGCTGAAGATGACCATGAGTCCCACCTGGGGTGGCTCAGCTGGTAACGGCCCTCACCACGAGCACCAGCTGAGCCCCGTAGACGAGAGCTAGGGTCCTCAGGTAGGGGGCAACGGGGGTCCTGTAGGGGGTCCCTAGGAGGGCTTGAAATTTATATATACACATAAGTGGATGGGGCCAGCCCTCACGTTTCCAATGAACCCCCCCTGGTTGGGACCCTCCTGGGCGGGTGCCTTTATTTTTGCAGTTATCTGTGTGTGTATTTGTATATATTTATTTATTTGTTTATCCATTTATTTATTTTTTCAATAAAATTAAATGAATTGCTTATCTTCAAGTCAATGATGTCGAAAGACGTCCTGGCAGGGGGAAAAAAAGCATTACTGGAGAAAAGGATTGCTCTGAATGTTATTGCATCATTGGCTTGAGGATAAGCCACAATATTCTTTATTCAGCAATCCAGTCAAACATTTACAGCTTCCAAAAGTACTGTGAGGCCAAATGGGGTGAATCAAAAGGTAGTCTGAGGTGATTTTGCCATCCGTTTGTGTGTGTGTGTGTGTGGTGGGTGAGATATTTGACCATCGACCCTCTCCGTTATATTTGGCATTCGGTAGCTCACGGCTCACACCCGAAGGTGCAGAGGTGGAATGTTAACAGCAAAACTATCTGGACAGATCGATAACTTGCCCAACGCAGGTAGTAAATCATGAAATGTAGATTTCTGGGTGGAATATCCCTGCAAGTCGGCCAGGGAAATGCCAAGAGCATCTCCAGCAATTCAGTGAAAGCGGAGCATCAATTTGGCAACAGCAACTACAATTGTATTTAAATGATATATAATCTCTCATACGGCTTTCACACCGGCAGTGTACTGTGCCATATTGGTTTATGGCCCTGGGGGAGTGACACTTATGGCATATAAACACTTACAAAACACCAGTCATGTAATACATGTCATGGGTTTATGACAGGGTCACTTGATGTCACGGACATGACGAAACCTTGAAATGATTGTTAATAATTAATCAATTGGCCTATATTCCACTTTTTTATGGACAAGGAACTGTCCACACTAAACTCTCAGCCTTAGCTATTATAACAGCTACATATGACAGTCCAACGTGCTATTAAGACACTTTATGTCGGTGTTTCCTTTATTTTGGCAGTCATATGTAATCTGGATAAAGTGCAAAGTATTGTTATTTTGGGTATTAAACATCTACAGCAGGATATTATTGTATTACAATGTATGAAATGTAATAATTCAGTGATCACCTTTGACGTGACGACACTGCAAAATCAAAACGTGCTATACAAATTTGGAAAGTACACAAACTCGGTTAAAGATGGAAGAATTCACAAAAGCAGTGAGAAGCCGAAAACAGAGCGAATACTAACAGGCTACCCCTGCATCATGGCAAAAAACAGGGCAACAGCCAAGCGCTGCCTATAACCCCTTTAAATATCACATAAGACTGGTGGCAAGGGCTCCATTTGCATTTATTGAGTAGTGTATGTAGTCTTACGCAGCGATAATCCAATCTGTCTACAGGCGGATAAGGCTCGCCTCAGGAGATGCAGGAATAGACAAATTTGACATTCAAACCACTTGTGAAATAGCCTTTTTACGTCTGGCCAGTTGGCTGCCCGTACTTAATCTGTCTGAAAGAGACGTATTCTAATATCGTTTTCCGAGGCAGTAAAGTGCAGCAGGTTAATATCAAGCTGAGCTTTGCCCCGGGGGAAGAGTGGAGCCTGAATGGCCTCTGCGGATCCATTAAGGCTCTGTTTCTCTCAGACAAACAGACTCGTTTCATCAGAGCACTTTTCCAATTCGCCGTTGAAATGAGAGCGAAGGGTCGTGAAAGCAAAACGGTGAGGGCAAAGAGCCACGTTTTTTTCGAATGAATTTTCATTACAATGTTCTTTACATTGTTCACTGTGCAATGTGGTTTTAATTGGTCCCCATCTGCTGGCACACTAGCACACATCTACCTCACCATTGTGGTTAAATGCCTCTACGAGTACTACAAACGTTTAGCACCATCCAGTAGAGATGGGAGGGTGAGGTTTCAGGAACCACAGAATGGGTGGAGATACAATGAGCTGTCAATCACTGACTCGTATAACCAATCAGAAGACTTTGTACTACATAGCAAAGCATTACGACTCCTTCAATTCCCTCTGGTCAAAACTACAGAGGAGCCATAGAACATTTAACATATCATCGAGTGTGTTAAACAAAGACAGGCACTGACCAACCTGTTACAGACTGTACAAATTGCTCTACACCGATGCACGGTTAACAGGAGCTACATAGTTATTTGTCTACATGTTTACACTGCTGTTTTACAATTCACAACAAATACAGCTGTATTTAAACTACCTATATTACATTACATTACAGGTGTTTAGCAGAAGCTCTTATCCGGAACAAGTTACACAGTTGACATTTCTTTATATACAATCTATTTATACAGCTGGATATTTACTGAAGCAATTCAGGTTAAGTACCTTGCTCAAGGGCACAGTGGCAGTGCCCCGCCTGAGAATCGAACCTGCAACCTCTGAGTTACAAGCCCAGTTCCCTAACCATGACACCAAACTGCTGCATTACATTACATATATTATATTATATTATAACCACAGATTTTCCATTTCATGATAAAGGCAGAGAAACTAAACAATACAATACAGTCATTTAGCAGACGCTTTTTATCCCAAACGAGTTACAGAAAGTGCATTCAGCTCGAGTAGATGAACAACCACCTGATGGTGCAATGTCTAAGCACATCATTCGTCAAGCAAGCCACATGAACAGCGCAAGTGCTAAACTGATGCAGAAATGTGTGCTGTAATTGGCGAGCAGCACACGCTGTGAGCATAACCAAGTCACAGCAGGGCTGAGATGGGGTGGGGGCCGTTCTCCAGGCCCAGCGTGCAGTCCCCCCACCTCCTGACTGACGCACGAGGCGGGCCTCAGCAATGCGCTGCTTCTGTACCCGAATGTGACAAGGGCCCAGCGCGTGGGCAAGGGCCCGATTAATTCACTTTGATTACATTTGAGCCGGCCGAGCGTGAGCGTGAGCGTGAGCGTGAGCGTGAGCGAGCCCCAAGCCAAGAGGAAGGATCACGCTGTGTCACGGCCACACAAGCGCAGCGCCACAGAGCGCACGACCCTCTGGGCCGGTTAACACTCTCCCAACCGCATCAAAACAGGGGCCTGGGGCACCATGACCAAATGCAACCTGTCCCCCCTCCCTGCCCAACTTGAGCCTGCCCAAATTGTACGAATGAACAAAGGTACTACATTTTGTGACCGACAAACCTGCTTCCATTTAGTTATTTCACATTCTTATGCAATTTCGGTTTACAGCCTAATAAATCTGATATCAGGATAATAGTATTGAGTGAATGCATATTCCCCCACTGCTGAACTGTGACTGTGGGGAAAGATGTGACTGCGTGTTTAATATGTACAAACTGAGATGTACTCGAATGCGAGTCACAATTAAGGGATTTTTTGTGTCCTGTGTTCAGTGAGTTTGCCTTGTGTCTGATCTGCGAGTTGTGTCATTACAGAAGACTGTGAAGGTCATCGGTCCGAATCCCAGGTCGGACACCATACCACCATACCACACCCACGTGGTTCATGTCAGTGCACAGAGCCGTAAGGGCACGTGTTTTCATCCCGACATTATTCTAAAAATGTAAAAAAAGTATTAAATCAGATGAGCCAATATTATATATGATAAAAGAATTATGAAAAGCACAAAAAAAGCCCAAGTAATACGGCAAAATCTTTCCGACAAAATTCCTCAGAATTATACTCTTCAATGAACGAGTTCCATTTCACCTTGGATTCTAGACTCAAGGGTAGCAAGTCGAGGCATGCTATAAACATGTCGGGAAGCCACAAATGTAAAATACACAATGCTTCAAATATACAGTGCTTCATATTCATTCAACGGCAAATGTTCCGTGAAAACGAAACACCGCACACACTGTAAGCATGTAGCGATTACGCGACAAGCCCGTCCATGATAGGCGGCTACATTTTTCATTTCTGTTCCTCGTCCACGGGGTTTGTAAAACATTGTACAGAAGCGAGATCGTGCTTTTATTAACAAGTATCCGAAATGGTTTGCCTGCTGCCATTGCTACATTACCCCAGATCAACGCAAAAAGATGATACTTCCTATTACAGTGCACCAAGCATGAATGTTGCATTATGAGTTCTAGTTAGCGGTAATTGGCGACGCGGCCCAATGCGGGGAAGGAATCAGCCAAGCGAACGGGCAAGATGCTGTTCGACAATGGCAGAATTTCACCTCGGAGAAAATCTGCCTCTTCTAGTTTCAGCTTCTCATTTAAATTTTTTTTTTTTTTTTTTTAAGCACATCAAAACAATCTGTGAATGTAATCAAGTGTCGGCACATACCTCTGAAAATAGTAATGCAATAAATGTAATTTAGAAAAAAAAAAACTTGCAGACAAGAACTGCAAACAACCACAATACGGAAAAGGACAGAATGTTCCAGGGGCCACAATTCAACTTCAAAAGCTTCAAAAATTGAAATGGAAATGTGTGAATATTGTTCAAACCGCATGTCACCACACAGACACATGCAGCAGTCAGAAGTAGGGTACGGCAGGGTAGGAAGCAGGTTTATTTGGATATCACAGCATGGCCTGAGATTGAGTCCGTAGCTCGGATGCAGTGCTGTACTGGTCAAAGGAACAAAGACTGAACTGCAACAGGACCCTTCAGAAAGACCGGCTACTTAACCTGGACTGCCTCAGTAAACATCCAAGCGTATGACCCGATAACATAAAAAATGGGAGCAATACAGTCTCCCCAGATAAGGCACTTGGCTAAGCAAACAACGCAATGCTATATTCCTAGCAGGAGGAAATCCGAGCAAACAAAAAATGATTAAACTTATGATTTATTTTTATGGTGTATAATACACACATGCCATGATAGCTAAGAGTAATCCATAGATCGGAGGATAAATATAAATAATTACAGCCGCTAATGATGGCCTACCCTGCATTTTATAATGACATGTTTGTGGGCAAACGTTCTCTGGAACGCCATTCCTGATTTATCTGATCGGCTACGTAAAAGCTCGCTGTGCAGGTGAGATTGTGAATCGGTTTAAAATCCACCCTGCCCTCTCACACGCTCTCACCATTGCAACGGGAACATGAATTTGGGCCTTTAGGTCAAAACGTCAACTGTTTCGAGAGGTCAATTTAGCATCGACAGAGCACAGAAAATGTGAGAAACATCTGGAACATTAACAAAAGTGTAGACGGTTTATCCATAAGACTTTACCCCCCCCTCTGCAAAGTGAAAATAAGGGCTGATAACGTGGGCTGAAACCTGACAGACAATAAAAGCGCAGACAGGATTTCTTTTTGTGCAAGATTAGAGACTTCTTCCTCGCCGGAGTGTGTGCCCAGCTGTAACATCTGACAGAAGTTGGGTGTGATCTGAGGCACGGATACAAACGCGCTATTTAAAGCCACCGCAACTGTTCTAGTTTAGAACGCCTCATTTCTCTCCCGACAGGCCGCCTCAGAGGAGAACCTCGCTGTCGGTTTTTTTTTGTTGCCGAAATTAAGACAAAGGTGGCGTCAATTCTGAATCAAAGGAACACCCTGCTTTCTTCTGTGCGCGGCTGAGAAGAGCGACGTTTTTCTTTTTCACACGCGAACAACAGACGACTGGAAGCCAACAAAACCGAGGATGTTGCCGAGGGAACAAGGCATCAGCTATGTTCCGCTGTCCATCCCTGTCACCGCGGGAGTGAAATGATTCCGCGTGACGCTGCGTAGCGACGAGGACCGGACAGGGAAGGACGTTAACGCACCGCGGTGCTTTCGATATCTCAGCTGGGGGAAAAGCATACAGGCCAAAGAGGAGCATGGAAGTGCTTTGAGTGGTTCACCAAGCCCCACCGTGGAGCAGAAATACAAAAGCATGGCGGGTTCTATTCTAAAATGGTTCACTGGCCAGAAACTAGGTCGAATGTCGAGACGGCGCCACCGTTTCAGTCGAATTAATGGACGCGTTATGGTAGCTTGTCAATCATTCACAGCCGTGCCCACTTCTCCCTGTTTTAAGAATCTTAAAACACACCCTGTAAAATCCCATCTCAACTTCCTGTTAAACTGAGGACGGCAGAAATGAAGGTGAGCTTCCCTTCCGTTACATTTTAGACAAAGGGGCCAAAATGTACACCAGGCCTCGAGCTCTTAGTTACAGGCCTCGAGGGCCACAGGGTCTGCATGCATTTCCTCCAACCACACTACACTACACTACACTACACTACACCAGCCAATTTCACCAACTAGTTTACCTCCTTGGTCCAGGAGGTGAGCCAATTAGTGAAATCATGTGTCAGAGTGCACGGCTGGAGCGAATACCTGCAGACACCGCGGCCCTCGAGGCCTGTAACTGAATAGCCCTGGTGTGCGGGGTGAGAAAAATGAGGTAAATAAAAACCTATTTACAGTTCTTTTGTTTCCTCAACACAGGTGCATTTATATGGGCCAATCCCCTGACCTTGCCTTGGGGTAATTACACTGGGCAAACCCACCTGTCTCACGAGAGCTAATGGGAGGAGCCGTGGCTCGAGCTCCAATCGGTGCTGTTTTATCGGGAATCATTAAAGAATTCGCCTAGAGCGTTGAACAGAGAGTCCCGGTGGCGGAGCCTAAACATGACTGGGCAGATCTGCCGCGGCCGAGGCCTAAAGCTGCTCATCTCTCCTAGCGGGGAGTCTGCTGAACAGCTCGTCGCGTGCCCTCCTGCCAAGTGTCAGGCCAGGAGCCCTCTCACCGCTGCTAAGCGTGGGTGACACTGTCGGGGATATGACACCCTGGCGCTGTGAACCCCATTCACCACCACTAAATCCCAAAACAGCTCTTTCTAGCCTCTGGGGTAAATTAGACTACTGTCCTATTGGAGCATAATGCATGGACTGAACACGGGGAGAACTGGCCTGAGCCAACTGCAGAAAATGTTTTTAAAAATACTAAAAAAACTTTACAAATGTTTGTAACTGTGGGGTGAAATTCAGCTGAATCGGTGAACCTGAACGGACCCATCTCGCCTTCCTGTTAAAGGTCACTGCACTTCTACGAGCCGTGCTCTCCTCCTACTCATCAAAGAGTCACTAATTAAGGTGACGACTGCACACTTGGCTAAACTGAGCGTTGGGCCCTGGGTGGGGGAGGACCGCAGGAAATGTAAAGACACCCTTTTCATGTAAAATTTATGGCAGCAATAGTATCTTCCTCATTCACTGGAGTTTCAAATGGCAACAGGCACACTCTGTACCCAACAACAGCCTGGGGGAAAACACACATAACGGACCTCAGGAGTGACACACGTGAAAACATATTTCTTTGACATTATGCAGCAATGTGAAAATGCTTTGGCATTTCAATCCATGAACATGTGAGATAAAAGACAAGGTTTAAAAAGGAAAGTCTCTCTTGCCTGCCTGCCACCCCACCCCACACCCCACCACCAGACTGCCCTCTGGGGTGAGGTTATGATGGTATGTCAGCACTCCCTCTGTGGGCGAGAGTGGCTGCTGTAGCACCCTGCCTCAGAGAAGCAACATTGTGCTACTCCAGTGACAAAGCACTTGTGCTGGTTTCCACTCTGCTCTCCAGCACATGGGAGTATCATCGTATTCCCTTATTAGGCCCAGGCTAAAATACAGGGACATAATAACCAAGTAGGCTAGTAGATCCATAATTTGGGGGGTGGGTAACGCGCCCGGTAAGGTACCAGGAAGTGTGAGAAATTGGTAAAACGGGTAACACGCCTCCTGGTGTTAACAAAACGTTAAGACAATCTCGTGCCACCTGTGAGTGTAAAACATAAACCTATCATCCTGATAACAACAAGACGGGTTAGCTCAAAACAGCCAGTTATTGCGAAGGGGCCGTCGTAAACTGCAGCAGCTATGGGCCTCGGATACACAAAGAGGTGAGTCCAGGTTAGTTACGATTCCCAGACCTGGAATACAGCCCATTGCATGTCAACAGGTGTCTGAAAACCTAATTTGAATACTTCACTGTGCTTCACAATATAGGTCATTGTGCTCACGTGCCTTCCTACAGCTCAGTCCCTTCGCAATTTGCCACAAATTGGGCTCAAATTAACACAAGCCCAAGAGCGATCGATAATGTATCCTCTTTATTGCTACAATAGTCCTCCTACGCGTCAATTCACGTAAATCAAAAGTAGGGCGCATGCAGCGTTCGTTCAGTCACGGCAATTATTCTGGAGCAATAACGTCCTATTCAATATTCGATCAAACACTTAGAGGATACTGAATTGCATTACGTTCTACGGTTACAATCTGGCGAGCCAGCAAAAACACCAGCAGCACTATGACTGGTTTATTGAGTCTGATATAAAAGCCTGCACTGGTGTAGCCTACTGTAAGTGTGCTCTTCGTGGGGAATATTGTATTTGTGCAAAGGTAATGAAAAACCCACGTCAAATCGCGATTACATAGATCTATGTTTATTTACATTTTCATTTTGCCTAACTTGCCCACAAACATTTCGGACTCCTACTAAACTAACTATTATTCTGAGCTACTGTCGTAAGCCGGGACACCAGCCAGTGGTAAATCAGAGCGAAATCACCTTGAAGACATGCAAATTCTACCCTCCATGCAAATGTACACCCTATTGCAGGGTTTAACTACATACAGTCTTATTAAACATTTGGTCTCTCATAGTTGATCTCTGGCGGGTGAATGTCAGTCATGTTCATCAGCCAACTAACGCTAGCGCCATAAATCACAAAACCTATTTAGCCATATAAAGTACCGAATTAACTGTTCCGAGAGTGGGTGTCTTGACTTAATAGATCGAATCATTCTAAAGCAGCTATATCTCCACTAAAATCTAAACTGGATTTTCTTGTCTTTCTCAATCGTAAAGGGTGTTACGCCTCCTGACTGCGTAACCAGTCTAGTTTGGGATGGGTCCAGGTTTTTTTTCCCTTTTACCCGTCCTGCTCTGACGCGCTTTACTTTAAATCTCAATTGTGATGATGGGCTGGGCTGGGATGTGCTGGGCCGGGCAGGGCAGGGCAGGACAAACGCTTGTATCATCAAACCTTATAGTGGGAATTTCGAATGAGCAAAACGCGTATATGCCATAGTACGAACTGGGCGTGGATGTCTTTTTGTGCTGTGACATCATCCCGTATCAGACGATAGTAAAATTCAGTCAATAAAATATAAAATGAACCCGTGGGCGTATAACTGAGGAATCATGAATAGTCTGCGGAGATTAGACGATGTGTTTCACGTGCAGTTCACATAATGTCAGTTTCATCGTGACGAACAGCTTTCTGTAGGTACTTCGCTATATTTTCACATTCGACTAAAGAAAGGTTCCCTGTAATCCATCTCGACTTCACTGTCATTTCACAGTTCCGCATTGTAGTTGGCTATTCTGTTAGAGGGAAGTTTGAGATGATTTAAATTCTACATAAACTAGGCTATTTGTTAAGAGAAGAGTGCGAACGACCACAAACTTATTTTCTCTTTCCGCAGTCGCGAACGCTTACATTCTGCTTCGTTTTTTTATTTCGCATGCAATGTGGACAACATGAAAATGTAACCTTTGTCAGACCGCGATAGGGCCTATATGCAAAGTATCAATAGCAATAGCTCACCAGATTGAAGACCGTCTCCACAATGTCCCTGTTGGAAACTTCTCCAACTTCCACCAGGCCGGCGAGCACGGCGAATTTCATCCGAATGCCCCTGATAGGAACCCCGGGGTTGAGGGGCAGAGCAGCAGCCCCTTCTCTCTTGCCTCCATCGGCCGATAGTCCGGGAGACGGCGTCTCCTCGCTCGCCATGGCAAATTAAGGACAGGTGGCACTTAACACAGGACACCTGTTAGTCCAAAGCGGCGGAACTGCAAAGTCGGGGGGGGGGGGGAGGTGGGCAACACAATTGTGCCTCTTCTCTCTCTTATTTAAGGTGACAGTGGTAAATCAAAAGCACGAGATATTTCCCCTCCCCATCCAAAACCTACAATCCGAACGGTATTCCCGGTCCAAATGAATGTTTCTCAATTCCGTACTACGAGGAGCTGCGCGTGTTGAGTTTCCAGTGTGACACCGAGACCCGGGAGCGACTGCGGCGTTACCCTGCGCAACCCGTTTACCTGCGAAACTTGATAAGACGCAAAAAAGAGAACCGAGCTGGGGGAAAAACCTCAAGTCTAAAAGACCAGCCCGCCAGCAACGTGCACAGACGATCGCTCTACAAATGAAAATACCGGAGCGCTCGCTCTTCCTCGGCTCTGGCTAAATGTAAACGAGCACAGGAAACTGTGACTTTCATTTCTTCGGACTCGCGGTGTACAAAGCTAGCTAGGACAGCAGACAGGTAAAAAAAAAGAGACGCGCACGGGTAATAATATAAGCAGCAAAACTCCGGCGCGCAGTGCAGGTGCGAGTCCGACCCGCGCGACACTGCTGCTTGTCAGAGGACACGTTGCCGTTCGACGCTTCCGGAAGAGCCAGCGACCCTACTGACTTTCTTCAATTTCGCTTTTAGCCCACATCTCTTCCTGATTCACCTCCCTGCTCTTGCTCGTCTCCGCCATGACAGTGCGATCCGTGCGAGCGAGCGCGCCGAGCATGCGCAGTGGGGCGGCGAATGACCACCCCCGAGGTGGTCCAGGTGTATCCCAGGTAGTCTTCGGGGACGGGGGGAGGCGATGCAACCCGGGCGAGTGGCGCGTGGGGCTGTCCCGTGCCTTCGGGTGGTGGTGGGGGGGGGGAACTCCAGGAGAGACGCCCGCTCCAGATCCAAACCGGCACAACGCAGAGACGACGTCTAGGGGAGGGGAAGACAAGAATATTGTGCTAAGCCCGAGGAAAGAGGTTAACGATCGTGATATAGCCGAACTGGAACGGTGTGCGGAGACAGTAGTGCAGCTGGTGTACGGATCGTGGGATATGAACTGCATTACTGTAATTGTGTGCACACGCGAACGAGAGATACAACTCGCAAGGAATCCGGTGATTATTCCGATACAATCTTATATTTAGTTTCGTTATTTTATGGTCTTTGAACAACAGATTGCCTCAGTAGTTTAAAAATTTTTTTTCCCCCAAACACACACATATCTCACGTATATTGTTTTAAAACGTTGTAAAACAAGAGTGGAAATGAAAGTATACGCAATATGAATGAACATATACATATTTATACACATGTCCTCGTGAAACAGTGATGGACACGGTTGACTTTAAAGCGGCTGGCTCTATGGGGCACGTGGAACGCATTATTCTTATAAAAATATTAAATAGTGGGCCAGATTGTAATGTGCGCGCATTGGAACATGGGCAGATGCACACGACCCCAGGCAATGCGAAAGTCTAGATATTAAAACAACCTGACAGTTCTGCTGCGCCAGCCTCTTAAAGCCAGTGACCCGTCGTGTTTAATATATGTTTACACAATTATTCAATAAAATGTGAAATATCTTCACGTACATGCCTGTCTGAAGCACGCAATATAATTTGTGGCTATTGTAACAGCGCGATGCAGGGCAATGCAATCCTGCTCAGTGAAATTTGAGTTTGTTTTGGGAACACAGATTACGTATTAGCCTATCCGCTTATACCAGTGATTTGACACTGGGAGACTCTATGGTTGTTCCTTGAGAACGCTCTCAGTGGTGTCGTCACGGAGTGCGCCAAAGTTCTGGTGACCTCACCAGCACACCCTGAGGAAACCAGTCAGGAATATCAGGCGCACCAGATAGATTGAATGCCGGCGTTCGCTATCAGTGACCCAGAATCAGTTTTTGGAACGCGGCTGGCGTGGAAACCAAGATAATCAAGATATTCAAGATAACCACAGAGCAGATTCGCACTGCACCTGCCCCGGTCTTTCCGTTCACTACTAACACTATGAAATATTGTGTGTGTGTGTGTGTGTTGCATAACTCTATATTCGTATTATCTGGGTCAACGCCATTCTTGATTTAAATTGGGAAGGGATCTGGTAATCATCGGAGTTCCTGCAACCCAATTTATTTTATCTATAACGAACGGCAAAACGTGTTATCAAGAACGAGCCGAATTGATTTCACACGTAGCTACATCTTCACAACTGCGCACGCGCCAGCGATGCCGCTCTAAAATACCATCGCAACGGGACCGATTTCGGTGGAAGTACAGGCATTTCATTATCAATGTGGTTCTGAGATTATCTTTTGAGGTGGCACACATTAAATGGATTCCCTACTTTAGGAATTTACGAGTGCTGGGTTCATTGTGACCCAAATGTAGTTAAGCAGATCCAATCCCCTGATGGCCACATAACCGCTCTGGCAGAGGAGCGAGTTTCTCTACACACTCTGCCACGTGCCGTTATTAACAGCCAATCATGATGCAGGGCCCTCTGTTCCTTTGCCAAAAACACATCAACCCCACCACGAATTCACTGATTTCACACTGATAATACTACTACTCTACTAAAAATAACAAAAACAAACACATTGCAATGGCAGAAACGACAACAATGATAATAATGTAAAAAACAGTAACAACAGGTATTTATACAACACCTTTCATACGAGAAGTGGTCAAATTAGATTTCTAAGGAGAAATGAAAATAAATTCAAACGAGGAAGTGAAATGAGCACACGAGCCAATGAGAGCGACGTGCAGTCCTCGTCTAATCAAGTGGTGAATTCTGTTTCGTTGTTGTTGATGTTAATTATTGGTGTCAGATCGTTGCTTATGTTACATCCCACGCACTGTCGGTCTCTGTCAGCTCAGCAGAAACATTGGGGCTCAACCTTGACGGCACTCTTTACGACTCTGCCATTGACGTAGCCTATATACCGTTATAATATAACCTACATTTGGTTAGCCTCTTTCATATTTAAGTTTCACACAAAATGAATTTAATAATTGCACTGATTATTGCATTTTAATTATCTACGAATAATTTTATTTGAATATGATTTCAAGAATAAGATTAAGGATTTGCCTAGTTAAGTTCCTTTAACTTTTAAGTTAAATTCCAATTGACAGGTAAGCAATTTGAAACGGTTTAAAATTTAATGGAAACAGTGAGCATCTGGAAAATCTCCTGGGTTATTAAAGAAGCCCAGTCAGTAAAGTCAGTAAAACTGAAACGAGCCATAAAAAATAATTGAAAATTAAATTAGTTTTCAAAATTGAACTAAATAGCTGGGACATTTTTCCAAATTAGTATGCAGTATAAAGTAGCTTCAGCTGAGATACCAGCAACTAATTTCAATATTGTCATATTTATTGGCAATGAATTTCAATAATAAACAAACTTATTTGGGGTTATTGGAGCCCCTAAGCGCACTGTTCTGCACAGGCGCCATCTAGCGGTCAATTCACGAAAAAGACATTCCAGGCGCCCTGCCCTCTAGCTGCCCTCTATTGGCCAATTCATGAAAATGACATTCCAGGCGCCCTGCCCTCTAGTGGCCAATTCATGAAAATTACATTCCAGGCGCCCTGTCCTCTAGCGGCCATTCATGAAAATGACATTCTCAGCTCGCAGGCAACGGAACTGACAAAGGAACTTTCAGTGCCTAGGATGTGCACATACAGAGTAAGCTTCAAAAGGAATATTAACATTTAATAAAAAATAATTGTATGTTCTCATGACCAGCTCAGTATGTTGATCTTCTACTCTAAATAAAATTCTGATATTGACAGAGCTCCTCTTTTCTGAAAATGGACAGTACAGCATATACAGGGGGTGGACAAAATAATGGAAACACAAAATGTAATTAAATCACAATTAAAAAGGAGTCTACACGTGTTTCATATTAATATATACCAATATTTCTTCTATAATAGGCGTCTTAAAATCAGCACTTTTTATGTTTGGAAAGCCAAAGGAAACCTTCAACCCACATTGCCGGTTCCCAACTGGGGTGGATTTGTTATCGTTTGGGCAGCCATCACGTGGGAGCTGTTGGGTCTGATTATTACTCTGCATGGTAGAATTACGGGCAAGAAATACAAAGCCACTTTAGGAGACCAGGTGCACCCTACGGTGCCAATGTTGTTTCTTAAAGATGTTCCTATATTCCAAGACTAACGCTCAGGTTTCATACATTTACATTTTAGGCATTTATCAGACGCTCTTATCCAGAGCGACTTACACAGTTTACATTTCTTTACACTCCATTCATACAGCTGGATATTAACTGAAGCTATTCAGGTTAAGTACCTTGCTCAAGGGTACAACGGCAGTGCCCCACCTAGGAATTGAACCAGCAACCTCTTACAACCATTACACTACACTGCCGCCAGGATGAACACCAGGATGAAGTTAGACACCTCCCATAGCCTCCCAAATCACCAGATCTAAACATTATTATAATTTTTTTTTATTATAGTGTCAAAGATTTCTCCCAATTTTGTTGCCAATTATACCCTGTATTTATACAGGGTATAATTGGCATAATTGGTAGAATTGATCAATTATACCCTAATTCACCCTCCTCCGCAAGTCTGCCGTCCTCCAGGTAACGAGCACATTTTTCCAGGCCGGTAGGTTCGCCTCTTCGGAGACGGAACCCGACCATGGATGCCCCTTCCTGCTCCTCGACGAGCTCCTGCCGGCTCACCCGCACCGTAGTGGGCAGAGTAGATTTCCATCACCTTCATCTCTCCATCTCTCAAAGAACTGGAGGCTTTCCTTCTTGAAGAATGGTCCAATATCTCACTAGAAACAGTTCAAAACTTGTATAACAGCGTTCCAAGACAGATTTAAGCTATTTTGAAAGCAAATAGTGGACAAACTAGATAATAAATATCCATAATTGTTTAGTGTTTCAATTATTTTGTCTACCCCTTGTGTGTATATATATATATATATATATATATATATATACACACACACACAGGTAAGTGGCAAAATAAAGGCAACACTTTAAATGAGGGATCCTTTAAACGGGTGCAAGTATCCATCGGGGGTGCTACTGGGGGTGTGTGTGTGTGTGTGTGTGCTGCCAACAGTATCCACAAGAGTGTGTCCCACTTAAAACATTTATGAACAGTTTCATCATTATTAAAAAGTCACTATAGTATAATTGGAAATACAAACCGGATTTGAGAGTGAATTCTGATTATTTGGAGTGTCAAAGCTAACGTCTTCTTGGAAACTGGCGTTAAGAACTGAAATATACTGCATTGGCTACATTTTAAATTCTGTATCTGATACTTTTTTTGTTGATAACAGCCAAATGTGTAGCATCTTAAGATAGCGTTAGCCAGATGCACGATCAGAGTTCAGGTTGACACAACTTGAGTGATGGTGGCGAATTGAATGTGGGGGTGCAACCAAGCAGATGAAGGTTATATTTGGGTCGTAAATGGCATTGCAGCAGTACAGGAAATTACGCGCAAGACAGATCTATTCATTCCATGCAGAGGAGCACCATGTGTAGAGACTGTGGTCCATTTACTTCCAAAAAATGGATTTAAAACAGATTAAAAGAGCATGTTTACAATTACACCAAATGAATCAAAATAGTGTATTTGTGTGAAGTTTTGCACAGCCTTCTGGTATCTTCCGTTGAAAGTGATGCTAAACTGCCATTTTATCGATAGACCGGTGCGTTAAGTTAAATGGACACTAGACGTTACTAGACATGTGCCCACTCCTCAGTTGTAACTTCACCAGGGTGCATCACAGTTTTCACGTCAGTCTTACGTTGCTATCATCCCCAGCGGCGTAAACGACTGCATTTTTGCGTTCTCGGAGCACTCCACCCTCGCAAGTCTGTCGTCATGACAACCGTGCGTACACTTGTGCCATTAGAAAATGTGCACAACCAGCAATCATTTCTACAACCGGTTTGATGATCAAGACTTAAGAGCACTCTTTCAGGCGAAAAACGCACCTCATACGCAATACAAAGCGATACGTTTGGGATGCGAAAATCTGATTTAATCGCTTATTTCCATGAAGGAAAACTGATTGGCAAAAAAAAAAAAAAAAAAGACAAAATGACAACAAAGTTGAATATTGAACAGAAACTGCGCTTTAGAAATCGATATAATAGCAACTCATTTTCAGCCACAAGATGGCGCTCTTTCCTTTTAGATTTTTACCGTAGACTATACTTATTGCGCACAGCTGGAAAAAACGACCAGTTTCCCTTCAGGTGAAAACCCATTCATAATACGAATAACTTGCCTGGCTTTGACAGCGGATTAAAAATGCAGTGGATCAAAGTGTTTAATCGTGAGGGTGCTGCTGTACCATCCATCATAAATGAAACTTGTGTGAGTCAACGTTCTCACAGAGCTGGGTCTGGCTGTGACTGTGCCATATGGAGCGAAAAAGGATTTCTCCATGCAGAATAAAGGCTGTTTAATGAAAATACAAAGGTCTAAATATATATTTTAAAAACGATTCAGCACATCATACCATACAGCTAACCATCTCATTCAAACCATACGTGTTATTTATTTGTTTGTTATATATTTTTTATATATATATATATATAAAGAATCTACACTTGGAAATTCAATATTCCTATAAATACTTTGTAAACAAAGAAAACGAAACCCATCTGGCACTTAAAAAACCACAAAAAAACCCACAGTCTTCAGCTCTGCACGGTAACGTGTTGAAATTGGAAAGCCAGGAGATTTCCACGTGTTCCGTTTTGAGCAGAAGGAAATGCTCGTCTCTGGAAGGCAGCGGTTTTGCGCTCGTCGCCACAGTGGTGGCGGCTCCATCCTCCTGTACACCTGTCATGAGAAACAAGGGTCCACGTCGCATTGTCACTTTTCACTGTCTGCCCTCCTCCTCCCAGACCCTCTCCAACAGTCCAGACGTCAGAATATCCTCCTAACCGCCCTCCAGGAGCAAGTCCGCTGTGTTTTGGCCCAGTGTGGTTTGGTTTGGCCCAGTGTGTTTTGGCCCAATGTGGTTTGGTTTGGCCCAGTGTGTTTTGGCCCAGTGTGGTTTGGTTTGGACCAGTGTGGTTTGGCCCAGCGTGGTTTGGCCCGATGTGGTTTGGCCCGGGACAGAGTGTGGCCTCATGGCTCTGGCAGCACTTGGACGTAGTTTTTTGGCACGAGGCCGCGTACCCCCCTCAGGTCCCCCAGAAACCAGTCATCATCTACGGTCTCCAGGCCGGTTATGATGTCCCCAGCCTGCAGAGACCAGGCACAGAAAAAGAGAAACTGTAAAACCACCACAAAACCCGCTCATCACTTACTTTCATATTTAGGATCGATCCGTCACTGCCATGTAAAAAAACAACCTTTTTGCCATTATTATTGTATTGTTTAAAAAAATATATATATATTTCAGATTTTGTTCCCTGCTTTTCTCCCAATTCGGTGGCTAATTATACCCTCAGTCAACTATCCCTTTCCCTCGTACTACGAGGTTTAACTGACAGGATTCTGTATGACTCCACCGGTGAGACAGCCCTGACAGACGGCCAGACAGAGAGACCGACGGACGGACAGACAGACTGACCTTGAGTGACAGCTCGTCCTCCTCCTCTGAGAGGAAGTCGTACGTCGCTCTCGCTCGCCCTTCGTCCACGCTCCGTGGGGTCTCTGTCTCGCTGGGCGGAGCTGAAAGAGGGGGCACTGTGTTACCCTGTTACACTCAATATTCTCACACCGCACACGACGGCTAATCATCCCCCTGTTTCATCGGCTCAATACTGCCCTCCCTCTCCACTTCAGCCTATGAGTGCTAACAGAGTTCTGGCACGAAATGGCCGCCTTGCATCACTCAGGTGGGCGCTACACATTAGTGGCGGTCCAGGCCAGTGTCCCCACTTCACCTTGGGGTCCTTGAAAGGTGCAATTCATAAATGCAATTCATTATTATTATTATTATTATAATTATTTGTATTATTACAGACACACAAAACACTCAACGTGCAACTCCTTCCTAAATGATCATTTCGGAGCAGGGAGTGGGTGTAGTGGTTCAGGAATGGATGCAGGTTTGACTCCCAGGAGGGGCACTGCCATTTCACCCTTGAACAAGTTGCTTAACCTGAATTTCTTCAGCAATTATCCAGGAGTGTAAATGGGTAAATGCTGCACAAGGTTGTCTAGCAGGTTCCTAAATAATCGCGTAAAATGTAGAAACGGGGTAACAGGAGAGTGCAGTGACATCATCAGCGATTGTTCGTTGAAAGACGTAGTAAAGGAAACACTTGTTTTTAATGTGAAAGAAGTGCTCTGCGTTTGAGTGAACGCATTATCGATGTCAGTTAAGCTTGCGAGAAAGAATAAACGGGTTTCCCCAGAAAACTCGAATCCACTTTATCCTGCATTGGAGGACTGCAATCTGAGGACTGCAATCTGACTGCAATTTCTCAGGTGATAGGTGACAGGTACAAACGTGAGCTCTACCTGTCCCTGCTATCTGGGGACCATAATCCGTCAGTGCCGAGTGAATGAATGACTCCTTTATTGTTTTTGTGCAGCCACGTCCACACCACAAACCAGTCGTGGTTGAAGTTTTCTGGGATAAACCGCTGTTTCTTATTTGGATGTCAAAGCTGTAAGAGCCCCTTCTTCCCTGTTGTTCAAACAGCTACTGAGGTGTGGTGATAGTAGTCTTGGTTGTCCATTGACTTGGTTGTATTGATATCAGTGTTTGCACGTTGACAAGGGGCGTGCTGTAATTCATGATTGGGGGACCCATCACACCCTTGGGCCTTACCCGCGCAGGCCTCCACGAACGCAGCCGGGAAGTACCCCTCCCTGTCGTCCAGACGCCCGCGGGACCACTCCGAATCCACGCTCTCCGTGATCTGGATGATCGCCCCCTGCTGGAAGGAAAGGTCCTCCTCCGTCTGTGCGGTGAAGTCATACTGGGCCTGGCCCCACTCTGCCCCCGCTGACTTGGGCTGGAACTGCAAGCACAAAGGCCATGATAGCACTGACTGACACGCACGGCTGTGACACTGAGAAACCTTATTCCTGCAGCACAGACGTAATGACTGGCTAGTCTAACCCAGTGAAGTGTTAGTGGGGTCTCATGAACCCCATTAGTGGTGGAGCTAAATTGTCACTTACTGGTATTAACCAATCAAAAGACGTTGTACTCCACAGCAATATCCTATGATTGGTTCAAGTCAATGTGTCTTTAACAGCAGGTGATGGCTCCACCCATTTTAGGGCTCATGAGATTTAGCACTCTTTACCTTCAAAGATGACATCTTAGTGAGATCGATTGTGATCTTGTGATTAGATGCAGTCATGTTTATATTGATGAGAATGATTTTTTTGTGGCAACAGGTATTTTTAATAGCAATGAAAGAAATTGATTAGTGATCAGATATTGAAATAAATGAATATTCCCGTACATAGTGTGTACCATCACTGTAATCTCTCAGTGTCTTCGAGAATAGGACTGAGTGTCAGAATACAGACACAAACCCAGCAGAGTTCAAAGTCTACCTTTAATGTGAAAGAGTGGCCAGAACCCGAGGGGAAAGGGTCGGCCCAAAGGGTTCTGGAAGGCCCGAATGGGCTCTGGGTCCTCACCTGAGTGGGTTTAGCAGCCACATGGTTCGGGGGAGTGGAAGCAGAAGCCATTCCTGAGAAAGAGGAACAGGAAGGGAGAAGGCCCATCATTGACTGGGACAGCATGATTCCCTTAGATCCATTCTCAGAGAACACCCTACCATCCTCAGATGAGCAGGTTTAACATGCAATTCAAGACTCTAGGTTATAGACGCAGTCGTACTCTATATTAAGGCAAGCTCCACAAGGCCTTTATAAGGCATACATAGCTGCATGGTATTCCTTTATGAAGCATTTATGAACAACTAGACTCTCTTATGATGCCTGATAGAGTGACACAGTGTTTACGTACAAACAAAACCATACATGTGAAAACATGGTACGTTAGACTAATAATAATAATAGTAATATTATGTTAGTCATCATAAAGCACACACTTTCCTAATTAACTTTTTCATAAGCATAACACCATGCTCGTAAAGGTGTTATAAAGGGTTTATAGAAGTCTTATGAAGGGACACTTAATATAAAGTGTGAATCAAGATTTCTCTTATTCATTCTCCTTGTGAATTGAACCATACTGTAAGTGTATCAGTGGATATGTCCACAGGGCTATGGGCAGTGGGAGTGTAAGTGTATCAGTGGATATGTCCACAGGGCTATGGGCAGTGGGAGTGTAAGTGTATCAGTGGATATGTCCACAGGGCTATGGGCAGTGGGAGTGTAAGTGTATCAGTGGATATGTCCACAGGGCTATGGGCAGTAGGAGTGTAAGTGTATCAGTGGATATGTCCACAGGGCTATGGGCAGTGGGAGTGTAAGTGTATCAGTGGATATGTCCACAGGGCTATGGGCAGTGGGAGTGTAAGTGTATCAGTGGATATGTCTGCAGGGCTATGGGCAGTGGAAGTGTAAGTGTATCAGTGGATATGTCCACAGGGCTATGGCAGTGGGAGTGTATCAGTGGATATGTCTGCAGGGCTATGGGCAGTGGGAGTGTAAGTGTATCAGTGGATATGTCTGCAGGGCTATGGGCAGTGGGAGTGTAAGTGTATCAGTGGATATGTCTGCAGGGCTATGGGCAGTGGGAGTGTAAGTGTATCAGTGGATATGTCCACAGGGCTATGGGCAGTGGGAGTGTAAGTGTATCAGTGGATATGTCCGCAGGGCTATGGGCAGTGGGAGTGTAAGTGTATCAGTGGATATGTCCTCAGGGCTATGGGCAGTGGGAGTGTAAGTGTATCAGTGGATATGTCTGCAGGGCTATGACAGTGGGAGTGTAAGTGTATCAGTGGATATGTCCACAGGGCTATGGGCAGTGGGAGTGTAAGTGTATCAGTGGATATGTCCACAGGGCTATGGGCAGTGGGAGTGTAAGTGTATCAGTGGATATGTCTGCAGGGCTATGGGCAGTGGGAGTGTAAGTGTATCAGTGGATATGTCCACAGGGCTGTGGGCAGTGGGAGTGTAAGTGTATCAGTGGATATGTCCACAGGGCTGTGGGCAGTGGGAGTGTAAGTGTATCAGTGGATATGTCCACAGGGCTATGGGCAGTGGGAGTGTAAGTGTATCAGTGGATATGTCCGCAGGGCTATGGGCAGTGGGAGTGTAAGTGTATCAGTGGATATGTCCTCAGGGCTATGGGCAGTGGGAGTGTAAGTGTATCAGTGGATATGTCTGCAGGGCTATGACAGTGGGAGTGTAAGTGTATCAGTGGATATGTCCACAGGGCTATGGGCAGTGGGAGTGTAAGTGTATCAGTGGATATGTCTGCAGGGCTATGGGCAGTGGGAGTGTAAGTGTATCAGTGGATATGTCCACAGGGCTGTGGGCAGTGGAGTGTAAGTGTATCAGTGGATATGTCCACAGGGCTGTGGGCAGTGGGAGTGTAAGTGTATCAGTGGATATGTCTACAGGGCTATGGGCAGTGGGAGTGTAAGTGTATCAGTGGATATGTCCGCAGGGCTATGGGCAGTGGGAGTGTAAGTGTATCAGTGGATATGTCCACAGGGCTATGGGCAGTGGGAGTGCCCAGCAGATAAAGGCCCTTTCTGGCGTAGAGCCGAGGTGATTAACAGGCCTGAGCCAAACACAGCCCTTAATGAAAAATAAACACAAGCTTGCATTCCTGGCATGGCTGCACTACCCACGCCAGGCTCCTCAAAAGGGGGGAGCTGCTTTTGTTTCGCAACGTTTTGTTGACTTAGACGTGTCCTGTAGAAATAACCTTTTTTTTTTTTTTTTTTTTTTTAATTTTTTTACTGCTGCTAAGAATGATTTTCCACAGTGGAAGACATTTTCTCCCTCTTTGGCCCGCCTTTATTTATTGTTTTATAAATTCTCTATTGTATTGAAACTGTGCAGCACTGGGAAAGACGGTTGATAAATAAAATTAACTATTATTATTTGCATTATTATTATGTCTCCATTTGTATCTTTGTCCTGCCTTTATTTATTGATTTTTAAATTCTCTATTGTATTGAAACTGTACAGAACCTTGAGCCTGGGAAAGGCACTTATCAAATAAAATGTAATAATAATAATAATAATAATAATGTTCATATTATTCCATGCGTCTTTGTCCCACCAGGAAGTGCGATCTTCATCTGCGCAGCGGGCTGGGTTGTCGGTGCCGGCGTAGGCGGCGGGAGGTCCTCCACGATCTCCACGAAGTTGAGCGGGAAGATCCCGACGGAGGCGTTGATTTGGCCGCGGGCCCAGTCCTCCCCGATGTACTCCTTCAGCCGGATCACATCGCCCTCCGAGAACGAGAGCTCGTCGCTCTTCTCCCCCTCGAACTCGAACCGGGCCACGCACCTGGGCCCGCTGTGGGGGGCATAAACCCACGTCACCGCCCGCACACTGACATTACTGAGCCAGCCCCCCACCCACTACGTTTAACATTAGGACTGTAAGAGCTGAACACTGTTAAATAAGTCAAACTGGGGAAACTCACCTCACTGTCGCGGGCGCTGGGGGAGCCTTCGGCCCGTTGGGTGGAGCCGGAACGGTGGACTGACGGAGGCAAACAGAGAAACGGACGCGTTTATAGGCGGCAGTGTAGTGTAATGGTTAGGGAGCTGGGCTTGTAACGCTGCAGGGTTGCAGGTTCAATTCCCAGGTGGGGCACTGCCGTTGTACCCTTGAGCAAGGTACTTAACCTGAATTGCTTCAGTAAAATATCCAGCTGTATAAATGGATTGTATGTTAAGAAATGTAAACTGTGTAAGTCGGTCTGGATAAGAACGTCTGCTAAATGCCTGTAATGTAATGTAATGGACTCGTTAGCCTCTTTCAGAACAGGAAAAAAAGGAAACCCGAAATGTTCAAGCCTCTTTGTGGCCTCCTGTCCTGCTCCCCTGTGAGGCTGCGGGCGGGCGGGTGTGCGTGCGAGAGCGCGGTGAGGGGGGCGCGGTTCTCACCAGCACTCTGACGTAGCTGACGGGGAAGATTCCGGCAGAGCCCCTGCAGGTCCCGCGGCACCACTCGCTGTCCACCCACTCCACCATGGACACCAGGTCCCCGCCTTCAGGGCCAGCTCCCCGGGGCTCTCTGAAAACAAGCCACGCCCGTCAGGCCCTCGCCGACAACAGCAGCTCTAAAGACACCCCCATACGCCCTTCACTCTACTCTACTCTACTCCAGTCCAACAGGATTACAGAGGAAACCACCAATGTCAGTTTGAAAAAAAAAATGGTAGCATTTACAAACTCAGTGCAAGGAGGAAGTGAGAGGAAAAAGTGTGTCTCTAAAAGCACGTCTGTCGCAGGGACAAACCTTCTCAGGACAAAGAGCTCTCCCCTATAAAAGCTCTCCCTGAATAGTAATGTGAATAGTAATAACACTTTTTTATTTTGCCCCTACTTTTTGTAGCCAATTCCCTCTCTTTTTTTTTCTTCTTCGTGACAATTATCCCTTCCCTCGTATGAGAACTCGCTGCCGTAGTCCGGCCAGTAGCGATTGCTGCACTGCCTCCTTCAAGCCAGTGCCCGCCTAGGCCAAAGCCTATCACCGACGACAGCCACTCATATATGCATCGAGTCTTTCCTTTGGCGTTTATCCCTCCCCCCAGGAGCGGACAGCTAAATGCCGCCCTCTAGTGGCACTCCCGGCCATAGCCAAAACTGGCACGACCGGTGGAATCGAATCCGGTTCACCATGGCTAGCGTCGAACACTCTTACCGCTAGACCACACGGGAGGCCCCAGTAAAAACACCTTTTAATAATAATACCTTTACTTATAGAGCGCTTTTCATGCATTGCGTTCAAAGCACTTTCCAAATAAAAGAGCATAGCGACAATACGACAAAAGGAAAAAGAAATGATTAAATAAAATATAACAATAAGTCAACAGGAGCCAATTAAAGGCAGTTAAAATAACAGCGATGAATGACATGGTCAAGAGCAGGAATTAAAAGGAAGTTTTAAAAAGTCAGTACCACAGTAAGAGATGTGCTTTAATGTGGGCCACTGGGCCTGGGGAGGCAGTATCACCTGGAGTGAAATCGTGCAGTGCTTGCGCCTGCAGTCCGCTGCTCCCTCTCCGAACTGACGCAGGACGAGAGGGCTGGAGAGAGGAACATGAAGGGGGGGGAGTGGGGTCATTGGAACAGGAAGTGAGGTCATAGTTTCGACTGCTGTCCCTGAGAGGATAAATGAATGTGACAGAACATGCTTCACAGGAATGCCGAAGCTTGTTGAAGAGCTGAGGGGGCTGGGCGGGTGACTCAATGGAATGCCCCCTGCCGTTCGAGACGTTACCTGGGGAGTTGACCAGCCGGGGGCGCTGGAGAGCGGAGTGATGACCTTCAGGTAGGACTTGTTAACTCTGCCCTTGGTGTCTCCCACCTGGCACTCGAACGTGTTGCTGTCGATCTGCTCCAGCAGCACCAGAACCTCCTTTTTCTTCAGAGCGGGAAACGAGAAACAGAAGGTGACATTACACAACGGGATTTAAAAATACTGGTGTAGGTGGATGTTGCCCGTGAGTGCGGGTCTGAAGTCAGTTTCATGTTTTTCTTCCTAATAGTTAAGGCTAGGAGTTTGGTAGAGTTAGCTGGTCCTGTGTCAGCGCTAATACTACCAAAACTGGCCATCCCCAAACTGTATTGTTTCTCACAGCCATTGTGTCTTACAGGAAATAAAAGTAGATAGTGAGTAATGAGTTTGTGGTTTCTGTCCAATCCCTTCTCCAGGGTCATGTCCCATGGCAAGCTGCGCAAACCACTCCTCTTGTCAACATGTTTGTCTAAGGAAAGGACTGATACAGCAACAGACAATCCACTACAGGCCTTGCTAACGATCCCAGTTCCAACAGGCGCCTCATAAGCCATGAGTCATAACTCATAGCTAATGTGTGTGGAGCTGTCAAAGTCCAAAACCATTTACCTGAAAGGAGAGCTCAGCGGTGTTACTGCCATTGTAGTCGTAGTCCGCGATCGCGTGTGGTATTCCCAGCTTGAGGAAGACGCAGGAAAAATAACATTCAGTACAGCACATTCTCATCGCCCGTTTCCTGCAGCAGACTGTAAATCATCTCTGACTCTAATACGGAAATCTGAAGCACAGTTCAGATCGCACCTCAGAGAGCAAACAAGACAGGGTTGGCAAGTTTTTTAGTTTTTTTAAAAATCCTAGAATGCTACTGATGACACAGTCCAAATTGACAATGAAACGATTTCATGTTCCATCTTTGAACTCTAGACTCAAGATTTTGACGCGCTGAATCTTGGGAACTACAGCAACTGTCAGCAGAAGTTCCAAAACGCGGTAGTTGACACAACAACAGAACGAAAATTATTCTGAACAAGTCCTAAAACCATCTCGTCAGCTCCACAAATTTTTGATCTATACTGCTCAGCTCCACAAATTTTTGATCTATACTGGTCTTTCAAGGATGGGGGACCAAGAGCACACCCTGGTGGGGGGGGTCGTAGTAATGCGCTCTTACCGTGTATGTGTTGTAGAGGGGGTGTCCAGGCTTGGGCCTGGGGGGCAGAACGGGTCCCTTCCTCACTGGCCCCTTCTGGCTCTGTGATCGCCTTGGTAACACCGCCCCCTGTCCTGGCTGGGAGGAGGGGGGTCGAGGGCCTTCAGCCCGGGGTGGGGGGGGCCTGCCGGGTGCTCCTTTAGCAGCGGTGGGAGGAGGGGGGGGCAGGACCTTACCCCCGACGGGCCTGAGTGACAGGGATGTTTGGATGACGTTAAGCAGTTTGAGAGATGAGTGATTGCACACACACTGTGCACTGATATCTAGGCCTGGCATTCAGAGAGAGGATGGATTGAGGGCTGAAGGCTACAGTAGAAATGTACCACTACAGAACAGGACTAAGGCCTACGGCAGGGCTACTCAAATCTGGCCCACTAATCCAAATTCGGTCCAGGTTTTCCCTTTCTCTCAGGTAGTTAATTGAACAATTAGTGCAATTGATTGGCCAGAGTGTCTTCACACCTGACTCTCCGGTAAAGGGAAGGGTGGAAAATCAGCAGTGCTCGGCCCACGATGACCGTGATTTGAGCAACCCTGGCCTATGGTACAAGTATAAGCTAACTACTCTATAGAACAGGGCTAAAGACCAGACTATAAACTAATCACTACAGACAGGACTAAGGCCTACAACAGGGCTATTCAACTCCAGGCGTCGAGGGCCACAGCGTCTGCAGGCACTTGCTGCAACCGTGCACTACCCCACCTGATTTAGATAATTCGTTTACCTCCTTGGTCCAGGCCTGGAGTTGAATAGCCCTGGCCTAGAGTATAACCTAACCACTGCACAGAACAGGCTAATGTGCACTCTGGCTGCTCTATGGGACAGAACAGAGGCCTAATGTATATACTGACCAGTAGGTAGAGCTTGGCGCTGAAACGCTTAGGTTGTGGGCTTGATTCCCATTGGGACCACATGTACTGAAAAATGTATGCGTTCACTACTGTAAGTCACAAAATCGTCTGTTAAATGGCATATATACAGTGTATATGTATATGTATATACAGAACTAGGCGGTGATGTAGCTGGAGCATGTTTCATAACTCTCTAGGGGGGAGTGGCTCAGTATCACTCACCGGGGAGGAAGAGATATCTCTGGCATGGAGCTGCTAAAGCCCTCAGGATTACTGGGCTCCTGGAGTTTAAAAAAAGAAGAGGAAGAAGTGGCAGAACTCTTTAGGTATCAGGCAAAAACATGTATCTGCAGTATTTATACACCGTGGGGTCATTTCCATTACTCAAAACTGTCACTTGGAGCTGCTGGGTGTCTCATCCTGTTAAGACACTGTTCTAGTGTGTGGATGAGCCCCACGGTCTGCATCCTGTTAAGGCACTGTTCTAGTGTGTGGATGAGCCCCATGGTCTGCATCCTGTTAAGGCACTGTTCTAGTGTGTGGATGAGCCCCACGGTCTGCATCCTGTTAAGACACTGTTCTAGTGTATGGATGAGCCCCACGGTCTGCATCCTGTTAAGACACTGTTCTAGTGTGTGGATGAGCCCCACGGTCTGCATCCTGTTAAGACACTGTTCTAGTGTGTGGATGAGCCCCACACTGTCTGCATCCTGTTAAGACACTGTTCTAGTGTGTGGATGAGCCCCACGGTCTGCATCCTGTTAAGACACTGTTCTAGTGTGTGGATGAGCCCCACGGTTGCATCCTGTTCAGGCACTGTTCTAGTGTGGGGATGAGCCCCATGGTCTGCATGCTGTTAAGGCACTGTTCTAGTGTGTGGATGAGCCCCACGGTCTGTATCCTGTTAAGGCACTGTTCTAGTGTGTGGATGAGCCCCATGGTCTGCATGCTGTTAAGACACTGTTCTAGTGTGTGGATGAGCCCCACGGTCTGCATCCTGTTAAGGCACTGTTCTAGTGTGTGGATGAGCCCCACGGTCTGCATCCTGTTAAGGCACTGTTCTGGTGTGGATGAGCCCCACGGTTTGTTATCGAATGCAGACCATGGCAGTGGCAGCTGTAGCTAACAGCCCCACAGGCCAACGCATATTTGGCGGTATCGTCACCCAGGAGGGACTAATTTGGCCAGGTTGTCCGTGTCTCGTCACACACCTGCGACCTCGCTTGTCAATCGGGTCTGCTGGTCTAAAGCTGTGCACAAAGTGTCCTCCATCTCAGGTATGTGCGGGCTTAACTTAAGCATAAGAAGTGGCAGCTGACATTGTGTGTTTTGGAGGAGAGGGCGGGCTTGTTTACGCTCTCCCGAAATGGCAGGAGAGAAAACTGTCAGCCGAGCTTATTGATCGACCTGGAGAGACACTGAACTGAGGTTAAAGGTTCAAAGGTCATATGCCAAGTACAGAAATTGGGCCTTGCTGGTAGTAACTGTATCACAGCCATGTCCCTGTGTATTCTCCATTGTGGTGTGAGCGTAGTTTTCACAGTGCATTTCTGCACCACTGACAGTACGTCCTTTCTGTTATTTGCGCTGTTGTTATTTGCGCCGTCACACAAGGGCGTCTTTGTGGTCAGGGTCGACGGGCAGCAAGGTCAAAGGTCAAAGGTGGGCGGCGGACAGACAGGTAAAAGGCCCGTTTGTTTATCTCCGTCCGGGCCGGTCTTTAGCCGAGCATGAGCTGACAAAAGATCAGTGTGACGCTGAGGTTTTTTGAGAGGAGAATGTAAAAACTGTTTTATTTATTTTTCCACCCCCCCACCCTTGTGGACAAAGACCCATTATGCCGCGGACCGGACCGCCTGCCCCCCACCCGCCCCTGGCGGAGCAGACGAGGTAAAAAGAAAAGATGGCTTTGTGCTGTTTCCGCTCGTTGTGCGGCGCTTACAGCAGGTTACGGGCGGGGAGTTATGCCCCCAACACCCCCCCCCGATGAGGAACGAGTGCACTGTGCTCTGCAGACTGGTGAGGGAGCTTCAGTGTGCGCTCCACGGCGCATATAGCAGTGTAAATGCTGTTATTGGTGCCGGGGTAGGGAGTGACACACGGGCGCATGGTGGGACAGCACTAGGGTCCACTGCTGGTTCCACAGGGCCCTGGTTTCAGAGCGCCTGTAGCCAGTATTACCAGTGCAGGGGAGGGATCTTACCCTCTCCACAGACTGAGCCTGTGCTTCTAGAGTATACCCTGGGGACAGGGGCACATCTCTGCTGTAGGGTTAGGGGCAGATCGAGTATTATCTCTGCTGTAGGGTTAGGGGCAGATAGAGTATTATCTGTGCTGTAGGGTTAGGGGCAGATCGAGTATTATCTGTGCTGTAGGGTTAAGGGCAGATCGAGTATTATCTATGCTGTAGCGTTAGGGGCAGATAGAGTATTATCTGTGCTGTAGGGTTAGGGGCAGATAGAGTATTAGCTGTGCTGTAGGGTTAGGGGCAGATAGAGTATTATCTGTGCTGTAGGGGCAGATCTTACCACTGGAGGTGGGAAGGAGGGTCTGGTGACCAGGCTTGGTTTCCGGATCACAGGGAATGGCGCCCCCCCGATGGGCTTCTGAACTGGGAGAGGAGGGGGGGGGTCCAGACGCTCATTTTCACACACTAGAAACATCAGAACATAAACTCAGCAGTTTATACTCAGCTCTCCTTGCCAAAGTCAACACACTAAACTGATTATCAGCGCTCTACACAAGCAGAAATAATCTGCACCAAACCTAATGGCCCACGATCATCAACACTCTGTATATCACACTCTATATCAACACACTATGCCAACACTGACAGGAGAGCATTGCTCTCTGTGCAAGACGCCGAAACTATCACACACAGCAGAACGTTGAGCGTAAAGCTACATAACTTGTGTCTGCATTATTTCTTTGAATTGTTTATACTTTTACATACATTTTATCAGTGTACTTTCATTAGCTCTGCAGCATCGATTCTTCGAGGTGTTGGACTCTCCCGAACACCACTTTAGTTTGTTATGTTTTCGAGGCCAATTATACCTTCTATTTACTTATATTAACCCTGCCCCACAAACTCACCGCCCCGCTCTACGGGGCAAGCTACTCTCCGATGACTCTCTTCTTTGAGATGGAACTCAACAGCCCCATTTCTGGAGACACCCTTACGCGCTTCACAGTGAGTTTGTGCCGACCACCCTCCCCCCTCCCTCAGGAGCGGACAGCCAAATGCCACCCTCGATCAGGGCTAACGGCCAGGGCCGGTCTGGCAGAGACGGGTTTCGTACTGCGTCCCTGATAGGCAGCTCACACTATTTTAACCAAGTCGCACCGCAGATCAGAGCTCAGATAAAATCACCTTTTTTTTAATCATGACAAAAAACATACATAAACCAGCCACCCCGCACCCCCACACCCCATTGCCCAGAGGACTGTAAAAATTATTATTTTTTAATCCTAAATAAATAAATGTTCTTAAAACAGGACTTGGCAAGATGACAATTGGACAAGAACTGACAAGGTTTTAGGGGAACTACACCAATCATTATGGAGGGTGCCACTCTAGCTCATCATTTCACCGTAGTCACACCTCAGAGCTCAGATGAACTCACCTTTCTCCGTCCTGCTGGGGACCCGGATCATGGTGGGCTTCCGTGCCACGCTGGGAGGATTGGTGGCGGGGGGGACGGAGCGCTGCGGTTTGACCGGGACGTGGCCTGGGGTGAACACACACAGCTCGTTTCAGGGTGCGCGGCCGTGACCACTGCTGTTCGAAAGGCACCTAACGCCGCGGTACTCACCGACGGGTCGCTCCGCGTTCCCGTTCTCCGCGGGGTTTGGCGGGGGGAGGGGGAGGGGCGTTGTTGGCGAAGCTGAATGGATCCGCAAAGGGTTTTGTGGGAGGAGGGAGAGGGGCGTTGTTGGCGAAGCTGAACGGATCCACAACGGGTTTTGTGGGGGTAGGGGGAGGGGCGTTGTTGGCGAAGCTGAACGGATCCGCGAAGGGTTTTGTGGAGGGAGGGAGAGGGGCGTTGTTGGCGAAGCTGAATGGATCCACAACGGGTTTTGTGGGGGGAGGGGAGGGGCGTTGTTGGTGAGGCTGAATGGGTCGACAACAGGCTTTTGTGGGGAGGGGGAGGGGCGTTGTTGGCGAAGTTGAACGGATCCGCGAAGGGTTTTGTGGGAGGAGGGAGAGGGGCGTTGTTGGTGAGGCTGAATGGATCCGCGAAGGGTTTTGTGGGAGGAGGGAGAGGGGCGTTGTTGGTAAAGCTGAACGGGTCCACGACGGGTTTGAATTTGGGTGGGGGCGTGGGCCGGCTGACAGCAGACTCCTCCTCCTGGGCCCGGAGGCTCTTGGCCCTGGCCAGCACAGAGGACGGGGGGAGGAGCGGGACCTTCTCCACCGGCGTCGCGCGGCGTCCCGGCTCTCGACCTCGAAGGAGACCCTGGCGTGCAGGGGTCTCGGTTTGGGGGTGGGAGCGGGGGGAGCTTCTTTGCGGTCGTTGTCGAGGCCGGACGCCATCCCGGGGACGGGCTGCTCCCATAGGGCTGAGGGCCGGCGGGCGAAGGCGGGTTTGGCGGCCACCGCCGGCGGCTTCGTGTGCTGGGTGCGCGGCCGGGGCTCGGGCCTCACCAGCGGGGCCTCATCGCCGGCGTCTGCTCCGCTCTGCTCGAACGCCTGGATCTTGCCCTTTATGTTCCTGTGGCTGTGCGAGACACTCATGTCGTCCTCTTCGCTCTGGTCGCTGGTCTCCGCCTGGTCGTTTGGGTCCGCTTCTTCGCTCTGGTCGCCGGGATCCGACCGGTCGCTTGGGTCCGCTTCTTCGCTGGGGTCGCCTTGGCAACACTGATCATCCGCGGAGAAGACGTCCAGGAGCTCCTGCAGGTATTTACCGGCGGGAAGCCCCCCCAGGGACGGGAGGGGCTGGGGAGTGTCCCCGTCGTCCTTAATCCGCACCAGAGTCTGGACCTTCACCTCCCTGGCGGTCAACGGCTTGCCGGGTCTGGAGCGAGGCCGCGGTGTCGGACGCTGCGGTTGCGGCGAGGCCGACTCAGCCTCCGTCGCGCGCGAGGGACGGTCTACAGAAACATGGCGGCGGCCGGGTGCGTCAGAGGGCTCCGTGGGTTCATCGCACTGCCCGGGCGAAGGTGGAGAGGGGGCACTCTGATTGGCACAGCCAGGGTCGGGGAGGCGGAGCTGGGCTTCAGCTGCCTGGTGATTGGTCTGAGACGATGTGTCAGCTTGAACAGCCTGTGCTGGTGCTGGGATTGGACAAGACCGCTCTACAACGATGGCGTCGTCACCTGGCTCTGGCTTGGGTAGGCACGGCAGTGATGGTCTTGGCGGCTTTGTGGGTTTTCTTACTAGAAGAATAAGAGTGAGAAAGTTAACATTTGTAATGACAATAATAGTCAATGATGACAAAGGATGACTTTCTTGAAGCATGAAGTCAAAACTAAAAGTCCTCCTTCACCCCCACTGCCAAGCTGACACTGGTTCAGATGATCATCCTCCCAATACTGGACTATGGAGATGTGATCTACAGATCTGCTCCCAAGGCTGCACTTGATAGGCTGGATGTTCTCTATCATTCAGCCATCAGGCTCATTACCAATGCCCCCTAGAGAACACACCACTGCAACCTCTATTCCTCTGTAAACTGGACATCACTGGACATACTAGACGGAAACTTCACTGGACTATTCTCATCTACAAATCCCTTCTTGGACTGACTCCCTGGTTTCTGTCATCTCTTCTAAACAAATCTGATCCTGCCTACAAAACCAGGGGCCATATGTACAAAGATTCTAAAAGTAGGAGTGCTGATCTAGAATCAGTTTAGCCTTTTAGCTCATAATGTATATGGTTAGGATAGGGACAGGGGAAACCTGATTCTAGATCAGCACTCCTACTTTTAGAACTTTGTACATATGTCCCCTGGTTTTGTAGGCAGGATCAGATTTGTTTAGAAGACATGACATACGGCCCCAGATCCACCAGATACATCCAACTAGTGACCCCGAAAGTCAGCACTACTCTGGGCCGCTCCTCATTTCAGCATGCCGCATTGGAATCTGCAAAAAACCTGATTTTGTATCAAAGTCTCTGATCAACATTTTCAGACTCATGGTCCTTACAATTGATGCATGAGTAAAATTCAATTTCATTATGTTTTGAAACTATGAACATCTAACTATGAAACTATTAAATTCAAATAAACTATCAACAAGGCCATTACACAAAAGTAAATCAACGGACAGCAAAAGATAACATGAATATATGGAACTTTCTCCAATATCTTCACGGTATCTAGCAAGCCTACTACACCACTTTCATTTGATTACAGAGATATACAGTATGCCTACCAGCAGATACTGCTTTCTCAGTGTACCGCGGAGCTGCAGTGCACTCTGGGTGGGTGGCACCAGGGTCCGGCGGTAAGTCGGTCTGCGTGGCGATGGTGGTGGAGTGGCGTGTGGCGGCGATGGCGGAGGGCGGGGGGGACTGCTCCTGGGTCTTCTCCTTGATCACCTGGTCATACGACGGTGGGGGCTGGTATATGAGAGAGGACTGTAACTCAACCACAGCACTGCAACATGGACGCAGAGACAGAGAGAGAGGGAGAAAGAGAGAGAGGGAGAGAGAGAGAAAGAGATGGAGAGAGAGGGGGAAAGAGAGAGAGAGAGAGAGAGAGAGAGGGAGAGGGAGAGAAAGAGATGGAGTGAGAGAGGGGAAAGAGAGAGAGAGAGCGAGAAAGGGAGAGAAAGTTAGAGGGAGAGAGAGGGAGAAAGTGAAAGAGGGGGAGAGAGAGAGAGAGAGAGAGAGAGAGAGTGAGAGAGATGGAGAGGTAGAGAGAGGGAAAGAGGGAGAGAGAGTGAGAAGGGGAGTGAGAGAGAGAGAGAGAAAGAGAGAGAAAAAAAAGGGAGAGAGAAAAGAAGAAAGAGAGAGCCAGAGAGAGAGGGGCAGTGGCAGCACAAAATGTCAAGCGACAAACTGAGGGAATGTGAGTGACTCTTAATGAATCATTAATTAATTACTGCTATTTTCAATTGTATCTTTACTTATTTACTGCTATGTTATTAAATCATTAGTTCATTGCTGCTATTCTCCAGTTTACGATGGTGTGTTAAGTCTGTAAATGTATCTGTGCTTTGGAAATATAGGTTTTAAAAATAGAAAACTCTTGTCATATCAATAAATTTGAATTAGTAAAAAAAAACAATTTGACACAGCAGAAGCAAAGGAGGCGTGAACTGCACACAAACACAACACACTGCAGGGCAAAGCAGAGCACGCACATGCACAGCGCCTCAAAACAGGGCCTTACCTGGGGGATGCCGGAATATTCCCACCCCAGATGGGCTGAGCGGGAGGTGGAGCTGCCGGAAATCCCCCAGAAACCCCTGGGAACCAGGTGTTCGATGCCAAGGGCTCCGCTGACAGGATGGTTATCTCCGGACGCCTGGGAGGTGAGCCAGTGATCAGAGGGGAGGAGCTAAAGGACCAGCCTGCTCTTCAACATGCAGGGAATCACACTGGACAATGATCTCCAGTGATACACACAACTAATACTGGACAATGATCTCCAATGACAAGCAACTAATACTGGACAATGATCTCCAATGATAAACACAACTAATACTGGACAATGATCTCCAATGATAAACACAATTAATACTGGACAATGATCTCCAATGTCAAACACAACTAATACTGGACAATGATCTCCAATGATAAACACAACTAATACTGGACAATGATCTCCAATGATAAACACAACTAATACTGGACAATGATCTCCAATGATAAACACAACTAATACTGTACAATAATCTCCAATGTCAAACACAACTAATACCATGCTGTGTTTAAATCACAATCTTATCAAACAACACTGCAAGACCCACTTTCCTGGTCGGGAGCCATTTTAATCAGACTCAACTAGACAAAAACATATACAATTATTGAGCATGAATAATAATATGAATGAATAACACTGATATGGAAAATGTTTCCATGACAGCCTGATCAGTCTTTAATGGTTTGGGGTTTGTATGTGTCTGGAGCACGAAGGCTGACTGTATGAAATGAAAACATTTTACACTTTACATTTCTCGAAGCGCCTGTGCACTTCCTGGGCACCTTTATATTATTGTGACTAAATATTGCACTTTTTCTATCTTGGCTTCCTTGACGCTTTAACTTCTATAACTTCATTAAACAAATATAATGTGACAGCCCTAGAACTGCCATGCATACAAGTGTGTTTACCAATGCCATTAAGAGTACATTTTGATAATGATTTCAAGCGTATTATTCAGTGTGAAGTCGGGCGCATAGCTTCAGACAGCAATGCAGGTCATTGAGGGACACAGGTAACACGTGGACAGGTGCTTACCTTCGATCTCGGGGCCGATCGCCCGGGGAACTGGTTCTTGTTGATGCTGCGGGAATGACAACAAAGCTTTCAGATCCAAGAGGAACCAGGTAATTTTTTGAAAACAATTTTTTGTTTGACATATTTTGTGAGATTTCAGTTTGTAGAACCTGATTGCCAACTGTTGCCTAAAAGAGCGACCCATATTACCATGGTGTGGGGCAAGCATGTAAACACCCACACTGGTTAAATATACCCTGTGACACACTTTGACTGATAATAATCAATAAGTCAATGGACCTTAAATAAGCAGTTTTAATAACTCACTTCTTTTGATGGCAGCTCGTAGAGAGGACAGAGCTCCGAGACTGAAAGAGGAACGTGGATAAAGAGTTACCATGGCAGCCACCCTCCCGACACACACAAGACCAAACAAAACACACACATATACACACCCACACACAAACAAAAACACATACATACACATAAACATGCACACAAGCCAAAAAATAAAACACACCACACACACACAAGGTTCCCCTGGGCTTAGTGCCATGTTTTCTCTGGAATACAGCATGTTCTCTGTTTATACAGCCAATTACTTAATGTCATGGAAACATGCAAGGGTGTGTTCATGTGCGCTTTGTTATTCAATAGGAAAAAAGTCGTTTGACAAAGAAACACACCTGTTAAATGATACTGACCCAGATAATTTGCTGGCCACACTGATGTATGAGCACCCCCGACTGACACAGTTAGCTCCTGTGTGTGTGTGTGTGTGTGTGTGTATACATATATATATATACACATACACAAACACACACTATATGGCCAAAAGTCAGTGGAAACCCCTACTAATTATTGAGTTCTCAGGGTTTGGGATAGGCCCCTTAGTTCCAGTGAAGGGTATTCTTAATGCTACAGGATACAAAGATATCTTAGCCAATTGAGCGCTTCCAACTTTGTGGCAACAGTTTGGGAAGGCCCTTTGCTGTTCCAGCATGACTGTGCCCCTGTGCACAAAGCGAGGTCCATAAAGACATGGTTAGACGAGTTTGGTGTGGAGGAACTCGACTGGCCTGCAGAGCCCTGACCTCAACCCCATTGAACACCTTTGGGAGGAATTAAAACGCTGATTGCGAGCCAGGCCTTCTCGTCCAACATCAGTGCCTGACCTCACAGATGCTCTTTTGGCTGAATGGGCACAAATTCCCACAGACACACTCCAAAATCTTGTGGAAAGCCTTCCCAGAAGAGTGACAGCTGTCATAGCCACAAAGGGGGGTCCAACTCCATACTAATGCCCATGGTTTTAAAATGGGATGTCCAACAAGCTAATTTAGGTGTGAGGGTCAGGTGTCCACTGACTTTTGGCCATATAGTGTATATATATATATACACATATGAACATGTATTCTTGCACTTTTTTACAACTATTGAGATTATATTGTGGAGGTCTGTCACAGATTGCGGGTACACCCAGCAGTGGCAGGGAAGGCTATAACCTCTACCACAGGGCAGAACAGACACAAAGCAAGGTCTCATCTGAAAAGGAAAAAACAAATAAACCCCCCACTGCTGATCTGGCTGGACAGACTTCCTGACTGCACAGCGCTGGCACTAATGCACCCCTCCCTCCGCGCTTCAACAGACGGCCTGGCCAAACAGTTTTTGTGCTGTGTCACAGGATGACCACCCCACCACCCTCAGTAAAGCAGGAAAATAACGCCTCTGCTTAGAGATATACAGATTATATTATATTATACATTATTAGATATACAGTATACACTCTCAGGTGCTGTACTGATCATCACACATCGACTGTGACCCACAGCTGGGTCTCATAGGTGAATTAAAGACATTATTGGCTTGAGGATGTTACAGCTATTGTTATTTTAGCCCTCCTCTGTTACTTTCTTAACTATGAAATATGGGAATGATGAAAGGTCACTGATCTATGTGCTGCAGCCTGCGGACGCCCTAGGTCTCTCCACCCCCGATATCGGTGAACGTTTGAATATCTGAAAATGAATAATAATAAAAATCACTCTGTAATTATAAGCACTCATTTTGATCACACACACAAAAAAAAACCCTATTAATATTTCATGTGGATTTAAATGACGACAACGGGTCCTATTTTCCATCCCCCCGAGGGAGTGGATTAAAAGTTATTTTACTGAATGCAAAACGACTTCACTTCTGCTCTGGGACAAAGAGGCTGCAGTCCACCAAAGGCTCAGTACAAGGAAACAAAAAGCACAGCACAATGGCCCTTCACATTACGAGCGCATTATCAGGCCTGATGTAAAGCACAGCGCATGCTATAAGATAAACACCCCTTTACCAGAGTGCTGTAGCAATGCGTTCATTGGTGCAAAATGAGCACATGACTGACACAAGTGCTCCAATTCAGTCGCTCGTTTTGCATCCCAATCAGGATGGAAGAGATTCAGAACTTTTCAGAACAACACAAAGAGGCGAACAGCGTCTCGGCTCTGACAAAGAGAGAACAACCACCTCTCAGTTCAGAGACACAAACATGACAGTAGGCTCTCAGACCACAGACAAACATGACAACAGCCTCTTAGACCACAGATACAAACATGACTACAGGCTCTCAGCTCACAGACACAAGTAAGTAAGTACACTTTATTTATATAGCACTTTTCAAGAACAGGGGTCACCAAGTGCAGATAAAACAGCTAAATGTATATACCCACACATACACATACACACACATCCATGAAACAGCAAAGCATAAAAACATAAACTAAAAAACACAGGCAGTACAGTGACAAAAAAAAAAAAATAATAATAATAATCACAATTAGTAACACCGGTCATTTGAAGGCCTGTCTGAACAAACGGCTCTTTAGAAAGCCCTTAAAAAAGTCCACAGTGTGGGCTGGGCTGGCGGATAGCATAGTGGTCTAACGCACCCATACTTTGGCTGGTCCGGTACAAGTGCAAGCTGCCTATCACGGAAGCAGTTTGAAACCTGTCTGTGCCATACTGGCCCTGACTGTTAGCCCTGATCGGGGGCGACATTTGTCTGACATTTGGCAAGGGGAGGGTGAACCGGCACGAGTTTGTCGAGGAGCGAAAGGGCGTCCCTGTAAAAGAGTAGGTGGGCAGGTCCCGTCTCGGAGGAGACAGATCTGCCGGCCTCAGGAAATTGTCTCAAACCGGAGAACGGGCGGCGGACTCGTGGGGGATGGTGAATTGAAATAAATAGAGGATAATTGGGAGAAAAACTGGAAAAATCTGAAACAAATGAAAAAGTGTAATTTAAAAAAAGTCCACAGTTTTGGACAAACAGGAAAACAGCCTTCTCGACTTAGATGTACACAGGATGGAAGACTCTGAGCCGATAGCCACACTCAAAGGGATGGTCTCCCATCAGCAGAGCTCATCTGTGAGTGTGGCAGCAGGGCTGAGCACAAATGTGGATCTGTGGCAGTGCATGATCACCAAGGAGACTTGATGGGGCAAACGGCACAGCATGGCCACATTAAATACACCAACACAGGAGCACCCCTAGAGCTCACAGAGTGTCATATCGGTCTCACTCTCAGAGCTGGAGAGAGGCAGAGAGACAGAGAGATCTCACTCTCATAGCCGATTAGAGGCAGACAGGAGATCGCACTCTTATAACAGAAGGAGAGATAGAGAGATACTGAAGGAGAGATGGAGAGATACTGAAGAAGAGATGGAGAGACGCTGAAGGAGAGATGGAGAGATGCTGATAGAGAGATCCTGAAGGAGAGATGGAGAGACGCTGAAGGAGAGATGGAGAGATACTGATAGAGATCCTGAAGGAGAGATGGAGAGATACTGAAGGAGAGATGGAGAGACGCTGAAGGAGAGATGGAGAGATACTGAAGAAGAGATAGAGATCCTGAAGGAGAGATGGAGAGGAGGTCTTACCTGGAGAGACGGCGCTCTGGCTTATTCCTCTCGGAGCGATCTGAGGAAGAGGGAAGAGGAGGAAGAAGATCAGCAGTGTGGTATAATGGTGGGCTTGTAGCGTTACGGTTGCAGGTTCAATCCCCAGGTGGGACACTGCCGTTGTACCCTTGAGCAAGGTACTTAATGTGAATTGCTTCAGTTAATATTCAGCTGTATAAATTGATTGTATGTGTAAACTGTAAGTCGCTCTGGATAAGAGCGTCTGCTAAATGCCTAAAATGTAATGTAAGATCAGCGTCGTCCTCAGTCACTGCAGGCACTTTCAAAATTATTTTTCTCTCTTCGGTTTCGGTTAAAGATCATGACAGGTTGTTAATTTACTGGTTTGCCGCTTCCACATACAACTATGAATTTCAGCAATGCATACGTGTCATACCTGCATGACCCACATGAGATAGTTTACAATTCCAATGATCAGTAAGACTGTTAAAGAGCTTGCAGTCACCAGATTTACCTGACAAAGCAGCAAAATAGGGTGAGAAATTCAAACGGTTTAGATGACCTGAATGGCATTTTTTTTACCCAGCCTTACAATGTGGAGATCGTGATAACACTCCCCGGACTGACTGACAGACACACACACACGCACACGCACACACACACCAGAACCTGAGAAACTCGTCTCTGCTCCTTCCTCAGCTATGAAGTCTGCCCACGATTAACCACTTCACATAAGTTATATTTTCTCTAAACGCAAGTTGGTAGGAATAGCACCTCACTGCATCATCATCTGTCAGAAAGAATAAAGAAATGTGTTATTTCTTAATTTCTATTAAAGAGAATGTATTGATAAATTATTCATTTTGTATTTTAATTATTCATTTATTCATTCATCCATTATACACTTTTATTTTTCGTTTTCGTTAATAATGCATTCATTTCCACCTTCTCGCGGGTGTGGGTCGATCCGCACGCACTACAGTCAGAGAATGACAAGGAAATAACTAACTGTCTACATCATCGCAATTCCTGTGATGTTGCTCTTCCTGGTTGTAAATTTATTGAAACCAACAGCTGTGAAAGGGACATTACGAAGCAGACACCGGTTTGGTCACATTTCAGAAAGAAAAGGGGGACTGAAGGCTTGGTGCAAGATGAATGCCTCAGATGCCTGGTTAAGCGTGGTTAATTCCTCTTTGGAATTTGCCGTGGAATTGAAAAGAGCTCAAGATCCATTCGATGACTTTGTTTGTTTCTCCATTTCGGTAAAGCTTCCCGGTTCTATACAAATCAATGACCCAAATGACTGCACAAATCATACAAATGCCCAAAATCAGCCAGTCGTACTGAGGGCTCATTTGAGTGCGTTCACTGGTCATTGATATGACAGACAAGAGCTCGCATTTACACGTTCAATACATGACAGGTGCTACTGGGAAGTCAATACTCAGTGTAGTATAATGGAAACGGAACTGGGCTTGTAACACAAAAGGCTGCTGGTTCGATTCCCAGGTGGGGCACTGTCATTGTATCCCTTGAGCAACGTACTTAACCTGAATCGCTTCAGTAAATATCCAGCTGCATGAATTGATGGTATGTGACAAAATGTAAACTGTGTCAGTCGCTCTGGATAAGAGCGTCTGCTGAATGCCCGTAATGTAACGTACTCAATATTTCAGCCTGTTGATGAAGCAGGCGCACACAATCAGTTCCAGAACCTTCCTCCCTTGCTGAATTCATGAACGCAGGACGTGTGGATTCCTCCGAACAAAACCAGCGACCACGGTCCTGAGCTTCACAGGGCGGTTACAGCCCATGGCGTAAAGGTACATGTCCTCATCCCCCCCAATCTCAAAGCTTCATCTATCTGCTCGAGGCTGCCACGGCCCTCCGGAGTACTGACAGATCTCTGCTCCGACAGCTTCCCTCCCGACAGCGCGAACGGGCCCAGCAATTTCAAGCACTCGGTGTCTTAAACCACGCACGGGCCGCATTCCTGTCAGTTAGAATGTCACAGTGGCCTGACCCGAATTTACAGGAATTCGCTCGTTGGACCTGGCAGCTTCGTTAAGGTGCCCCCGAAGACTTGCGAGTTTTTTTTGTTTTTTTTAACAGAACACTGTATTATGAACCACCATCACACTGCATGCTTATAGTAAATACATCGCAGAACATTGAGTCAGGCTTTACGCAAGTCAGGGAAGCGCTTTGGGCACATTCAAGGCAATACAGTCACATAGAGTATATCCATATCTATTAGTATAAATTACACTTAATTACATAAATTACGCACACGCACACACACACACACACGGCTATGCCAATGACCACGTGTCCCCCTTCTGAGCCCCATCACCTGTTCTTTTATTACCTCACTCATCAGTGCGAGTGTTAAAAGTTGACCAGCTGAAATTCAATAGTTAATGTTGAAAACAAATGGTAAAAAAATGAGGTTTATAAACCAGTTCTCCTCCCCCCGGCCAATATTTGCAGGGAGAGTGCTGCCAGTGAGTGGGACGGGTAGGGGAGGAGGTCATTGTTCCAGGCCCAGGTTTTGCCTGGAGCAGTGACCCGATTGCATTACTCAACCACCTGTACAGCAGCTTCACACCACACCTATTATAAATTATACTGCAGCTTCTTTTTTCCTTCTTTTTTTTAAAGGAAGCGTTTTTACATTCATCACAAAACTGTGACATTATCTTCAATTCGCTGACGGGGACCCGAGAGCCCCTTGTGCTGACTTTATGGAAACGGATTTCACAGTTCCGTGACTTTTCCGTTCCCTGGTCTGCATTTCCTTTGGAAATAAAACGCCTGCTGCTATGCAATACACGTGATGTTTTTAGCCTTTGTCTGCCTTTTAGCCAGGTTCCCTGGATTCTTTGACAAAACGGACAGGGTACACGGTGAGCCGTACACATGACAGTAAATATCCTAAGCAGAACAAACAAACAAAAAAAAAACATATTACCTGACAAGTTACATTAACATCCAGTGTTTTTCCCCATCGATGTGCCACTTTCCTCAAATACATCCCTATCCAAGTAGTCGCACCAGCATGTGGCGGAACATAAAACCATGGTCACAGATGGCAACAGATTCTGGGAGGGCCCTGCGCCAGCCGGCCAATCAGATCCACTGGAATGTGGCCATTCAGGAAGTTCTCACCTGTCTTCAGTCACAGTCTTTTAAAAGCGAAAGGTCAACAAAACACGACAAGTGTGCCGCGGCTGTTTACTAGAGTCTTCCATCGAGCAGGATCTACACAATCTAGCGGCATCTTGGGAAAAAAAACTGCACTAATTTCTGTGGTATTACCAGTTTTTGCTTGGTTTAGCCCACTGCACACAGCCCAGGCTGAAGGAAGCCTTAGGCTGAATTTGAGTGAGTCAGTTGAGTTCTTAAGATTTTCTATCCTGTTCCAACCCTCACGACTGGCAAAATCTTAATTTAAGTCAGGACTACTTCAGTTTTGAATATTGAATCATTTGTCTCGGTCACAGTTTTGTTCCGCTGTTATGTCAGTCTGCTTGTGCGTAGCTTTTTTTTTTAGACTGACTGTAATTGAAGATATAATCTAATGGGAAGCAACAGGGAAATGTTTTATTGGTGTGGACTGATGTGAAAATGATTGTTATTCACTGCAAACATGCTCCATTTGGCTCTGTCTTTCATGACAGCAAGTCATGAAAACCTTCATTTGTAGACTGAAAACTAAGCACAACTGGTTATGGATCTGAAATTAAATGAGTTGAATAGAGTTTAGATTTATTCAGTATTTATAGACTTCTTACTTACTACTAATGTCCCACTGGTAGTCTGTGACATCACTTAGTTAGTTTGGAATAACCCACCAATTTATAAACGGGAGAAGACACTGCAACTCCAGACTTATTGCTTTGGTCATCCACTGTTCTTCGTTATGTTGCCAACACATAGCATTTATGTTGCAACAATACGCAGGGTATTTTTGCACTCTGAGCAAAAGCGCTTTTGCTCCAGGTCTCCAATTTATCACGGAATACGCAACATGCTGCATCTCCCATTCTGTGGCTAATTTGACATGGACATTCCACTTATTTCACAGTTCATGGATTGAAAAGCCTGAATTTGATTTATTTTGGGGAAGAGAGGAGGTTGGTAATAACTTTGAAGCTGTAGCTGAATTTAGCTCTCTGAACATCAATTAATCTCAGTCCCCATCGTTTATCCTCTTCTCCTCCTTGTTGTCCATTTCTCTCTCTCTCTCTCTCTCTCTCTGACAAAAACAAACACATGTCCTGTTGTTGCTCATCACTGTTTGTTCAGTGGGGTGTTGAGTGCGCTCTCTCACGCAGTCCTGCTCTTCTGTCACTTTCTCTTGTTGGGCTCTGGTGTGAGTGATATCACAGACTGTCCCCAAACTCAGACTCAATGCAAAGCCACAACCCCATTACTGCTCTCATAAGCGGGGGCGTAGGCCTGAACGAGCTACCCAACACAACCCCAGCCTCGACTACACTACCCAGCACTAAGTGACCCTCAATACTGCACTACACAACATGGCCCCACCCTCAACAATGCACTGCCCAACACTACCCCACCCTCAGCACTACACTACCCAACACTACCCCACCATCAGCACTACCCAACACTACCCCACCCTCAGCACTGCACTACCCAAAACGACCCCACATTCAATACTACACTACCCAATGCTGCACCAACATCCCCTACACTGCACAACCCAATACTACCACACTTTCAACACTCCACTACCCAACACAAACACATCGTTACCACGCTAGCCCACCTTCAACATGGTAATATTGGGTAGTGCAGTGTTTATCCAACCCAACACGTCGGTACCACTGCAACGCCACCTTCAACACTGCAATACCCCACCTTCAACACTGCAATACCCCACCTTCAACACTGCAATACCCCACACTACGCCACCTTCAACACTAGCCCAGCCTCAATACTGCACCATCCACTGCACATGCTCACATCCATAATGTCGGCAGCCGTTTTTCCTGAAGGCACTGAGGGTGGGGAGTATTCACAGAAATATTATCCTGTCCCTCATTCCCAGGCTTCAAACTGTGGGGTCAAAGGCAGGCCAAAGCCCACACAACACAGGACATCGGGGGGGGAGGGGGTCACGGGGGCGCAGGGGGAACGTGAAGGGGTGGGAAGGGGAGCCACAGCTGTTTCTGGTCCAGCCAAATCAAGGATTTCTCAACAAGTTCATTTATCCTCCCGGAAAAATGCCAACATCCACAGACCTCTCAGACCTCCAGGAGCTGCACACGCAAAAAGCATGACCCGATTTTCACACGGACAAAACACAACCTGATTTTCACACGGACAAAACACGACCCGATTTTCACTCTCTCCTCTGCTTTCTCAGGGCTGCTGCTTCGTAAAGGGGGGTCTTTAGGTTGCGCCCCACTTCAGGAAGACTGTCAAATAGGCAGTTTTCTGTGAATCTATCTGGGTGGTAAAATGTTCCATTTAAACCCATACTCTGAAAAACAGGCTTAATATCCAGTACTGTACAGGAGGTGGAAGTGAGTTTGCACAATTGTTAGCTATATCATAAGAACAATTCTTTAGAAGGTTATACCATCTAAAAATAATATTCACGACTTTGAATTACCTATATTTATAATAATAATCAGGACTGCTGAACTGTAACTTTACCGTTAGTAAACGATGGGGTTTCTGTAAAAGTGTGACGTATCACAAGGTGCTGGAAATGGCAAAAAATAAAGGATTTGAATACCCGTGAAAAAATTGTCATCTGCAATGAACTGACGCATGTTGTTAGTCAGCAAACTAGTTCAGCCTGGCTTCATGATGAGCTCTTCCTCTCTCCCACATCAGCCTAACAGCCAACCTACACCGCAAACAATACCAACCCATGCACAACATACCCAACAGACACACAGATATGTACCCAACCCATGCACAACATACCCAACAGACACAGATATGTACCCAACCCATGTACAACATACCCAACAGACACACAGATATGTACCCATATGAATATGAGAATCAGGAGCACTTTGACAGAAGCTGGCTAGAATCGTGTGGAAGAGGTGACGTGTCCAACCGAGTTGCGGTAGAACGTTACCTTCAAACGAGTCATTGGCAACATGCCATCATCCTGCAACAAGACGCGGTCGATTCAAAAGCCCCACAGCAGACGAAAATGGCATGTGCATGACATCAGGCGAGGAGGAGGTAATCAGAGCCAGGAAAGTCTCTCACCTTTGTAAGGATCCAGGAATAAAAGCCATTTTGTTGAATGTTGAATTTATAGTATAGATTTTACATTTCCAATTCTAAAATCTGAAGGAACCTATAACAAGCCATGTTGTTGCCAAGGCTTCAGTCCCATTTCAAGGCATGTTTGTATGGAAGCATAATACAGTATAGTGTATTCCACTTAAAATGGACCCTTTTTTCATTTGAGAAGCTCTCTCCCGATTACACAAAAAATAAAGATAAATGTAACTGGTTTCCACAGAGGATGGAAGGAACGCAAACCCAGAAACCGCTCCTTGTCACAGACGCGTTGCTGCTGTGGTCAATCACAGATGCACCTGCCCAGTATGGACAGCGGGGGCAGCACCCTGAAACAGCTGTGCACATTGCACCTGTCTGACCGCAGAGACTGAAATGGACTGCAGCCCCCTCTCAAAAAGCTCACAGAGGCATCAGGTTACAGCGAGAGCGGAGGTTTAAGAAGCTCAGTGACACTTTAGAGCTTTGGGGCGAAAAACAGAAAATGGTGGGCGGACTGTAAACAAAAAATTCCAACATGGTCAAACAATGACAGAGGGGTTCGCATTGTTGAGTAAACAGGCTGGATATTCAACGTTGAAACAAATACACTCTTATTTAAGGGCACACGGGTTAATACTTCCCCAGCTGCTCGGATGTCAATACGTTCTCTTGTGCACAAATATTCCAACTCTGACTAAACAGATTCCTGTGATTCTTCTCGGTAACAATCAAGATCTCTTCTACCTTCAGATTTACTGAAGAAAAGCAATAGACTCTGGAATGTTCCATCCTCCAAACATCAGCAAAACAAATGTAGACCTCAGTGCATAGACCAGGATGTGCACAGAAACCACGTGTAATAGTTCTCATTAAACTAAAAAGATCTGACAGCTGTTTTAATTACAAGTGCAAAGACGGTTCAATTAAGGTGTACATAAATGACTAATTGATCTAATTTATCTCAGTTAATCGGGGTCAAGCAAATAACTGCCAGGAACAACCTGTTCCCTTGGGTGGGGAGACACTCCTGCTGAATATGTGTGGTCAGATGAACAGATGATGTTCTGAAATGCATGGCGGTGAGTCAGGGGCTTGGTGAACCTGTGAAAAATAACTCAGAGACTCCACAGCCATTGGGAGGGTGCCACGAACTGACACAGGAAATTCACGTCCGTAGTCACAGGAAGTAGAGAACGAGATAGAAGCGACTGAAGCAGGGGCAGGCTACCCTGTTCCTGGAGGGCCACGGGGTAAGCTGGTTTTCGTTTTCACCTTATAATCAGCAACCAGTTCAGGCCCAAGAAACCAGCTGAGGCGAGTTAGCTGTGCTAAACAATCAATTAAGTGCGGAGTACCAACCAAGGCCAGCACACCCTGCTGCTCTCCAGCGCCAGGGTTCACTACCGCCTGGACTAAAGACACTGTTCTCACAGAGACAATGCCAGGAGAGCCAGGAGATAAGCAGAGCACTCTGTGTGACAACGTCCCTCTGACACAGACATGCCAACTCCCCACTATATCAGTAAACCTCAAAACTATCTTCTCACTAGACTACATGAACCTGGACCCTGCATTGGCTGCAGGTCACATGTCAATCCAAACTGAATCTTTTTCCATCCTTTCCAGAATGTAAAATTCATACACATATCCTATCACCTATGTGTTCAGAAAAACAAATCCGAAATATATTATCGATAACAAGAAAGAGGCATAGGAGTCGGTTTCATGGAATGAACAAGTGTCTTTCCCTGAGGGCTGAAAAGCAATTAAATATAAGTATCAACTAGGGCTATTGTTTTCTTATTGTCTGATACTCAAATATAACTGCCTTCAGTGTGTTACTATATCCGCATAGTCGACATTGTGAAACGGTAAATCATTCTCTAGAAAGTAGCCTTGCACCGCAAATATGAGCGGGGGCTGCCACGCAGAATAACGTAAAAAGTGGTAACGTTACTTGGTAGCTATTGTTAAATCGTAGAGTAAACAGAGCGATGCTTTGTTTGTATAACATTCACAGTAAGAGTGATTCAAAGTCAGTCTACTTACGTACACTTTCACCTGCGCATTTATTGTAACGGATGACAGCCATGATTCAAATGACAAAACTGCACCCCAAACGGAGACATCTGGCGAACCAGAATTACAAGATTTCTACAGTAGCAAGCTTGATAGATTTACGGTTTTTTTGTTTGTTTGTTTGTTTTTTCCTCATTTACCTGTTGCTGCGGTTGACTGTCCTCTTCGGTTCCGTAAAACGACGGGTTCTCTCGGCGACTCCTCCTCCTCGTCTAGTCTCGCTTCAGCCATCAGGGACGAAAACACTGTGGAACCTGTCGCGCTAATTAACAAGAAAATCAAAAGCGTCGCTAACCAGCCGTGCCCGCTTATCCGCTGATCCAGCAAATGGACTCTGCCGCAATCGCCGTGGAAACGCACTGTGTACGGCCAGACGGAGCTCCAAGTTAGGGAAAATAACTCCGCCTAAATCTGTCAAACACCACCTTCACACACATATGCTGCAGTGACTAACCGTACTGCTTCGGGTTCTCGACGCTGTACTGAGACAGTTATGTCGGTCTTAGCCACAAAATAAGGGCGAAAGCTACCTTTCAAGCGCTGAGATATCCCGGCGTCAACAGGAAACTCGGGGGGTAGCCTATTCGTATAACAAATGGAGGTGGTGCCTAGTCCGAACACAGAGGAACTGGCTGACCAAAAGTTTGTTACGGCCCATTTAATATGTATCCAGGACAATAAACGTCCTGATTGATTTAACATGTCGACAGAAGATATCATTAATTGGTGGCTGCGTTACATTTATCATTGCTAAATGTTAAAGAGAATAGAGAATGTCCGCTTTGTCTACCTCTCTGTAGGACACTAGCTACATTATTCCAACTCGTCGGTGCATGATAATCGCTGCAGATCCTCCCAGGTTAGCAATCCTTCCAGGCAGCAAATAAATAAAAATAGGCCAATAACAAAGAGTGGTCCAACCTAAATTGGCTGTAGTAGCCTGCTGCCACACGACCAACACTGGAACGATCAATTATTTCTCCAGATTTACTTCACTGACATTCTACACGTTCTTATTATGGAAGAACTGTCATCGTGTTGACCTTAAATCTGGCTACCTGCTTTGGAAAGTCAAATAGCCTACACCTAATTATAAAATGATACAATTCCGCTTAAAACTTAAAGACAGTAAGATTTTTGGCTGTGTTCAATTTACGAACTGGCCGTGCTCTCCCGATACAGCTTTGTATGAATTAAATTAATTATTATTGTATTGTTTTATTATTGATACTAGCACAGGTGACATCTGTTTTACAGCTTAAAACTCTAATTCCCTCGAAGTTGCACTTGAGTCTATCCTATTCCACATTATGGCAGATACGTCGATAAGAAGGTAATAAAATACGGTGATGATTTTAAAACGCAGGTCTTGAACCTCTGATGAATCAGACATGATTTGACTTTCATGCTGGTGAATGTTTCATTGCCAGATATTTGCAGAAGACATTAAAAACCGCAGGCCTAAACTGGTAATAGGCCAAACCATGGAGATACCTGTGCGGGCAAGACAGGGTTTAAAGCTAGAAGCTTTCATATGAAATAATAATTCATACGATTTTTACCTCGAAAATTCAGCACACTGTCCAAATGCCCATCGCTTGAATAAAGTACTGTAAACAACACGAGAAAGGTCACGTGAGCATTCATTTATTGTTTCAGGCCCAGGGCAAGTTTCAGTATTCCCATGGGGAAAGTAGCGCGCGCCCTTCACACCATTAATTTGCTCCCAGTTATCATTCGACGTTTGTTCACTGTACGCGCAGTATTTGTTGTGTTATTGAAGTTAGTCCGTCCCAAAATGTCAAGAATAGCCTATACCTCTCCCATTTAGGACAGCTCCGGGCAGCACCAGTTGGCATTTGATAAAAAGCTGGTACAAATAATCGCACTTGTTAATATGAGTTTCGCTTTCAAAATACACAATACAGATTACGGAGCTGCTGTTGTCAGTTTTAGTTCCAACATTTAACAACTCAATTTGGCTTCAATTTCAACTGATATATCCTGAGACAAATATTTATACCACCTATTGTATTTAGTCAGTGAGAGGCAATGTCATGTTTACAACGCTAGATGTCACTATATACCTTTATATTTGTTAATGGAGGTCTTAACTTGGCAAATTACTCGCTGACCTGCTGGCATCAATACATCAATGGAGTGTTAGAATTACTGTATTTTTTTCGATAAACAACCCCATGGTGTTTTTGAGCAACATGTGTTCTAGCAGTTATGAATAATGAAAGCCCTCTTTTTGAGAGGGCATTGCAATACTGTAACCATAATTTGTAACCGCATAACCCCTTCACAAGCATGACATTAAGACTCCTTCAGACTCCACTACCACTGATCACTGCCCATCTAGTCAATCTGTCATCACCACTGTTTACTTGTTCTACACTGTACTAAAAAAAAAAAAACCCACTAACCTTTTCTTTCCCAGTGTTACAGGTATGATATGCAGACGCCTGCAATGATGTCTATTGCTGTTTACTGCACTGATCTTGTGCGCTAACTATGATTGTTCTTACCTTGTATTAATGCACATCTTGTAAGTCGCTCTGGATAAGAGCGTCTGCTAAATGCTTAAAATGTAAAATGTAAAATGTATTAACAGCAGTTCATATACAACCAATGAATTAATGTTCTGTTTCCAAATTCATATTATTACAATACATTCCCACTACATGAGATTTGTGATGATCAGAAATATGAAGTCCAGTTTGGAGAACATAACATATGTTTAAAACGGTGTCCATGGGGTCCCAGGGTTTCATGATAATAAATACTAAGTACCTCATTTTTTTATTTCAGAGATTAATAGAAGGGTATTCTAAAAGGAAGGTAGGCTAATAATTTAGTCCATTGTACTACAATCCATGGAGTGTAGAATGGCACGCAGCCTGTGTTGTGAGAAATAGCAGGCATGTGTGGCATGCGTGTGTTCTTCAGTGTAACAGGTAGCGGAGCTCAGACATGCTAGTTCACACATGAATGCACGCTACACCAGGACAGGTGTAAAGAGCCGCCAGCTCTTGACCTTTAAAGCCTGTACCTTGTTGGCCCTTGCTGGAGCTTGAGGTGAACTAAGTTTTCTGGTTTAAGTCAACAGGCATTTGAAAAAAATAACCCCAAAAGGAAAGACTTAATTATGAGATATCGTGCTGCGATATCGTTTTGAGAGCACCAGACTTTTCAAATCCCTAAATGGGGCTGCAGGATGTGTGTGATGTATCACTGTAAAATGTACGATAAAGGCATCTTCTGAGGAAGTAGATAGGTATGTTTATTTGGATGCATTGGACCAGGTAAATGAGAGAGGGGGTTTGGCATGCTCAACTAAAATAAAAAAGACCCTGAAATAGTTCATGATGAGTGTTAATGATGTGACAGTGTGTAGCTACTGTCTGACTGTTAATATCACGTGACAGGTAGATGCACTGCAGATTTTAAAATGCAAATTGCTTTCCATGTCCAACAAAACACTTTCACAGGGGTTTTGCTTTCCACACTGCATTCACCTGTCGAGAGGCCACACCTTGAATTAACACTGAGGCCTTTCTTCATTTAGGCAAGCCACTGCTTGGATACTGGGACAAACTACACCATGTTCCCATGGCCACTGTCATTATCACCACCATTGGCCAGGCTAGGGTCCGGCCTTTCCTGAATCTACTCAACTCTTTCACTGCCTGTGGGGACAGAAGAGGTGAAACCCCTTCGTGTTCTCGAGACCTCTCCGAACCAGTCTGTGGCGAAAACATCCGATATGTGTACATTCTGAATGGGGCGGGGTTTTTATCTTTGCGTGTTGATTGCGTAATGACTTTGAAAGCGGTTATGGTCACGCATCTGTGGTCCGCTCGTCCCGGAAACAGGGAGGGGGGCAAGGGGTTCACATGCAACCCACATGGTATGTGGAAGAAATCTTAACTTTCCAAAAAACAATCTACCATCTTTACATTCTACTGACATCTTCCCAGTACAATTATAATGACCTATACACCAATGAACACTCGCACATGATAGATTTAATGTATTACAGTGTAGAACAGCGGTGTCCTACCTTTCACACTTTAAACAAATTAGTATTGTTCACATGTATGCTTAACTCAATATTAACATATAGGTCTCATTTTAATCCTGGTAGTAGAGGCAGTCAACAAGTAACCCAAGAGCTAGCACATCAAAGGCTCATTCAAGCAGGCAACGCGCGCTATTGACAAAAGACTGCATTACCTGCTTCAATGAGCGTTTGATCTGTTAACGACCGATGTATCTGATAAAACACCCGATATATCAGAAGTGACCACGATCATAAGTTGCCTACGGTTTCAAAGCAAACTTTAGTGTCCGGCAAGATAAATACATACAGTGTGTGTGCTTCGCTTAAGCAGTGAGGTATAAACCTCCTTAGCTCAGGTCAAGTGCGTGAACGTGAACTATTATCCAAAAATAGTGAAACTTCAACGGGGAATGCATTCACAATGAAGTGTTGATTTGGCGTGAGGGGCAGACAGAATGTGTTACACTTGCGAATGGTTTTTATTTTCGACACGGTTATTTCTGACAGTTGGATAACACGCAGACTGGAAGTCACGACACGGCTCAACCGCACTCGACCGAGACTCCTTCACGAAGCATCAGGCGGTTGAGTGGGAGAGGAGGAGCGAAGAGCTGGTTTCGTCGCTCACCTTTCTAACAGCGAAACCCAGGTTACCGACTCCCTTCGGAAAAAAGGAAGCTCGTCGTCGCAGGCGTAAAAACTATAATATTTAATGCAAACAAGCGGTGTTTTTTCCCTAAATCTAAGCTTAAAGTATAATATTGGACGTACAGTTTTATTGTGAACGGGATATGGTAGGCTAACTACTTTTGCTGTTGACACAAGGACGCCGCGTCTTCGCTTATGTGACAACCTGGGATATTTTTTTGGTTTAACCCTCTCAAATTTATCGGTAACTGCATCTCTGAAGTCCCCATGGAAGCCTCATTCAAGAGTAAGAATTGTTTTATTCTCTTGGAAGTGTTTGTTTTCATTGTTTTTTCCGGGGCTGTGTGCTTTATTTGTTTTGCCTGTGTGTGTTCGCGTTAACTTTAAATGACAGCCAGCTCGTTGCAGTACTGACCAATCGGAGAAAATAATTTGTACACAGTCGCTGGCATATGTGGCTCATCGCGTAGAGTAAAATGGAACATTCAGTAAATGAGTGGTGTAAGGCAGTTAAACACCTGATTTAACACGTACGATGCAATGATACTATTCTGTTATTCAACTGGTTTGCTTAGACTCAGCCTAATCTCGACTCGACTCACAGCCTAATCACCAGGACCACACAAATGACAGTCAAACGCATAGAATGTGTTATCTTACTACTGCGATGTAGTGAGAGCATATGGTATTTTTAGATAGCTTTCGGGTTTATATGAAGTTTAAATACCTCTTCGGATTTGAATACCAATTCCAAGCAAATCGGAAAGCCTAATGTGCACTAATACGGTCTTTCAATTTCACTAGTTAAGTCCGTTGTAGTTAGGTGGTTTGTTTTCAATAGCTACTTGGCAATCCAGTTTCGTCATACTAGACGCCGCACTGTATTAAAAACGTCCTCTTTCCATAACTGGTCTGACACGCTTTGAATTGAATGTAAATACAATTTATTTAAAGCTACACCAAGTAATATTTTGTCCTCCTGACACACATATGGTTATACACGTTTTGCAGATGTGACGACAAAAATTCAAACAGTTATCCATATTTCCCTGTTACAGCAGATACTTAATTTCATAGTTGTTTAATATAATATTTTAGTAGCCAAAATCACAATCAAGCAGTTAATTTGATTTCACACCGTACAATGCTATCAGCTAGATACCCATCAAGCAGAATGCATAGCCTTGAACTTCTTCGTTGGATGTACACCTTTCCTGCACCATAATATCCTCAAAAACATGCAGATCGTATAACTGTAAAATCATTTTTTCCCTGTTACATTTTAAGCATTTAAGCATTAATCTGTTGTCTGCAGACTTTATTTTTCGCAGGCAATTGTCTAGCTGAATTCGTGCTCGCATGCTTTCTCTGTCTCACACAATGATGGCCTTGTGGACTTTCCTAGGGATTGCGGAGGAACTAGCCTACTCTGAGAGGAAAGTAGTTTACTTAGGCTATACGGTCTTCCCAAACGTGACTTTAATCGTAAACACATGATACAATTTGATGTACAAATGTTGAAATATGGGCCAACTCCTACGTTAATTTAAGAAATAATGGGATGAAATACGTGTGACAGATGCATAGTCTTCCTATTACATTTTACATTCCCATTACATCATCTCAGTTATCTGTAAGACATCTTTAATGGCGCTCAGATGTTTTTTGAAAACACTTCAGTTAAGTGCGATCAATGCACCGTCCACGTGCAGGTGTTTACGCGCGCATGCACGCGTGTGTGTGCCTTGTGTATATTATGTGATCGGCTTCGGACCACGTGTGCGTGCCACCGAGCTCGTTCCCGTGTCTCGAGCCTTGTTGTCATGAGGACGGGAGAAGTGATGTAATTCCCCGAGCCGGAGAAGAAGCGGTTAGCTTAGCGCGAGCGCTCCCTCCCGCCGCTCCGTCCGCTGCGTGTTCGGGCGAGCTGCGAGCGCGCGCTGGGAGACATGGCACGCCGGTGTGGGATACTGAACCTCGGTGATATTTCACACACACACCCTGCTCAGGCGTGATCTGAACGCAGCACATTTCTCAGAAGTGATTCATCGGATTAACTAATGTTTGCTTCCGCAAATAACCCTCGCTGGAACACATGTATGTACTCTGCTCCTTGAAGTTGAAAGCTGATACGGGGGAGGAGAAGCAAAGGCTATCATTTGCATAGGTTTTGGACTGCACCTCTCTGGTTTCCATAATGAATTCAGCACGTGTATAAGATTGCCTTAGCGATATCGCACAGTGAGTCTTACCTTTAATTCATTTTTAATGACCTTTCAATCAAAGTCCTGTTAGAAGTACGCCATATGCCTGCAGAGATTCATGCACAGCAGCAAATCAACGTGCTCATTCAGCCAAGACGCTGTACCTGCCTGCCCTGGTAAAGACTGCTCCATAAGCCCTGGGCCACACCTGTGTACTTCCATGCCAGGTTTAACCTGTATAAAAGTCGTTGGCACATTTGCCAGTCAACTCCCATTGCAGCATCTTAAGCCATAAGCCATCTCAAGTCGATACCTGCCTGTCCAGGTAAAGACTGCTGCATAAGCACTGCCACTGCCTGAGTCTTTACCTTCTCAGCACACAGAAAGGACAGAAAGCAAGCCGAAATATGGTAACCCCCAGCCTCCCCTGTGGCAAAAAGCCCTCACAAAACTAGAATCACATTAAATCAGTTGGGTTCTGTGAGAATACTAAACCTTATTAAGCACTATAAACCTCAGTTGTAGTCTTTTTCTGCAGGGATGAAAAACTTGTTTGCGGTGTTCACTGGCACTGCCTTGTCAGAGGCATTTTCAGTGATGTAGGGTGCATCTGGTGACGCGAGATGCCCTCTTCAGACCCTGGGCCCTTGTGGGAGATGACTGGAACTCTCAAACCGCTCAGTTCTCGAGGCAGAAAGACACGTTTAAAGTAGAGAACCTCAGGAAGCGTTTGGTTTGGCGATCTTTGTCACGGCACGGGAGGCCACACGTGTGGCTTGGCGGCCAGGCCTTCCCCCGTCCTGGCTTATCGCCGACATCGAAGGGCCCTAATGATTGCTCCTCGTTCAGGGTCGCCCTCAAGGCATGGCTGGAACTTACTGGAATGTTCCCAGTGGATTCTTATCGCCAGGCGGCTGCCTGCTGACTACGTGAAAGTGGTATAATTATGGTTTGATAGCACAGCTGCTGAGGCTTCTGCCTTCAGACCAAGAGGTCGTGTGTTCAAATCCAGAAAATGACATACGGTTTAAAGATTTCTAACATCGTGAAAAACTGTCAAGTCTGCATGGCCACACTGAACTGAAGAACTTGTCTTGAGCGAGCTACTCTCATTGGTCTAATTCCTCTGTGGTTTAAACCGTGTACATTCGTGTACCTCGTGTACATGCACAACACATTACTGTGGCCTCCTGGGTGCTGTAGCGGTAGAATGTCCACCGGGTCGCGCCAGTTTCAGCTCTGGCCAGGAGTGCCACTAGGGAGCCGTAATTGGCTGTCCACCCCAGGGAGGGGGGGAGGGATAAAAGCCGAATGAGCTCACTGCATATATGAGTGGTCCTGTGTGTTACGGTGACAAGCTTCGGCTTAGGCGGGTGCCGGCTCGGAGGAGGCGGTGCAGCGCTCACTACAGGTCTCAGGACTACGGCAGCGAGTTCTCATACGAGGGAGGGGATAATTGACATGAAAAAGAGAGGGTAGAATTGGATACTAAATTGGGGAAAAAATGTGAATAAACTGCAAAAATGAAAAAATTATAAAAAAGGGGGATACTGTAATGCTGGAGCTGTGGGTTACAGCAGGGCTGCGCGACTGTGGTCCTGGAGGGCCGCAGTGCAAACCGCTTGTTGTTTTCACTTAAAAAAATATTCAACAAATGTATACCCAAGGAACCAGGTGAGGAGAGCTACCTGTGCAGTGAACTGTTTTAATTGATCGATGAAGTGCTGAGAAACCAGGAGAACCAGCGCACCCCGTGGCCCCCCCATGACCGGGGCAGGGCAAGCCCTAGTGTGCAGAACACCGAATCAGTTAAAGGTGACGTGTCCAGCCCCAGTGCGATGCCTTGCCTTTTGTTCGGCGTATGGGGAGGGATTAGGGCTCCCGGAGAACGTGTCTTTGTTCCCCAGCGTGGGCCCTCAGTGGAGAGGGGTCAGCGCTGGCATTGCGCACCTAGCTTTCACATGGCCTTTGGCCACCGGGCCTCTGGCGGTGCACGCCACATGACCGCACGATGACGCACCATGTGACTCCACACGGGCACCAGGAAACGAGCGGCTTAGTCAAATACCGCCAGGTCTCGCCTGGGTCCCAGTGTCAGGTTGCGCTCAGGCCATGCTCTTCTCTGTAAACACGCCGTCTGTACCCACGACAACACTGCACAGAGCCTTCAGTGGCCAGTGGGTATAGAGAGTGAAGGTCAACAGTCAAATATAGAATTGCAGTTTTAACAATTGTGCGTGCCATGTAACAATGTGTACATTGTAGGTACACTACACCCACCGCTCTAGCTACAATGCAGCTACACAGGTATTTGGGTCACTTAATTTGGGTCACTGGGTGTGAAACCGAAGCAAAAATGTGACATTTGTGCTGTGTGATGTCATTGGAATGTGTCGCCATGGAGTCCCACTTTACATGAGGTGGCCCTAATACCTATGTAACTGCATGCTAACCGCTGGTAGGCACAATTACATTTGACATTCGTACATTTTTAGGCATTTAGCAGACGCTCTTATCCAGAGCGACTTACACAGTTTACATTTCTTTACATACAATCCATTTACGCAGCTGGATATTTTACCGAAGCAATTCAGGTGAAGTACCTTGCTCAAGGGTACAACGGCAGTGCCCCACCTGGGAATTGAACCTGCATCCTCTGAGTTACAAGCCCAGCTCCCTAACCATTACACTACACTGCCAGGCTCTACAGTAACTACAGTGTACATACACATTGTTGCATAATACGTACAATTGATAAAACTGTATTTCTATATATTTGACTGTTGACCGTTGAATTTTTGTAAGGTTTGCATCATATTTGGGTGGGGGGAAGAGAGTGACGTATCGAGACGGCACTTGCAGTTGTGACTGTGTGACGTGAGCAAATCGCATAACTCAAACATTGAGCTACAAACAGAGGCACCGTGCAACAGATTTTCATCCATGAACTCACAGTGATGGAAATATACTTTAGTCTGTATCCAGTGCCTTACAAACAACAAGTGAGCAGTGGTTTGATCCCCGCCCAGACCATATCGGTTACGGGGGCGTCATGGCGACTCGGACACCCGAGACTGATTTATCAGCTCAGGTTCCTTGCGGGTTTTGAGAGGGGGGAGAGAGGGAAGCGAACTTCACCGAGCGCGTGAGAGTCTGTCCGTGCTCTGTTAAGAACAAAATGGCTCCTGTGTTGGACAGTGCCTTCCATGGCGTACCCTAATTTGCCGGTGTTTGCATTTATACAAAGAACCCTGAGGCTGGAGATCAAAACACAGGCTGTGAGACACAGGAGAGGCCTGGAGCAGGTGTGAGGTGATCACGTAGATCTGTTTGGGCTGGGCGGCCCTTACTGACCCCAGATCAGTCCTGGACCCATACTGTTTGGGCTGTGCAGCCCTTACTGACTCCAGATCAGTCCCAGTCCCATACTGTTTGGGCTGTGCAGCCCCTTACTGACCCCAGATCAGTCCTGGACCCATACTGTTTGGGCTGGGCGGCCCCTTACTGACCCCAGATCAGCTGTTTGGGCGGAGCAGCCCCTTACTGACCACTGACGAATAGATGAACCATTAAGGTGACCCCCAGAGCCACTGAATTCGGGGAGGGGGGTATGGGGGTGAGGGCCGGGCGTTATTAGCAGATCATCTGTGTAATCCTCGTCACCGTGAGTTACAGAGCGGGGGTCCCGTGTGGGCTGGGGAGGGTGTTCAGGGGGCCAAATCTCCCCACGCTTAAATAACACAGAGGAAGGAGAGCTCGCAATATTGATACGCTCATAACTACCATGCCTGCGTAGGATCTAGTATGAAAAGCTGAAGGCTACATTTAAGGCAGATGCACGTCAAAAGCTTATCTGTATGTTTAGCTCAATGGTATGGTCTTGTTGTCTTCCTTTATTGATTATTCAACCATTTATGTAAACGTTATTATTATTTTCTTTATATTTAAATTGTATTTTCCATAAAGTTTCAATTTTTTCCTTTGTATATAAAATTGTAAACTTTATTATTATTATTTTTTTAAAGAATTGACCGTGCAAAGAGAAAATAGTCTTATATGCGAGTTACACTGTACTGCATTAGTCTAAATGAAGACATTTCTTTGTGCATATGAGTACATTTGATATGGCCAGGTGGTCAAATATGGCTTCCACAGGCATATGTTTGGAAAATTGCTGTCTTCCCATTGCTTAGGGTCTACAGGTACTTTTTACTCTTTGTAGAAAGTACCCAACACAACATGTCCACGTGAGAGCGTTTCCTCAGAAAGACAGGAGGGAGATGCCCCCTCACAACAGAGGAAACAATACTGTCGTATACAAAAGGGGGAAAACAAATGAATCCCAATCCCGTTTGTCTTGATGACCGGGAGGGTTTCCTGCATTTTTGTAGCACCACGTATTGCACATATTATGTTATTGTTTTTTGTGGTGTTTTTTACGTGCGGTGTTCAGTCACTGGGGTGAAAACAAGGTGGACTGGTCTCCCTCCCCTGCTCCCTGTACACTCACCGCCCCTGTGGAGATATTCTCAGGGCACATTCCAGTTTAGCATTCTCACCCTGTTAATCCGTCTCACTTCAGAGTGCCGTTTCTCCGGATGGAGGAGGGCAGTGGGAAAACACGGAAAATCTGATATCACGGCGTATTCCGAGACATTGAGAGAACGTTTCTGCTCTGGATTATTATTAAATATCATGTATGGCGCCATAGTATACAATATAATATTATATATATACTGTATTATGGACTCATTATTCATATGCTCAATGTCTAAAATGAGCAGTAGTAAATTTCAGTGTGCTGCCCTCAGATTGTCCTCCTCTTATAGGCATTCATAAAGGAAAACAACAGTTCGATCAATATGTATTATATTTAGTATGAGTATGTCCTTTATGTCTTGTTTAGTGTTCTTGCCTGTCATTTCTTCAAAAAATCCTCCGCTGAGGTGTCGGAGAGTTTGTTCAATCGTCTCAGTGCTTGGCTGGTGTCATCTGCTTTACAAAACATGTGCGGGGAGCCTTGTTGTTCTAGGCCGTTCTTGTGCGTCGCCCACTGTCACAGAACGACGAGGTGAAAGACAGTGCAAGATGTCTGTCACTTTCATGTGTCACTTTATCCAAGCCGGAGAGCTTGCAAACACGTTGTTCCATCTTCGTGCATGGCTCACAGTCACTATGTCTTCCTAGGTTCATACTAGTTATTGTTATTGTACACTAGTTATACCCATATTAGTTATTATTTACAGTACTTGATGCTGTTTAGCTTAAATTAAATTACATTTTATTTGAATGGCACTTTTTTTTACAGAGGACTGTCACAAAGACGCTTCACAGAAAATATGAAAACACGGAAATATCAGGCCTGAACCCCCAAAAGCCAGAAAGTGAGGCAAAAAAACTCCCCAGTGGGAATAGAAAAACCTCCCCAGTGGGAAGAGATCTCAGGAGGAACCGGTCTTTGAGGGGGAGCCCATCCTGGTGGAGCCAGGTATCAGCAGATTGCTAAATGTCCTCAGAAACCTCGGCTTAGCTTGCAGGTTTGAGGAACGTTCTGGAGGCAGATGGCCCTGGCAATGTGGGTGGACACCCCGCAGAGCCCGGCCAGGAACGCCAGAAAAAACAAGAGAGGGCCCACGGACATGTGAAAACACCGGGGAGAGAATGAACTCAGCAGATTCCAACAACGATGATTCATTTTCACGTTGGGAATCGGTCCTCTCAGTTCTCTCTGTTATGTGGGGAGCGCAAAAGGGCTGCATGGGGACAAGTAACATAACATAACCGGCTCTGAAATGTGCACTCAAGTGAGAAAAGGCTGAATGAATATTTGCATCTTGAGTTGTGCTGGTCCAGGAGGAGCGTGCGCTCTCTTCAGCCCAGTGGTCCTATCTCTGTTAGGCGTTTTGTGACAATTCTATTGTGAAAAGCGCTATACAAATACATTTGATTTGATTTGATCTGCTCCCCGATCCGATCACAGCAATCACAGCGAGAGGACAGCGACGGCGTGCGGAAACACAGCCGCCTGCCCTGGTGGAGATCCTCTTCCTGCGATAACGCCTCTCTCGACCTCTGAGATTTCCACGTCGTTACTCATGCAAAACCCAGATGGCACTTTCATCTCCCGGGCAGCGCTGCGGACGCAGTATGCAAACAGGGCCACGGAGGAGGCGGTGACTGTGCGGTGGTGAATGTACCTATTGTCTGTTCGGGAGCCGCCCGGGGTCCTATCTGCCGCAGCCACTTTGTCACAGTTGTTTGGAGACGGCTCCTTCGTGCCTCCGCTCCGCTTACGTGGGCGAACGGTGTGCGTTTCCTCACGGCTGAGACCTGCTCCCAGGCGCTTCGCCGCGCGCTGTACGAAAAAGCAGGGTGGCATCGGCCGTGTACAGGTAACTGGCAAAAATAAAGGCAATGCTTTGGTAACCTGGGGGGGGGGGGGGCACTCAAACAGCCCTGGCCCGGGCTAGGAGAGTCCCAGCCGGGTGGGGGGCGAGCTCCCAGGAAAGGGAAGGGCCGGGCTGATCCACCTTGTGGTACTGCACCTGTTTGAAGGATCCCTCATTTTCCCTTCAGTGTTTAAAAGCCTTTACTTTTCAGGTTACCTGTAGTTTGTTATATTTTCACCATCCCCAGGTGATCGGTCGTTAGGTACTTGTTCTTAGCAACTCTAAGCCTGTGCACGTCTATTGTAATAGGTCTGTGTGGCTGTGCGGTTTCCCGGCTCTGCCTGTTCTGAGCCCGCACACTAATACAGACACACCCATCCCCTACAGGCAGGGAGGGCTCACTGGAGTGGGGAGGGAAAACGCCCTAGCAACATCTGAAATGCATCTCTTTCATTCCTTTCTACTGTTCTTCTATTGCTGTTTGTAAAGGCCATCCAACACATACAGCACCCCTTTAAAGTCTCATCAATTCTAGATTTAAAAAATGTATTAATTAAAATTCCAAAATTTTTAGAATTTTTTCTCGCTTGGAAGTAGGGTAGGGTAAATTGTGCAAATAAAGGTGGAAAAAGTCTGATTTAATATGTTTTAGTTTCAGGCTGTAAGGCAACAAAACATTTTCGAGACGGTGGGCGCCGTCTTTAAAGGGGCACTGTAAGTCACGCTTATCTCAGCTGTCCAGGACCTCAGGCCCTTGTCAGCAAACCCTGAGTTTCCATGGTAGCAAAGAAGAGGCCAAGTTCAATGGCTCGCTTCGGGTTGAATGCGTATTCATAGCCGTGCGAACGATGGCGTCCACTCCGCTGTATATATTCACAGAGAAATGTTCATACTAAAACAGTTACTGCCGTACTCTTATAGTTTAGCACAGTGTTTCAGCTCAGTGTTCAATCACCGATGTGCTACTTGCTATCCTATGCCCCTGACCTTGTTTTCGGTGCTCCTCTGAAATGCACTTAATTATCTTTTCACAATGGCCTTGTGCCTTGCTCTGGATTAAAACCTAATAATAAATGTAATAATAATAATAATAATAGCAATAGCAATATCACCAGTATTTAGCTTGCCTTTGGGGAAAACACGCTCCAAAAATTCCAAAGAATCGACACATGTAGGTGTGTCTTTTGTGAACGATGGCGACAGTATTCCCGCACTGCCTCACAGCACATTTGCACCGTTAACAAGCTTCACTTTGTGTAATTTGGCATGCAAAAACACTCATAAAAAAAAAAAAAAAAGCGCTGCTTGCAAAATATTGCTTCTAAAGTTTTGCCTGGGTTACAGCAGCAATATCGGCAAGTCAGGATATGCAGCCGCGGCCCCGAGGAATGTGCCGAACGCTGCTAGTCTATCAGGTCCGTCCGGTTTGAGCCCTGCGCACGCCTTGCCTGTCAGACCTCCGGCTGAAGGGCGGCAAGCCCAGCAGGGCGTGTGCGGGGGGCTGAACGCGCCGCGCTGTGCTGGCTCATGTGCCCGTCGTGGGCACCTGCCACCCTGAGGGGCTCCCGGGTCCTGCTTTGGTTAGCAGGGCGGGGCGGTGTGTCTGAGCATGCAAATGAGTCTCCATGGTGATGAGGGTGCGCGTTCGCACAGGAATCGGTCTGACCTTCACTGGCAGTCAAATTTTCACGAACAGGGCTTCGGTCTAATCTTTTCCATCGCGGTCTCTCGGTCTAACCTTCGTTATCGTGTTCTTAATCTAACTCACCGTGAGTCTGGCATTCAGTGTTAGCGTTGAGGTCTAACTTTCGCCACGAGCAACAGTTTCTTTGGAAGGGCGGTGTGTGGCAGAGGAGCTCAGGGCCCGTATTCACACAGCGTCTGAAGAGTAGGAGCGCTGATCTAGGATCAGTTTAGCCTTCAAGCGCACAGTGGATAAGATTAGGATGTTTGACAGGGGAAATGCGATCCTGTGTCAGCACACCTTTGGGCCCAGATCTGTTGACATAAGCTTGCATAATACATGAGTATCTGATTTGTCTGAAGCCTGTTATGCCACCAGGTGCACTCTCTGGTTGATGTTTGACCATGACTGTAATTTCCATCTTTCTTTGTTACACCATCATAAGTTACAATGATTTGTACTGGCTAATTGGATATTGCATAATTATTCAAAATTGTTTTTTTAATGGTCTTTTTCCAAATGTCACCATTATGAGAGATCAAATGTAAAACCACAAGACCTGTCCCATATCTCTGATCAGACTTAATAATACAGGGACATATGACCTTTGACCCAAAAGTCGGACAGGTCAACAGGTCCTCATATCCACTTGGGAATGCCCAGTGGTTTTCCCTTATGTCTTTCCATAAACATGAACGCCAAAGTCATGCTAAATCCTACACAAGTAGAACAGTACCACTGAAGAAGAAGATGTGAAGTACAGACGTATCCTCTGACGGCAGCTCACAGCCTTCTCACAAACGTACAAGCCATCCGGAAATGTACAAGTCAGCAAATATATTTACTGTATATTTGCAAATGTGCTTCATGATTCTGTAGGAAAACAAAATGACAACAGCACAAACTTGAGCCTTGCCTCGCTCTATTGGCTCAGGTGTGAGTGTGAGACTTAACGAGCCTTACTGAATTAGTCTCACTCATGGTCTCACTACAGCCCAAAAAAGGGAAAAGGCAAAACGGTTCGCAGGGCATTGCAACTAGTCTGTGTGTTTAGCTCCGACGGAGCCCGCAGAACAAGCGTCTTTCCCAGAGAGCGGGTGCGGGGCCAGGAGAAACGGCCGTCTGTCACCGATAGAGCCGGCGACCGTGAAAAAGGGGGTCAGCTCTGGTTATGTAGGGCTCTGGTTTTGTTGTTAAAGGCGAGTCTCATCCTTGGCTATAAATAGCCGGGGGTAATCTGGCCTCTCTCTCTCTCTCTCTCTCTCTTTCGGCACCTGTAAATATTGCAGGAGTCACTGGCACTTTAATGGGCTTTACATCACCCGGTCGCCATGGTCACTCAGATGCAGTGAATTTCCCTCCTGTCACTTCTGTCCCGCAATCACCGCGCGAGAAAACGGCTGGATCTCAGAGGCCCCTCTGCAGTGCTGTGCCAGGATTCTACCATCGCCCCGGTGCATAGTGGGCAGAGGCCAAAAAGGTGGAAACTCCTGTATTATATGACTATGATATCCTGCTCTGGAGAGAGTTCTTGACAGACTATGCTTGATTTAACTGCCTGCCCACACCCTAAAGTGAAATTTGCAGTCAAGTATTATATAATATTATATATTATATTATAGGCATTTAGCAGACGCTCTTATCCAGAGCGACTTACAGTTTTACATTTCTTTACAATCCATTTATACAGCTGGATATTAAGTACTTTGCTCAAGGGTACAACAGCAGTCCCACCTGGGGATTGAACCTGCAACCTTAACGTTACAAGCCCAGCTCCCTAACCATTACACTACACTGCCAAGTGATTTAGAGTTGCTCGCCTGTTTAACCTTGCGCCTCACACAAATTCACAGACATCACGGTCGAGGAGTATATGCTCTCGACCACAGTTGCCCCTGGTTAATGATGCCCTTCCCACAGAGTTCCATGGTGACATTACCTTAGACTGTGTTCACAGTGATATTAATGTGATAAGGTGTCCAGACTGTGGAACACACAAGCAGAATGTTCCACTTTGTTGGGTAGTGTTGGATATGTTGGGGATGGGTTTGTGTGCAGTGCAGTGAATGCTGTGTGTGAGTACAGTGTGTGTGCGGAGTGTGGAACACTGCCATGCACAATGCATGGCATGTGTGCAGTAAATATGGATCAGTGTGGCGAGTGCAGGGCAATGTGCACCACAGTGTGTGGTATGTGTGCTGATAGTGCAAGACTCTGGGTTTGGTATGTGTGCAGTGGGTGTGGAACACTGCCTGCAGTACGGTATGTGGACAGTGGGTGTAGAACAGTGTGCGTGTTGTGTGTATTGAATGCAGACCCCTTGAATGATGAGTGTGTAATATGTTGTAGTGTGTGTGTGTGTGTAGGGGAAAAGCGTAACATTGCATGTCCTTTGCATGCGGAGAGCAGAATGCTGGGAAGCGTATGGGTGTACAGCTCTCTCCTACACGCGCGGTTAGCGACGGCCATGCTAACCCAGGCGTGTCAGACCAGCGAGCTAACGTTAGCCTCGCCCTTGGGCGTGACTCTGAGAGGTACCTGTGAAAGGAAAAGCCAGCGCTGTGTTTGCTCCACTCTCAAAGCGTTTTTTTCTTCTTGTTCCCTGACAAACACACTCGTTCGGGCCCTTATCTTTTCAACCTTTCATCTTCTTGAGGGAACCCTTTTGCTCTTTGTTTCCAGGTGGGGGTGGGGGTGGAATCCCCACCCGTCATTGTTCTGATGTCTTTATTAAAAGGTCATGCAAGATGAACCAGACCCCCCTCCTCTCCTTTCCTCTCTTCTCTATGATGTAATGCTGTTGTGACTTGTGACAGGTGAATCTGAGAGAGCTAAGCCTCTGCTTTAGATTGTTCTCTGGTGTTCAATACATACAATACATACGACACATGAGTTTGTGGGAACCGTAAACCACTGCAGTATCGGGTTCACCCCCCCGGGGGGCAAACAGATCTCCTTTTCCTTTAGTTCAGAGGTGCGTTAGATATATAGTTGCTCCTTTTAATGTAAGCCCCTCATTTAATGTTTTGTTTTCCTTTCATTCCCAATTTCCTTTATGTTCACATCTGCGGATTGTCCCAGCACTTCTCTTCTTGATCTGAATTACAATAATGTAATGTAATCTTTCTGAAATGTAATGTAATCCAATATGAATTACAGTCATGTAATGTAAACTTCCTGAAAAGTAATGTAGTCTAATCTGAATTACAGGCATTTGGCAGACACTTATCCAAAGCGATGTACATTGTTGGCATTTCTTTACAGTTATTCAGCTGGATAATTCAGGTTAAGTCACTTGCTTAAGTGCATAGCGACAGTGGCCCCACCTGGGGATCAAACCTGCAACCTCTGAGTTACAAGCCCAGTAATAGACTACACTGCCACCTTTGTAATAAGTTATATTAACAGCAGTGAGGATTGGAAGCATCTTTCCGGCAGTGTTGGGTTTAGGAGATGTTCACTGCAGCTCCTGGCACGTACGGCGCCACCTCTCTGCTGTGCCCCACTGACGCAAGTTGCCTGAATCATCAGGGAAATGTGCCCGCAGTGCCCCGGCTCGCATTACACAGGAAATTAAATTCAGGTTTACTGTGGGCGCAAAGTGTGATTCTGCAGGATGGGTACATTGTCAAGAGCATTGGCTGTTGATGATAATCATAATCATGCTATGGCTAATTATCCGTTTCTCTGTGGGGCCGCTGGCTGGCCAGTCGGCACTGGTTCAGTCAGGAATCAAGAATAGACTAACTACTAGTGAATTACAGTAGGTAACATGACAGCACAAATGAGTGGAGATAACATATTCTACCAGTAACTCACTGATTTTAACCAATCATTGTCTTTTGTTGTGAAGAAAAAGACCGTTTTTTTCTGTTCTTCCTGGTACTTCTCCACCCGGGGCAGGGCTTTCTCATAGCCAAGCTCACAGCTAGACGCCTCAGCACTGCGTTGCGGTGCTCAGTGGTGCACTGTGGGAATCGCAGTCCACCCTCATTAGCAGATTGATGAGGATTGACTCAGTTGCAGAGCCAGTTAGGGTTGTGAAGATGTAAGGAGGTGTGTAATAGACGTGATTCAGTGTAACAGATGTGAAATGGTGTGTAACAGATGTGATGTGGTGTGTAACAGACGTGATGTGGTGTGTAATAATGCTTCGCTGTGAGGCCTGACTTGCCTTACTGGGAGTTCTGTCTCGGGTTCTGTCAGAGCAGTGGGTCGGTGACGTTTGATCAATCCTATGTCTTCGGGCTGGGACTCGATGGTGGGTCACCATCCACGGCGCTCCATCGACCCACCTCAGCATCGCTGCCTCGTTCTGAAAAAGAGAGGTGACAAGTCCTTGTGTTATTTGTCTGAAGGCCAATTGGTACAATGGGCCTGCTTAGGTCGCACGTCATAAGACACCTGATTGGTCACAATCTGTTTTATTTTTGTTGTTGTCAGACAGAATTATGTATCTCTATTTGGCAGAGGTGAAAGAAGCAATGAAGTCCAGTAATTACCAGCTGTAATGTTTAGGCAAGGATTAAGGCTGTCAGACTGGCTAAGAGGATATACTCAGCTGCAATAGGTTTAAAAACCACGTTCTTGAAAACCTTTCATCTATAAAGACAATGCATGAACACAGAGAGGAATGGCTACACATGCACACGCACACACACACACACACACACACACACACACACACCTGTTAATACAAACACTTTTGTGTCTCTTTGGGACTGTGCCTCATGCTCTCATTCTCAAACTTCATAATCTTGCACATTTGAAGGTGGCTTATTGATTTTGTTTGCTTTACTAATTCATGTTTATCTCAGAGTAAAAGTATAATATAATTGGCTATAAGAATGCAATGTATACAAAACTATTGCGAATGAAATTCAATTGACTAAAAGAGATGAGAGCTCAATTCTCTTCCACCCCGGAGACTAAATCTGACGCATTGCAATATGCTGATGTAGAGATCTCGGCATATTTGTTGGGAGCTTCTCTGCACACTTGTCTGCGTGTGTTCCACAATGGACAAAACTGTAAGGGACTGATCTAGCTCTGGCTATGAAAACAATGCATCTGCATTGTATCAATGTTTAATTGTACTTGTCCCTAAAAAAGAAACAATAAATAACAACAAAAAAAAAAAAAAAATCCTGGGTGTTTGTGGGTGGAGTTTGTCCCACTAGTATTGCAGGAGAGAAACATCAGAACGGGGGCAGCTGGGCAAAGTGGGTTTCACTCAAGAGGTGTTCATGGTTAGAGAGAGTGGGGGGTGCACTGTCAGAGAGCTCTCTGGAGAGACAGTCTCCACACAGCGCACGCCCTACTTTGCGTCTTGCTGAGGTCTATTTTCAGGAAGTAGAGCACCTCCTCTCCTACCAGGTTTCAGTTAATTTGCCTTGAAGAGGATCTGTCCGACCTCTCTGTGCTTCAAGATCAGTGTGTTTGTGTTCTTACAGCGGAGAGATGGAGCCCTCGCCGCACTAGTGTTGCCATTACTGGTTTAAATCCCCTCTGAAATGTGTCCATTACAGCAGAGAGGTGAATCCCACCCCCTGTTAGTAGGTGTATGTAGGTAATAAACATAACTGCCAACATAAAGGAAACACTTGATTAAATGAGGGATACAAATTACAGTATATTGAAAGCAGGCACTTCCACACGGGTGTGGTTCCTGAGTTAATTAAGCAGTTAACATCCCATCATGCTTAGGGTCAGGTATAAAAATGCTGGGCAGGCCCAGTTGCCCGTTATTTTGGCTACCATGTCTAGAAGAAGAGATCTCAGTGACTTTGAAAGAGGGGTGTTTGTTGGGGCACGTTTGGTAGGAGCTTCAGTGACAAAGTCTGTTCAACTTGTTGATGTTTCAGGAGGAACAGTGGCTAAGGTGATGTTGGCATGGAAATCTTGAGGGAAAGACATCATCATCTAGGGGCAACTGTGGTCAAAACCACATGCTCCTTGACCATGAAGTCCGTGCACTGGTTCAAGATGCAAGGCAAAACAGACAAGCAACTCTGAATCAGTTGACTGCAAATATCAATCTAGGGTGTGAGCAGATTGTCAAGAACAGTCCATTGAGAACTTCACAGAGAGGGATAATGTGGTCAAGTTGAAGCCCTATTAAGACACCTTTTGTTGTCGTTTCCTTCATTTTGCCAGTCGCCTGTATGCCAGTGAGTGCGTTGCTGTCTAAATGAACAGAAAAGGGAAAGCTTTTTTTTATTCTGCATGGTTTTGAAGTGAAAAAAAGAGAGTGGGATTTACTTTTGGTGTAGAGAGTGTTCTGTCAAACATAGAAGGCTCTGTTAGTTCTGCTCATGGTTAGAGAGAGCTTCATTCATGTCTTCATTATACAGTATCTCAGACCTTCGCGACTCTTACCTGGTTATCACATTAATTAATTTAGCAAAGTGGAAAATTTAATCAAGTTAAGGGCTTTGGTTCACAAGTTTTTCTTTCAAGTGCTAGAAGTATATTCGTCATGTAACACCAAGGTGCAATCTGTTGTTGTGACCCACAGAATGTCTGGGGCACTGGCACTTCTGTTGCAAGTTCCTGGTCATGTGAGCTTGGCTTTAATCTCCTGTGCCTTTGCTGGAGTGTTGATGTTTATATAAAGCACACACTGTGTTAATCTGTTTGATGGCTGGCAAAACTAGCAGATTAATGAAGGTATTTAACTATGGCACAATCAAACCCTGCTCTCAGCCTGCTTTTCTCTGCCCCTGTGCATTGTGGGAATCCAGGCCAGGGATCATGTGAGAGGATTATTGCATGCCCCCCCCCAGTATTTCAATAACACTTTCATTACAGATATGATTTTACTGGAAAAATTACTAGAAAGATATACAGTTACTGTACATCGTTTACAGTGGAATAAAGCTCTGCTGAGATTTTGGACGTGTTGGTGAGGCACAGACTCATTCAGCAAAGGGCCCAGTGGGTGTGTGTTCTCATGCAATGAGTGACCCAGTGAACTGTGCACAGGACAGCAGCACTTGGCCCAGGTCTGTCTTTGACTGTGCCTGCACTGTGCAGAGTGGGCAGTGTCCCATCTCTGTCTGTGTTTGTGTCTGTACTGCGCACAGTGGGCAATGTCCCGGGCTCTGCTCTGCTCTGCTCAGCCCCCATCCAGCCTGGAGCATTCTGACACCCTTACTCACGTCCCCCCCGCCCCACAGCCCCACAGCCATTTCCTCCCAGTGCCTCCCCCAATACTGCCTCAGCACACGCCCGGACCTCCACTCCGTTACCCCTCAGAGACAGAGAGAGAGGGAGAGAGAGAGAGACAGAGAGAGAGAGGGTAGAGGGTACGACTCGCCCTCTCACCCAGGCTCTATTAAGTGGCTCACCCAAGACGATGAGATGTCTCTCTATGAGGGGTTCGATCTCTGAATCCGGGGCCGATAGAGGAAGGCGTCTCTAGCTGACCGGGGGAAACGATCGCCGCCTGAAAAGGAACAGGGGCTCTGCTCCTGGAGAGGTAGGAATGTTAAACTCCATCATACATTCTCGCAGCTGACAGAGCGCATGGTTCTTAAATTGAAAGCAGATGCGGATAGCATAAAGTGTTTCTCTTCTTTTCTCCCAAGGCATTGCACTTTAAAAAAAATATTTTTTTACTTGTGCGGTCTGAGTGCCCACTCCTGCACACGTAGGGGATGGCTGTGATTGGTAGAGAGCTGTTACTCATGTGAGAAGTGGCAGGCTGTCTACATTCTGATTGGTTGTGGTTGTGGGCAGCTGCAGTGGTGGGCAGCGTGTAATATATATGAAATACCAAAAACTGTGTTTTAAGTGAGAAGTTGACGGTTTAGTGTTTGTGTTTAGTGAGCTGAGAGAGTTGTGGATGGTTTGCCGACAGGCCATAGCCGGGTGTTGCATTGGCTAGCCATGGACCTGTGACAACTGCTCTTGATGGTATTGTTTCTTTGGATGTGGGTGCCAAAGTTTGCTAGCATTGTCAAAATGCTAATCTTTGGTAGCTCACCATTCAAAGTCAATGGGCACGTGCATCCAGTAAATGATGATTTTAATAAAAAGTAAACTAACCTACAGCTAGTTAAGTCACCCTAGGATGATGTAGGACATCCGGACCAACATATGTATGCAGCATATGTTTTTGTCAGTGCCAAAGGTCTGACTTCAGCAACATAATCATGATGCAAATATAATGAGTTTTTTGATTATGGCTTCAAAGCTAATGACAACTTCAAAGGGTTCTGGATGTGTGTTTCAGTGGGTCTGAATTAAAGAGAGTGCCCCCAGCCTACCAAAGCACGTCTGTACTCTACTGAGCAAGGGAGGCAGGCGAATCATCACGCCCATGTAACTGCTCTACTTGAACAGGCCCTGAAGGTGTTTCTGAAGGAGTATCAAACTGCTTTACTGAACGGCCGCTGCAGGCGACTACAAGAACATACCTGCTGTACTCACCAGGTGTCCCTCTTCTCTCCTTGTGTGCCCACAGGCCCCAGGTGCTCAGACACGCCCCTGCGGGAACCGTGACCAATAGCCAAGAGTGAGGATTACAGCGCCATGGTCTAGCCAACCAGCTGTCAGGATGATGGCCTCCGTGGTTGCCGGCGGAAACGATAACGGACAGGCGCTGAACCTGAGAGGAGTGGATCCTGAAACATGCATGATTGTGTTTAAGAACCACTGGGCTCAGGTACACACCAGCCACTTCAGGCCATTCACACCAGCTACTTTCTCATTCCCCTCAAAGCTGGTCATTCACGCACACACACATACAAACACACGCAGAGACACATACAAACGCACGCACGCACGCACCCACCCACGCACCCACACACACACACACAAACACACACAAACACACACACACACACACACACACACACACATACAAACACATACAAACACACACGCACACATGCACACACACACACATATAGGCTTAGTTTCAACACCATGAGTGAAAGCTGGGGTTTGTTAGCATGCACAAATGTTGAGAGTAATGACAAAATAAGGACTGCATTACAGATTTGATTGGATATCAGGCGTGTGCTAATTTAAACTGCTAATTTACACTCTGCTCAGTGAGAGAGAGGGAGAGAGGGAGAGAGAGATAGAGAGAGAGAGAGAGAGAGAGAGAGAGAGAGAGAGAGAGAGAGAGATAGAGAGATAGAGAGAGAGACAGAGAGAGAGATAGAGAGAGAGAGAGAGAGAGAGAGAGAGAGAGAGAGATAGAGAGAGAGAGAGAGAGATAGAGAGAGAGAGAGAGAGAGAGAGAGAGAGAGAGAGAGAGAGAGAGAGAGAGAGAGAGAGAGAGAGAGAGAGAGATAGAGAGAGATAGAGAGAGAGACAGAGAGAGAGATAGAGAGAGAGAGAGAGAGGGGAGAGATGGAAAGGCAGGAAAGGCAGAAAGGCAGACTCAGCCATTCTGTACCCTTGTTCTTTGTTATCACACCACAATCACCTGTATGCAGAGCCTCTGTTTACCTGTCTCTCTGCTGACTCCGTCGCCATGGCAACAGACCTTCCCAGGACACAGAGTCATGGGGGGGGGGGGGGTAATTGAGAGCGGGAACCAGACACCCAGACCCTGGAGAGAGGGCAGTTCAACAGAATGTAGAGAACAGGAACAGGGAGGGAAATGCAAACATTTACAAAACCTACATTTACTACAAATTAAGAATGAGTTCCCATCTACACTTTGGAGCGCTTGATATAAGACACAAAAGCCTCAATGTTGCCCTTGCCACGTTGTTTTTATATTTGACTCCATGTTTTCACACACAATCAGTGTGTTTTTGTCTGTGTCTCATTGAATCTGAACACAGAACTAAACCTTTATGCTGTTCTTATCCGGTCTTTGGGGTTTAATGTATGTTTTTTTTATTTTTTAACAGCGCATACTAAGTATTTTCTTTTCCATAAATCCATTACCTTCATTGTGTCTTGAGAATGATTAGAAGGCGGTCCAGTACGACGCGTCGGTCTTCCCCTGTGGATGGGAAAGACTATTGTTATTGCGATATGAGCAGCCAGCCTGCTTGGTTATCTCTATGCTTTTTTTTCTCTCGTTGTCTAAACAAAACAATCAGGAGAAACGAGTACACTTTAGGCCCAGTTGTGTATATAAGAGTTGAGTTGAGTCTAACATGGAAGGTCAAGTGTTGACCTTGACCACGTTCAGAGTAAGATCTCTCTCTCTCTCAATTCAATATGATTTACACTTTCCAAAACATTATAAAAAGCAAAGCAAAACACAAACACAACACAACAACAAATTGAATACATTGAAACCTCTCCCTCCCTCCACAGTGTCTCTCTCTTTCTCTCCCCAGTGTGAGCATGTCTGTGTCTCTCTCTCTCTCTCCACAGTGTAAGCAGGTATCTATCTATCTATCTCTCTCTCTCTCCACAGTATCAGCATGTCTGTCTCTCTCTCTCTCTCCACAGTGTGAGCATGTCTGTCTCTCTCTCTCTCTCTCTCTACAGTGTCACCATGTCTCTCTCTCTCTCCACAGTCTATCTCTCTCTCTCTCTCTCCTCTCTCCACAGTATCAGCATGTCTGTCTCTCTCTCTCTCTCCACAGTGTGAGCATGTCTGTCTCTCTCTCTCTCTCTCTCTCTCTCTACAGTGTCACCATGTCTCTCTCTCTCTGTCCACAGTGTAAGCAGGTATCTATCTATCTATCTATCTCTCTCTCTCTCTCTCTCTGTCAGCATGTCTCTCTCTCTCTCTCTCTCTCTCTCTCTCTCTCTCTCTCTCTCTCTCTCTCTCTCTCTCTCTCTCTCTCTCTCTCTCTCTCTCTCTCTCTCTCTCTCTCTCTCCACAGTGTGAGCATGTCTCTCTCTCTCTCCTCCCCAGGTGGCGAAGATCCTGGAGAAGCATGACCCCCTGCGGGGCGGCGGGGGAGGCGGTGGCGGGGGCGGGCGCTTCGGGACCATCCCGGGCGACGAGGCGAGCGCCGTGCAGAACTACGTGGAGCACATGCTGTTCCTGCTGATGGAGGAGGGCAGCGGGCAGGCGGGCGCCATGGGGCCCATCCTGGAGTTCGTGGTGACGGAGAACGTGATGGAGCAGCTGTTCCTGTGGAGCCTGCGGCGGCAGTTCACCGACGACATGAAGGTGGAGCAGCTGAAGATGTACGAGATGCTGGTGGGCCAGGCGCGCCAGCCGCTGCTCCACCACAAGCCCGTGCTGCGGCCGCTCATGATGCTGCTGGGCTCGTGCTCGGGCGCCGGCGCGCCCGCCGTGGAGGCGGAGCTGGTGCTGCTGCTCAACCAGCTGTGCAGCGTGCTGGCGCGCGACCCGTCGGTGCTGGAGCTCTTCTTCCACACCAGCGAGGACCAGGGCGCCGCCAACTTCCTCATCTTCTCGCTGCTCATCCCGTTCATCCACCGCGAGGGCCAGGTGGGGCAGCAGGCGCGCGACGCGCTGCTCCTCATCATGTCGCTGTCGGCCGAGAACCGCACGGTCGCCGAGCACATCGCCCAGAACACGTACTTCTGCCCGGTGAGCCTCGCTCTCTCTCATTCTCTTCTTTCCCCTTTCTTATCTCTCTCTCTCTCTCTCTCTACTGTCCCTGTTCCCATTCAGTCTCCCACTCTCTCCCATCCCTCACTCTTATCTCCCCCTTCTCTCTTCTCTCCCCATCCCCCCCCTCCCCCCTCTCTGACGTGCGGGCTCTTGGCATGCACAGGGTCTACCCCTGACACCCCCGTGTGAAAGACACACACACACAGAGCGTTGGGAATTCCAGAGTGATCACACACACAGTGACACTGCACACCCCGTGCTCTTCTGCCAGTGGTGAGGCTCCACTCATCATACAACTCAATGGAACTCAAAAAATGAATCAAAACCTGTCTGCTGGGGACAGGAATAGAAGGGCGATCTCTCTCCCTCTCTCTCGCTCTCTCTCTCTCTCCCTGGCTGTGTACAGTCCAGACTCATGCTTGTTAAGACATTCTGGAGTCAGTGTGAGGGCAGGATAGTGAGTGCCCTCCCTCCTCACACCCAGTGTCAGTATCATTCAGCTTTATGCCAAACAAGGCCTTACTGGCTTTTTAGGTTGGTTGTATTTTCATATCATAATTTTGCCAAGCTTTTTAAAGCTCAAAGTGTGTGTGTGTGTGTGTGTGTGTGTGAGTGTGCTGTATGCTCATATGTATCAGAAGACCGAGAAGATGTGAGACAGGACTTGAGGGTTAAAATGTGTGGTGTGCAATGTGCAGGTACTTTGAATAAATTCAGATGACACTTCCTGGTTGAAGGCCAAACACAGCACAAGTACAACACACTAAACCGGCCCTGAGGGGAAAAAAAAGTCACTCTATCCTCAAACGGGGAAAATTACATTTACATTTTAGGCATTTAGCAGACGCTAAATGCCTAAAATGTAAAATGTAAATGTAATTTTCCCCATTTGAGGATAGAAAACACATTTCACTGCAGTTCTGTGGCTAATTAATCGCTAATTAAACAATGAAGGCATACTCTCTCAACGGTTTTGCAGCGTGCTTAATTTTATTACCTTGGCCCAGCGAGAAGTGCCCGCCCGCTGTTTACGGGCGGAATTACAGACGAACAGAGAATAATTTAGGCAGCATTAAAAGCTGGTGTGGGGTTGACACTCTGAATGGACAGTGGATCAGTTTGGGTTCCAATTGTATTCTGTATCAATGCCCCAGACTTTACATCGCCCACCTCTGTGCTTATCCAATTAGGCTAACCCTGTTATAAGATGCAAAAGCAATTACTCTCATTATTATTATTATTCAGATTGTTTTGCGTTATGACTCCTCAGCAGTAGGTATCACGCTGTGAGCATGTTGGCTTGTCAGTCAACCTACCTGTACTGAGCAGAGTAGCCTCTAGGTGGCGCTGTGAGCGTGTGGGCTTGTCAGTAAACCTACCTGTAGTGAGCAGAGCAGCCTCTAGGCGGCGCTATGAGCGTGTTGGCTTGTCAGTGAACCTACCCGTAGTGAGCAGAGCAGCCTCTAGGCGGCGCTGTGAGCGTGTTGGCTTGTCAGTGAACCTACCCGTAGTGAGCAGAGCAGCCTCTAGGCGGCGCAGTGAGCGTGTTGGCCTGTCCCCCCAGGTGTTGGCCACAGGGCTGAGCGGGCTGTACTCGTCCCTGCCCACCCGGCTGGAGGTGCATCGCGAGGACTGGCACTGCCTGCAGCGCGACGACTGGCAGCAGGTGCCCACGCTCGTCCAGTTCCTCAACTCGCTGGAGTTCTGCAACGCCGTCATCCAGGTGAGGCTCCTCGCACAGGTACAGACCAGCGCGCGGTCCTTTAGAACGCCGTCCAGGTGAGGCTCCTCACAGGTACAGACCAGCGCACGGTCCTTTAGAACGCCATCCAGGTGAGGCTCCTCACACAGGTACAGACCAGCACACGGTCCTTTAGAACGCCATCCAGGTGAGGCGCTGTGCACAGGTACAGACCAGCGCACGGTCCTTTAGAACGTCATCCAGGTGAGGCTCCTCACACAGGTACAGACCAGGACGCGGTCCTTTAGAACGCCATCCAGGTGAGGCACCATGCACAGGTGAACACAGTCCTTTAGAATGTCACTCAGGTGAGGCTCCTCACACAGGTACAGACCTCCCTCTCCCATTGGCTCTCTACTCCAGTGCGGAACAGGATTCAGCCTCTGCTGTCTGTCTGTCTGTCCCCAGGTAGCTCATCCCAGCATCAGAGACCAGCTGGTGGGCTACATCTACAACGGCTTCCTGGTGCCAGTGCTCGCCCCTGCCCTGCACAAAGTGAGTGAGTCGGGCGTCTTGCACCCATGAACACCTTTCCAGAGCGTCCTTCATCTTACAGATCATCAAATCAAACCAGATAATCAAATGCAACTGGATGTATGAATGGAGACTGCTTAACGTATTGCATGTTGTTGCCAAAGACTAGATCATTCTAGCACAATGATTTTATTGGCTGTCTGTGGGCCCAGTTTTTCCTCAGTGTATCTCGTCTATACAAGCCCAGCCCTCTTCTCAAAGACAAGCGATCATGTCCATTAAAATGGATCATCTACACACTTGTACGCATACATGTGTGCACAGTACTACAGCAAAATCACAGTAAACCAAGGTCCTGGTCATTCAAGATCCCGTGGCACTTATCCCCCAAAAAAACTGGGGGATTCCCCTGGTGTCCCTCCAAAATTCCCAACCTGGCATCTAACATCTAATTATCCCCCATTTGAATAGGCCAAATCAGGGGTGTCCACTCTTATATGAAAAAGGGCCTGTGTCACCCACAGAGCCCAGCACTAAAACACCTGATTGAGGTTGACTCAGGTGTTGTAGCGCTGGGCTAGAACAAAAGCCTGCACCCACACCAGCCCTTCTCGGATAAGATTGGACACCCTTGGGCGAAAGAAATCACTCCCACCCCATCTCAGGTGATGTAAGGTGAGTGTGTGTGTGTTGGTCTTTGTCCAAAATGGCTGCCACGTGTCACCCAGGTGTTTCTTTAGTGGTGGCTGCGATGAGTCACTCTAAGACCCATGAATGGAACTGAATGGATTGCATTTATATCTCTTCTCATCTCATGATCTCAAAGCACTACAAAATGAAGGGAGGTGGGGGGACCTCAACCACCACCAATGTGAGATACCACCATGAAAGCTGATACAGTATTACAGTAAAAACACAGTAAATTCAGGTCCTGACTTACTATGGTCATTACATTTCCCGTGGCACTTATCACCAAAAAATAAATAAATAGAGAATTGCCCTGGTGTCCCCTCCAAACATTCCCAACCTGGCATCTAACCATCCCCCAGTTTAATGGGCTAAATAATTCACTCGTTCCCCATCTCACTCACTCATTCACTCAATCACTCATTACCCCAGCTGGTGAGCAGGTGCAGACAGTGTTCCTGTTCAAAATGGCTGCCCATGCGTCACCCAGCTGGGTGTATACACATTAGCAGTGGCTGAGGTTAGTCACTCTTAAGAAAGGTGCTGAACTGAATCCCCGGCTGGCTGTCCTCAGCTGACCCTGGAGGAGGTGATGACCACCACGGCGTACCTGGAGCTGTTCCTGCGCAGCGTGACGGAGCCCGCCCTCCTGCAGACCTTCCTCAGCTTCATCCTGCTGCACCAGCACGACACCGTGCACATCCTGGACACGCTGGTCAGCCGCATCAACACCCCCTTCCAGGTACAGCCCCCGCACACACACGCACACACACGCACACACACACACACACACACACACATCACCACTGCGGTGAGCCCCGTTCCATCGCAAGCATATCACGTTCATTCCTTTATTCACTTACAGTGAATATTCCCTGATTGAAAGCGGTTTCTTCTTGAGTGCGGCTCTTACAATCTCCAAAGTTTGCAAACGCTTTTTCTAACGTAACATCCCTTTGAGGCGCGATGTCTAATTGCGCTTTCACCCATGGTGCAGGTAGAAAAGAGAAAATCAAGGCACTCAAGTGGGGAGTTGGAAGTTAGAAAAAATAATAATTTGATGGGCTTAGAAAAACTGCCAACAACCTCGTGTTTTCTTCCGTGTTCTGCACATTTTTAGCCCACGAGATTGCCTGCAGTCCCCACTTGATTTAATTCATGAATTACCCAATCAATAAAATTAGTCCTCCAATCACAATGCAATTCCAATACAAACAGTTATATACAGAATGGCTGTATGGCTGGCCAATGACTCTCGTAGCGTATTGTCTGCTCGTAGCTTATTTTTTCAGTCGTGTGCTGAAATCACACACAGAAGTAAACTTTCATATAAATTGGCTTTGACGATATATTTCATGCTTTCCCCGGGGGCAGTTTCTCCTAATTATTTCAATGAATATTTGAAATGGCAGTATCAAAGAAAGTAGATTGTTGCCATGGCGAGGAGCGGTTACGGTCTAATTAGCACCGAGGCCGACAGCAGAGGGATCTGCAGCTGTGGTTGTGCACGTTGAGTTGTATTTAGTCGTTGCTGCTTCAGGGCTGTCAGAATAACAAAATGAACATTAAAAAAAAAACAGAGGCCATCGATAAAAAATGTTGTGCTAAAGTGCTTTCCGTGCGCTCTCTCATGTGAGACTGCTGTAAGTGAGGCTCCTCAAAGCGCTACCGGAGCTATAAGTGGCTAAAAAGCACATTGTTCTGTGTTAAGTGGGAATCTCACAGCACAGTTATAAACTCATTTGAATAAAACAGAAAGAGATTCTTGTCGACTGGCGAGTCCCCCCTTCTGGCTGTTATTTCGACAGCTGACAATTTCCGCATTGAGCGGCGCGTACAAGAGACCATGAGCGAATCGCAGACCTCACAGCCGGTCCGTGGGTTGTTCTGTAACGGATTTATACTCTTCTGTCGTCGAGGGAAGGGCAGAAATCACTAAGCGTCGCGACAGAACACAAACGAAGATGGCCGGATGTGCTGGAGCACACGCCGTTTACTGCACTGGAATGTGACTTCTTCTGTGGTGGTGCGGAGGCCCCTGTGAGGGCATTTCTGAGGCCCCGTTCTGGGAGGTCTCTCTCTCTCTCTCTGTGTTATCTCACGATCTCACGTTTGAAGGGATTCTGTAAGCCACAGGATGCCACGCCCCCCTCAAAGGTCCGCCACAAATTGGAACAGGAAGACCCGAGGGGGCTAGCCCAAAACATCCTGCTGGTCAGTGTGACTTTGTGAACCTCGTATTCGTGGACGGACATTTCTGGCTGCGGCCGGCCGGCCGCCGGGGCTTTCAGCAGGCACCATTCTTTACATTGTTTGCATTCCACAGGCTGTAAAGCTCCATTTGGAGTAGGCAGAGAGGAACAGAAATGGGGAACTTACAGGGGGGAAAAAAGAAAGACATTTAGACAGGAACACTTTATGGATGCTCTCCTGACAGTTGGTAATACTGTGGAATAAATTGCCTTGCGCTCTAGTCATCGTAAGATGTGGTATCAGAAGTTGTCTGTGAAAGCACGGTGCTTAAATGTAAAAATAAATAAAAGTAAAAAGAAAAAAAAGTTTAAAGAAAAAAACAAAAATGATAAAAAAGTGTAACCTTAATTCAAGGGATGCAGATACTTTCATTTTACATTCAGGTTTACTAATATCTTTAGTTTTGTTAAACTATGAATTTCAGTAAAGGCTGCATATGAGCCTACATAATATATAACTTCCCTGTGAAACTCTTGTCCTCTGACTGGTCTCTGTGTTGTTCCAGCTGGGCACCGTCTCCCTGGCACTGTTCCGCACTCTGATTGGTCTATACTGTGAAGACGTGATGCTGCAGCTAATCCTAAGGTAATCACTTCCTGCTTCACCTCAGGGTTCCTACAACACCTTTATGTCTGTGACCTTTCCACTTTTGGTGTCAAACAAGAAGAAAGCATTTCCATTTAAATATATGGAGCTTGTGGGCCCCTGGGTGGCACGACCAGTAAAGGCACTTTTTCTAAGTGCAGGTTGCCCACTGCAGCTCGATCCCTGGCTGAGCCAGCCCGGCTCTGGCCAGGAGTACCGTTCAGGGGCGGTGATTGGCTGTCAGCCCCCAGGGGGAGGTGGGAGGGAAGCCGGCACAAGCTCACCGCATGCACAGAAAGCTTCTCTGCGTGTATCGCAATCACAGTCGCCGGCTTGGCAAGTTCCGTCTCAGAGGAGGCGGTGCAGCGTGTTTGTCACTGTCGGTCCCAGAGTAGTGGCTGGTCCCGTAGTTGTGGACGGTGGGCTGGTGGGGGATAGTTGAATCAATAGAGGGTACAATTGGCCACCAAATTGGGAGAAAAACGGGGGAAATAACTGAATTTATTAACAAAAATAAATGGAGCTTGTTCAATTCTGATTAGGAACCAGTTCAGAGATACGGCTCAGTCCATCTTAGCCCTATTTTACTAATCCTGCATTACCTCACACCCTGCCAGCTGGCAGTTGTGTCATCACCATAAACACAAAAACTGTAGAATTTGATTTAAACAAAGTGCTTTGGTATTATTTGTCATAGGGCCCACATGACTGTATAAAGACTGTCCATTTTCAGGATTTAGTAAGTGATGTGTGAAATGCAGTAAGGCACCGCAGTGTCTTTACAGCTGCACACACTCGCCTACCCCCCAGGGTAACATATTGCAAAGAGTTAAAAGAATGTAATATGCCATGGTATAGTCGCACACAATTGTCTTCTCTGTCTCCATACCTGCAACCTTCTGCAACCGGAAGTTCAGCTCAGTCCCCTTTCCGTTTAAATGTTTTGGTGCCATTCTTGTCCTCTAAACTCCACCCCCTTGTCCTCTGACACAAAGCCCCTCCCCCACTCTAACGTGATTGGCTCCCCTTCACCAGGTACCTGATACCCTGTAATCACATGATGCTGAGCCAGCGCTGGGTGGTGAGAGAGAGGGACTGCTACTCCGTCTCCGCCGCCAAGCTCCTGTCCCTCACGCCCTCCTGCTGCTCCCTGGAGCCCAGCCCGCCCCCCCTGAGGCAGCAGCTGGATTACATCCTCTGGTCCAAGACCTCCGACAGGCCACACCCAGGAGCCAAGGGTAGGGAAACCTGCGTGTGTGTGTGTGGTTACTGTGAATCGCCACTAGGGGGTGCTCTCACGTGTGCGATAAAGTTACTAACTTGGGAGGACATTTTGCAGCGGCATCAGTATTTTGTGTTTTTTCTTTTTAACTAAAAGTGCTGTGCAAGAAGAAAAAACAATCACAGATGGTGAGGCAGAGGGGCTAGAACTACAGCGCGGCAGCCATTTATCACTTTTATGATCAGCTACTTATCGATTTATTTGGAATATGCCCCAATGCGGGGTGAACTACTGGATGATGCAAGCGCATAAAACTGATGAATCATGCCAACTTTAGCATAACACATAGTGCAAACTTTAGCATAACACGTCAGTACAGGTGCCACCTTTAGCATAACACGTAGAGCACAGTACAAACTTTAGCACAACACATAGAGCACAGTACAAACTTTAGCATAACACATAGAGCACAGTGTAACCTTTAGCATAACACACAGAGCACAGTGCAAACTTTAGCATAACACATAGAGCACAGTGCAAACTTTAGCATAACACATAGAGCACAGTGCAACCTTTAGCATAACACACACAGCACAGTGTAACCTTTAGCACAACACATAGTGCACAGTGCAACCTTTAGCATAACACATAGAGCACAGTGCAACCTTTAGCATAACACATAGAGCACAGTGCAACCTTTAGCATAACACATAGAGCACAGTGCAAACTTTAGCATAACACATAGAGCACAGTGCAAACTTTAGCATAACACATAGAGCACAGTACAAACTTTAGCATAACACATAGAGCACAGTGCAAACTTTAGCATAACACATAGAGCACAGTGCAACCTTTAGCATAACACATAGAGCACAGTACAAACTTTAGCATAACACACACAGCACAGTGCAAACTTTAGCATAACACATAACATGTATTATTCCATCTCAAATTTGAGCTGTAAATTTCATTGTAAAATGTGTTCAGTTCCCACTCACCGACGTTCCCCTGCAAGCCACTGCAATGGAAACACTTTGATCACCTGACATCTGGCTCTCCTGTAAAGCCTTGCTGTCAAACTCCCATCCTGGTTACTTGCGACCCACATCACGCCCAAGAAAACCTTTACCATTACAGCGCCGCAATCACACAAGCGGCTGGCGAATTAACAATCCTTCATTTTAGAGCGATATGCGTAATTGCCATTTGCAATGAATTTAGGCCTTTATTTAGGGCCGTTGATAGCCAGAGGCGGATATGAAATGCACAGCATCGTTAATAAAAACATGACAAATATTCCTGTCGGTAGAATTCGTTTTTAAATCAGTGTGCAGCTAATCAGGGTGATTAACGCGCCCCCCCTCTTTACTGGCCTGCGTTCCAGAGACGGACGAGTCCCTGTCGGCCGGGGGCGGAGCCGAGCACTCCCGTGTCATGGGCTCCGAGGTGGTGATGGACGTCAGCTACGTGCACTACCTCTGCGACGCCAACCAGCGGATCGGCCGCGCCATAGGGGCGTGCCGGGTGTGGTCTGCGCCGTACGACGGGGAGAGCCCCCCCCCGCGAGCAGTACCAGCCCAGCACGCTGGAGGACCCCGGGAGGCCCCGCCCGTCCCGCCCCCCGCAGCCCAGGGCCCCCCAGCGGCCCCGCCGGCCCCCAGACCTGAGCTCCGCGGGCGAGAGGGCCAACCAGCTGGATCTGGAGTGGGACAACACCTACGACGTGGCCCTGGCCCCGGACGGGGGGGGCGAGGCCGACAAGCCGCCGCCCGCCCCCCGGCCGAGCCCCCCCCGAAGCACATCCAGGAGATGAGGAAGAGCGCCATCATGCTGATCAAGGGCTCATACATTGAGGAGTCCGACTTCCAGGACGACGTCATGGTGTACAGCCTGGTGGCGCAGAAGGACGCCAGAGCGGTGGCGAGCGGAGACGGGGACGCCCAACTCACAGCCGGATGGTCAGCGGGAGCAGGAGCCCGAGCCACCAATCAGCAACGGGCCGGGCCCCGCCCTGCAGCCAGTCACGGCGGAGGAGCGGGAGGGCGGCGGGAAGGGGCGGAGCCTGGGCCGGGCAGCCCCGCGGACGACCTGATGTCCCAGTACGAGGAGCTGATCCGGACGCTGGGCGCGGAGGCGGGGGGCCCGGCGGGGGCCAGCGAGTTCCGCAGCCCCGTGACGCCGGTGGAGGAGGAGGTGGAGGTGGACTTCGCCTCGTTCTCCGAGGCCCCCGAGCCGGAGAAGACCCCCGTCGCGTTCGGGCCCCGGAGCCCCAGTGGGACCAGGATCCATGGGGTCCCCTTCACTGGTGAGACGCGCTGGCACGCCCTGCACCCCTGGGCCCAGCCACAGGACAAGCCACACCGCTCTCCAAATACCTATCCATCCATGTATTCATATTAATAATAATACTCATATAAGAACATAAGAACATAAGAACATAAGAATACATATTGACGAGAACGGGCCGTTCAGCCCATCTAGGCTCATCATGTCCTAATCTAAAGAGTATCTAGTACTGCATCTAGCCTGGACTTGAATAGCCCAAGTGTTTCTGCCTCTACTGCCCGACCTGGCAAGCTGGAAGTATATTGCCTGAAGAATTTAATTTGAATAGTTGAAGAAGAATATTAATAGTAATAATGATATATTGCTGTTACCTATATTCTTACTGCAACACTTGGGAGTATATTGTCTTGGCAGTAAATCCTGCATACTTTCATTTGAAACTTTAATAATGTTAATATTAATAGGGCATTGCTGTTAACCTATAATCAGATTATTTTGGTGATGAGGGAAAAGCCTGTGAGAGGATTGCACTGATCTCCAGCTGATCCACAGGGCCCTTCATCAGCGTGCTGCTCTCCCGGCTGGAGAACATGCTGGAGAACTCGCTGCACATTAACCTGCTGCTCACCGACATCCTGGCCCAGCTGGCCGCTCATCCCCAGCCACTGCTCCGCTCCTTCCTGCTCAACACCAACATGATCTTCCAGCCCAGCGTGCGCTCTCTCTACCAGGTACAGCACTGCACTGTGTCTGACACACTGACTCCTCTACAGCACTGTCGCACACACACACACACACACACACACACACACACACACACACACTGACTCCTCTACAGCACTGCACTGTGTCTGACTCACACACACTGACTCCTCTACAGCACTGCACTGTGTCTGACTCACACACTGACTCCTCTACAGCACTGCACTGTGTCTGACTCACTCACACACTGACTCCTCTACAGCACTGCACTGCACTGTCTCTGACTCACACCGACTCCTCTACAGCACTGCACTGTGTCTGACTCACACACACACTGACTCCTCTACCAGGTACAGCACCATACAGTCTGTGTCTGACTCTACCACTGCACTGTAGTTTTTTTTCACTTGTGCAAATCAATCACCAAGAAATCTGTTTTCCCCTCTGATGCCATCAGTGAAAAATAATCATTTGCATGTGAGAATAGATGATTCTTTAATGCAGTTTTATATATATACACTGTAGCATTACCATTTGCATTCATTTACATTTTTACTTGTTACTTCACATTTTCCCCAAACTATTGATTAAGGATGAGTGTTTTTACAAAAATGTATGTGCACAATTAGGCATGTTGCACAAAATTGGGAAGCAGCATTAGTCTACAGTCTATCTAAAGTCGCACACAAATCCATGCTAATGGAGACATAGTGACTGACAAAGATCACAGTTATGTCTGCATGTATATAAACTCCCTGTCTGTGATACTTCACTGATTTCCTGAGTGAGTCGGAGTCACTCCCAGGAGAGTCCCCCAGGCCTTGAGCACGCACGCCCGCCCCCTCTCTCTGGCACTGATATGATTTGTAACCATTAATGCAGAAAAACCCCAAAGTTTGTTTACTCATTATTGTTCTAAACTGTAACGCTCCCCTGAGAGTCCTGAAACAACCACCGAACTTCTCAGATGATAAAGTAATTCCACGCGAGCGCGAGCTATTTGTACAAACATAACGGGCGGAACGGAATATTTCACCGACGCCGAACAATTCTCCAGCGAGCGACGCGTTCTCTGCCGTGCCATGAATAATGCAACGGGAAACGTGTAAACAAGTAAATCGAATCAAGAGCCCATTGAAGGAAAAATAAAATATTCAAAAAGGAAACCTTTTGAAAACATTATTTTAAAAGAGGAACACGCAGGAACGTGCGACGCCGATCACAGAACCTTCATTTCAAAACGCTCAACTGCTCAGCGCTTTGTCTTCTCCCTGGGTACACCAAATCCCTCTGAGGCAACGTTACTGATCACAGCTCGGACCGAACAGGGCGCTTCCGTTAGGAGTGTGAGCAAATGTGCAACCCACCAAGGCTGTGGGATCTCACTGCACATGAACCTGCTTATGTGATTGCTTATGTGATAGATAGATTGATATGATAGAGAGAGATATAGAGAGATGGAGAGAGAGAGAGATAAGAAAGGGGAAAGAAAAGAGGGAGGGAGGGGAGGGGAGATTGTGAAGAAATGAGACAATCGCATATTCCATGTCCTCAAATCGCAACACAAAAAATCACAATACATGCATATTTTTCCCCCCCCTAAGCCCATAGTACACGCACACACATACATAAACACACACATACACACACACACACACACAAGAGCAGTGACTGTGCAGTCTTCTCTGTCTCCAGACCCACAGCTCCACACACTCTCTCTGGAGTGCTAACTCAGACTCCCATCTGACACACTGACGGTTGCTCCCCGTCCCTCTCCACCACACGAGCCCCACCTGTCCCCTCTGCTGCCGCTCTCCGAATGAACACAAACATCAGTACATTATCGGAGCATCGAGGGGTGTCCGGGAGCTGCTAGCGCTACGACAAAACGATTCAGTAAAAGGCATTCGCTGGCTCAATCAAATGCGTTTGTTTGATTACTGCAATTAAAAAGCGTGCGTCTGTTACTGAAGCACCGTTATTCATTTGCCCTCGCAATATTTGTCCTCCAGAACCATAAAAAGGTTGAGAAAAGTAATTACAGCGGAGGTGTCAGGAAAAAGAAAATGAACACGGCACTAAGACGTTAAAATATTATCACAATAACTCCACGGCGCCTCAGGCTTGGGGAAGGGTTTTATCATCAGACGAGACTCTGCTTATGAGCCACTTACTCATCTCCTTATGTCTCATTTCACTTTAAATTGATTTGAGATAGCCATGATGGTTTCATTCATGACGTTTCCGTAGCGCATGTGATTTTGAGGCAAGACTGTGGGTCGGTCCAGAAGGCTACCGCCTTAAGGATTCCCACCCTGGTCGGCTAGAAATGGCAGAGGAACATGACAAAAATTCCCAACCAAATAAGGGTGATCGTGCAGCTGGATAAAGTCACGTGACATCATGTCGAAGACTCCACTGATTGTAATGGATGAAAGAGAAGATGTGATGTTTTTTGAGGCCCTTTGAAAGTCACCCCACTGGTGTGCAAGATGTGCCCAGCCAGCAGTGTGGTCTCCTGTATCTTCTCTCATAGGCCCTTCAGCACTTTCTGGCGAGGGTGGTCTCTCTGCAGGTCTCTCCTCCTGGCGAGGGGTAGTCTCTCTCTGCAGGCTGCTGCTCCTGGTGAGGGTGGTCTCTCTCTGCAGGCCTTTCCTCCTGGCGAGGGTGGTCTCTCTGCAGGCTGCTGGTCTCTCTCTGCAGGCCTTTCCTCCTGAGGGGTAGGCTGCTGCTCCTGGCTGGTCAGGTCTCTCCTCCTCCCGAAGGGTAGTCTCTCTCTCTGCAGGCAACGCTGATAAAGTGTGTGTGTGTGTTTGTTGCTCAGGTGCTGGCGTCGGTGAAGAACCAGATCGAGCGGCAGGTCTCGGCCAAGAAGGACTTCCAGGAGCTGCTGCTGGAGGCGCAGTACTGCTTGCTGGACAGAGAGAGCGCCCAGCTGGCACCAGGTGAGCAGCAGTCACGTACACCCTGGCAGGCAGTGTGGTATAATGGTTAGGGAACTGGGCTTGTAACGTTAAGGTTGCAGGTTCAATCCCCAGGTGGGACACTGCTGTTGTACCCTTGAGCAAGGTACTTAACCTGAATTGCTTCAGTTAATATCCAGCTGTATAAATGGATTGTAAAGAAATGTAAACTGTAAGTCGCTCTGGATAAGAGCGTCTGCTAAATGCCTGTAATGTAATGTAATGTAATGTACACCCAGTGCAGAGAGACCCAGCCCCACCCCCCATATAAGTGTACAGTATATTCAATACTGTGCGCATATGCATCAGCGCCCGCCCGCCCCCCCCTGCCTGGCCCCCCACAATGAAACATTCCTGGATCAGGGCCTGAAGCTGCAGAATCTCTATTGGCCAGAACACATAATGATGTGGCCCATCTATGCTCCTAATTAAGGACCTGTCAGTTTCATAATGATTCTGTGGGCTCATGGGGTAGAGCATGCGTTCCTAATTTGTGGGTTCAATTCCCACTGGGACCTGTACTGGAAAATGTTTTCACTACTAAGTGTGTAAAAGCGTCTGCTAAATGGCATATATTATATTATATTATTATATTACATTCGGCCCACCTAAACTCCTAACTCACCTACAGTCTAGAGAGTATCCAGCGCTGCGTCAAGCCTGGATTTGAGTCCCCCTGTGGTGTCTGCCTTTACTATGTGACGCGGGAAGCTATTCCACACATTGACAACTCTCTCTGTAAAAACTTCCTTCCTGATATCAGTGCAGAATTAGCACCAATTTTACACCTGTGCCCCCCTTGTTCTGCTGACAGAACTCTCTTGTAGAAACCTCTTTTGTAGCTCACACTGTTAATCCCTTTAATACATTTCTAAACCTCAATGAAGTCCTCCCCACAGGCCTGCCTCAATGAAATGTCTCCCATTACTAATCTTAAGCTCGGATATGAGGAACATACAGCAGCACTGTTCAGCTCCAGGGCTCCAGGGCCGCAATGTCAATGCAAACCGCCCACTACGCCACCCGATTTCACCGATTAGCCTGCCTCCTTGGTCCATGCATGGTAATGCATGGTTGGAGCAGATACCTGCAGACACTGTGGCCCTCGAGGCCTGGAGATAGGCCTGCTGTATAGGCACAGCGGGTGTGTACTGGGGTAGGGGCTGTATCAGGGTTTCGGCATTTCGTGACGGACACGCTCTCACCTCCCACGGCTGTGGCTCTGGAGTTCTCTACCTCCAAAAGCCCCGCTCATCCCTCTGTCCCGTCCCGTTTCAGACCCTGGACTGGAGAACGGAGACTGGTCTCCAAACACAGACGGGGGGCCCACACCCAGCTCATCCCCGAGAGGGCTCCCAAACACCCGCCGGCGCGCCCCAAGGTGGCCCCGCAGGACAGGAGGATGCTGCTGGGCACGGTGCTCTTCTCCGAGTTCCTCAAAGAGCTGGCGGCCATCTCGCAAGAACACTCCATCTTATCGCACGTGGCCATGGAGGAGTAGCCCTCTCGCTGTCCGTCCGCCCGCTCGCGATACTTCAACACGTCAGACTTCTGAAGTAAAATGCCTTTCATCTCCTCTTCCTGGCGCTACCTGATGAACGACAGATACCTCTCTGGTGGATTTGTACCTTTTTCCTCAACATTTTGAGTCGGGGGTGTTTATGGTGTATTCTTCCATCAATGCTGTGACCATTCCTTCCTTTTTTTCCGGCACGTCTCGATACGACAACACCCGTCGTACACAAACACAGCTCTTCTTAGAAAGGTCCCAGTTAGCCAAAATGGGTTGGCTGCTGTGTCAGAATTGTACAAAAACATCCTCTTTTTTTTTTTTACGGGCCACGCCAATGAAGACTTGATTTGTGACTTTGGAGAGAGCGTGACCTATTTGTCGGTCGTTGCTGGAAATCCTGCACCAGTCAGTAATGGAGCAGGTCAGGGTTCAAGCCTGAGGGTGAGGCTCACCAACCAAAGAGGAGGGGGTTCACTATGCCTTCGTAAGACGTCATGTTTGTTCTCCGTAAAAAACAACTAAAAAACATATCCATGGACTATTTCACCCCCGCCACCGGATTAATCTCCTACTGTGAGGAGCACCATACGGGTTCAGATTTTACCCTCATTTTGTGGCCTTATGCTGTGTGAAGGGCTGCAGACAAAGCGGCCGGGGGGGAAGGGGGGCGAGGGGGGGACAGGGGCATTGTGACCTACATGTGCCGTGCGCTCATCGGCCCGGGCCTGCAGGTCTCAGATGAGCGGGAAAACCCGGACACTGGACAGGGTCTCCGCTCTGCCTCTCTCACGGGGGAAAAGCCGCTCTGCTCTCCCTCTCAGGTACGCCCACGGGACGATTTCAGAGTTAGCGGCACACCGTCTCCTAAAGCTGTTTATTTGAGGAAGTTTAGATCAACATGTTTGCATTGAGACAGCAGACATGTGTGGTGCGTGTGTAAAAAAAGGCCCTCAGGGGTTTTTGAGCCGAGCTGTGAGGGTGCTGGAGTCGGACGAGGAGATGGTAGGATCTCAGGCGCTCACGACCGAAAAGCACAAGAGCATTGACCTCTTACAGGGCTTTGAGGAGGGGTCAGGGCCCACATCTCCACGTCCACACACTGTGGGTTCAGAATGAGGACAGGCAATTAATGTGCCAGGAGTCAGGAGTTCCCACAGTGCTTAAAAAATATTTTCTGTTAAAATTTTCTGGAAAATTGCCCAGACTTTTACAGCTAGCAGAGTGCATCCATCTTTCTTGCTCACCTGCTCGGTCTCATTTTCGATGAGGTCTAAGAAATATCAGTGCGCTGACATTGCTAACAAATTGGTTTGCGCATCAGGCCCAAAACCAAAATTAATCAGCGACTGCTAGTTGCCGCCAAATGAATCCGCAAGCGTGTGTCACCCGGAATATTTTGGCGGTATTTCCCCCCTCTCATTTTAATCTTTACACCTGCCCAGTTTCACAGTAATTTGGCCATTCTAAGGATAAAAGTAATCCTCAAAAAACTTCTGCATTTATCCTTAAAACGTAATTCAAGCGTTGTGTAAAATGTACATGTGACTCTAGGGGGGGAACCCTGAGGAGGGGGATACACTCCTAAGTGAAATCTATTCACGGCCCTTTGTCAATTTTTCCATTCGTGCTTTCACCAGCTACTCCCCACGAAAGCGCATGCCGTTAGGCCTCTGTCACGCACAAAACGAAACCTTCGGGTTCATCTGCGGCCAGGACACCCACCACACACCAACGCCTCCAGTCAGGCCCACTGAAAACCGAGCTTGATCCTGTACAATCCACACAGACGTGGAGCACGACACTCCAACGAAGCCTTACCTTAGTGCCTCCCGCACGCGTACGCTGAAAGGTTTGAAAGGAGGGTGAAATTCTATGCAACTCGTACTGAATACTGGGGGGGAGAGAGATTCTATATTGCTTTATTTCAGATGGGGGAGGTATTTAAACTTAACGTAATGTTTTTTTTTTTGTAGAGAGCAATTTGATTGCCATTATTTTTACACAAAAGGTTTTACTTGAAGTGCTGTGTGTGTTGCTTCTCTCCTCTCCGTTGATTGGACTGTGGGGTGCATGTACACTGTATGTTAGCACTGGGGCGAAGGGGGGGGGGCCACACTGCATGGTGTTTGGATTAAACGCTGAGGGGGTGATAACGGGAACGGGGGTCTGGAGACGCCTGCCCCTTCATGTCCACATCAGCTGTTTATGTAGGGCACACAACACGTGTCCCTCTGAAGCAAAATGGTTGCCTTGATTTTTAATGGATATTTTAAGAAAAACATGTCTTTCATGAAAGTAATTTTTAAAGAAAGGTCTAATTTCTTATGAGATCATTTTGCTACACGGGCACGTTGCTATCTAATCTGTTGATGTGGCACTGCTATCTCAAATGCAAATGATTAAAAGACTTTTAAAACAAACCCGTGCCTGGAACTGCCTTGAATTGATTAAGTGAATCATCCGTGCCTGTCCCGGGCGCCGTCTGCGCCCGCGCAGCCCCCCCGCTGGCGTTGGCAGCTCAGAGCGCGGGGACGGAAACGAGGCTGAGCCGTACATGACTAATGCTCTCATCAGGGCGGCTGACAAACTGCTCTTTGATCGCTCGCCTTCCTCCCTTTCGCTGCTAACGAGGGAGCTACGCTCGCCCGGTGACTGAGGCAGAACTGCTTTGAAGATCTCCATTTTAACCGAATCCAGAACCACCCTGGCTGCAGCGTGTGCCTTCGTGAGACTCCCAGGTCCAATGAGCTCCCGGAACAACCGATAACTAAGGACCTGTCGGTCTCCATAAGTGTGTTCCTCGCGCTGCTGGTGTGTTAGGACACAGAGGGTATGACTCACTCAATAAAGAGCTACAATCAGTTTCCACACGTTGTCCAATTTGCCACCCTCCAAACCAAAACAAGCCAAAACCCGCAGCTGCTGGAGCAGCTTTATACGAGGTAAATTATCACATTAAAGTCCCGCCTAGGCAGCCAATCGCAAACTAGAACACCTTTAATGTTTTTTGGTTGCTTCCCAGTTGCCCTCAATTTAACGGCTCTTATTTTTGCCTCGCCTTTCACGTCGGCGGAGCTGGTTTTTGTTCGTATGTGGGTCTCGCCGGAGGGCGTTTGGTAACGGCGGCGCTTCAGCGGGTCACAGGAGCCCCGGGCTCTCCAGCCCGATACGTTCTGTGGGCCGTTACTCTATCCCCCGCCCGCGCGCGCCATTGTCACGGGGCTACGGCGTATAAAGGAGACACAACGGGGGTGGTGAAGGAACGGGCCGATGGAGAGGGACAAAGACGATTCATTACACTCCACAAACAGGGAAGTGCGATGAGGCACTGTGTCCTACACTAGCGAATGAAAGAACCGGAAGGGAGGGTGGGGGGAGAGTGGTTGAGGGCCAAAAAATAACATTAATCCGTTGAAAAAGCAGTACAGGAACATGATGAGAGAGAGAGAGAAAGCAGAGAGGAGGAGGGGGGAGAGAGAGAAAGAGAGAGAGCGAGAGAGAGAGAGAGAGATATTCCCTGTTATGTGAAGGTAACTCCTTTTTATACCTGCTCTTCACCACATCCTTCAAAATGTAGCCTGCTGCCTGGGTAATGTTTCATATGTAGGCCCAAGCTGCTCAACACTGGGTCCTGGAGTGCATGTGTCTATACAGTGGCTGCAAGGCTATTTCAACTGCTAGCCAGGGACCAAATCAAACCACATGCGTGAAATCACTGTCTTGATGAACCAGTTCATCTTCCTTCCCCAGGGAAGCGGAGAGCATGGAGGTGATGCCGGACTGAAGGCCGTTGCTGGGTTGCACCACGTTGTTGTGCTGTGGCTGCCTCCTCAAGCTTGTCACATGATATGCATTTGTTTTGGGCTTTGCTTGTTTTTTTTGCTCCTGACTTGGTAACACCCGACAGCGAAGGTTAACACCCTCATGATAAAATTACACTAATAACAGTTATTATAAGCTGGTGCACACATGCAGTATTTCTGACGTCCAGACAGTTGAAACACACACCAGGGCCTGTATTCATAAAGTATATTAAGAGTAGGAGTGCTGATCTAGGATCAGGTTTCCCCCTGCCCGTATCCTAACCTGATCCATTGTTAGATAAAATACAAAAAATGTTGAGTCTGATTCTCAAACAGATTACGGCAGCACACGGTCCTTGGTGCTTTAGCTGATCCTGGATCAGCGGTTGTGGGCAGAAAGCAGCTGCTGCGGTGCATTTAGACTGGTAAAGGCTGACTGGTCAGTGAAATGGGTGCTTGAGGCGAAAATTCAGCACACAGTGTGACAAAAGCATGGTAGAAGTTCATATCCACTATATATATATAGAACATTAGTTATAAAGGAAGTACAGGAAATTAGGATCACTTTTAATATGGCACCATATTAAAATTGGTCTTTGTAATAAGTTGGCATCAGAGTTCTGTTCTCAGGAAAGGCAAAGAAGGAAGTATCTCCTACACCGGCTGTTCCTCACAGGGCTGAAACAAACACACAAGGTGTAATGGGTCGTCTCTCCAAACCGAAACTGTCCAAATCCGTGCAGGTCCATTGAAGTCCAATGGGAGCAGTCCCATATCAGAGTAGCAGTTTCCCCTCAATTACGATGGAAGAATAAAGTTTGGGGAAAAAACCCTCAACTGCAGTAATCTACTCTGTCCACAGGGTGGTGCTCTTTGCCCATTGACAAGACATGGGGAAAAAGCGCTGTGTTTGGAAGCGAAAAGCTTCAGATGCATCCCATGCTGTTCCTCTTCCCAGTTGTAGCTCTGCTGACAGGAGCCCAGAACCAGAACGCATCAATAACGTCAGTGGAATGAGCTACCAGGGACTCCAAACAGCCTAGTAATGGCTCTTCCATTAAGAGCTGCCATTTGCTCAGTGGAGTCTGAACTAAGGGCCTAGTGGGACCTCCCCAAATGCACTAATGACCAACTCGCCCCCGAAAACAAAGGCGCAGCCTCTGCACCAATGGGCCTGCGCCGTGAGGACCGGGGGTTACGCTCAAATGGAGCACAGGGGTGTAAAGGAACAGCTGACGTCCCACATCACGCCCTCTGATGTTCCTGCTCTTTTACCAACGTGCCTAAGGGCACGGGGTGTGACTCCACGGGCATGCTCAGTGCAGCCCGTTACACTCACAAACCCTCTGGGTGAGGGGCGGGACACTTGGAGAGGGCATGTATGAAGAAGCTCTGCTGCTTATTAAATCCAACACTAATTTCACTCTCACACTGAAACACTCTCTCACTCACACACTCACTCACTCACACACACACTCTCGCTCTCACTCACTCACACACACTCTCTCTCTCTCTCACTCACTCACTCACTCACTCACTCACTCACTCACTCACTCACTCACTCACTCACACACTCACTCACTCACTCTCACTCACTCACTCACTCACTCACTCACACACACACACACAGTCACTCACACACACACTCACTCACACACACTCACACACTCACACTCACACTCTCACACTCACCCACTCACACACGCAGCTATAATGAACTAATATTCCAGTGGAAGCTTTTCCCATTTACTCATTTATTCATTTTAATTACATAAATTACATGGACCCATGTTGTAGAGGCAGGTTAAAGTGAATGACCCTCACTGTGACTGGCAGGGGTGAGCTGGCTAACAGAGCGCAAATAGAGAGCGTGCCAGTGTCCTCTCCCCTTCACAGCACGGCATTATCACAACTCTGCTGAACGATCCACGATACGGGCTACACAGTTTACTGAGGCCATTCAGTTTAAGCACCGTGCTCAAGGGCACATTGGCAGCGCCCCTCTCGGGAATTGAACCAGCAACCCCTCCGATTACAAACCCCGTTCCCAGAGCAGTCCCCCACAGTGTGGTGCTGTGTAGGTGCCGTAAGTGCAGAAGTCTGACACATAAGAGCACCTGCTCCCTGCTCCTGCTCCTGCTCCTGCTGCCTGCTCCAGCTCCTGTTCCTGCTCCCTGCTCCAGCTCCTGTTCCTGCTCCCTGCTCCCTGCTCCCTGTTCCCGCTCCTGTTCCTGCTCCAGCTCCTGTTCCCGCTCCCGCTCCCGCTCCAGCTCCTGCTCCAAGCCTGTTCCACAGGGCTCCCCTGCAACCACAGAGCCCTGCTGGCCCTCCTCCAGGATGGCTCTGATCCGCACAGGGTCCGCCCGGCCCTTCGTCTGTTTCTGCACCAGGCCCACCAGCTTGTTCACAACCTTCCGGTTGCCTGAGCGACTCGCACGCACCTGCAGGATGCAGAGGACAATGAGGAGTCAACTTACACGCCCCTCCAGGTCTGTACTGGGCCAGCACAGACCAGTGGAGGATCAACTCACATGTCCATGTCTCTTAGCTCTGTAGGCAGGACGCACACACATCCATTCTTCACTCTGAATCCCAAAGTTTTCACTGCTACCTATTTTCACATGAAAACCATTCCTAGTAGAATAAAGTCCTTAAAAAATATCCCTACTGTGTATAAATTATTACTGATAGCAAAGCACACAGGCTGCTCTCCGGTTCTTTGGAATGGGAAAAGGTTCCTCACAGACCTGTGTGCCACTGGCTCTATGCAGCATCTGTGGCGACAGCCTCAGTTAAACAAGGAAAACCGATCAGGGCACCAGAGTCCGAGTATTAACGTGGTCAATGGGCCTAAGCCAGTCATTACCATCTCAGAGAGGAAACACAAACTCTCCTACGCTGAACGCCAGAGCGCTAATCCACGAGCCACAGGGACGGCTCTGAAGACCTGGCGGGCGTGTCATCATCATTCTCTCCCGCCCGTGGGTGGTCATAAAAAGTTATCAGTTTCTAAATGACTGTTGTTGGAACTCATTACGTCAACAGCAGCGTCTCTGCTCCACTGAAACGGCAGCTGCCTGCATTTCATCCTATTTCTACACCAATACCAACGATACATTTTCTAACGCTACCTGTGTGAGCTAAGCGTTAAGACCCCCTGCTACCTGTGTGAGCTCAGCATTAGACCCCCTCATACCTGTGTGAGCTCAGCATTAGACCCCCTGCTACCTGTGTGAGCTGAGCTCAGCATTTAGACCCCTACCTGTGTGAGCTACCTGTGTGAGCTCAGCGTCTACCTGTGTGAGCTCTGGCCCTGCACTCTCACCTCCTCTGGGTGTGAGTTGATGACACTCAGACAGATCCGTTGGATCTCCGTGCTGTCGTCCACCAGACCCAAGTCCAGGTCCTCCACAACTTGAGCAGGACTCCGCCCTGTTCCCTTCCACAGCTCCTGCAACACCTGCACACACACACACACACACACACACACACACACACACACACACACACACACGCCACGCACGCACACACGCACACACACACGCACACACACACACACACAGTATTTTCCCTTAAGGGTTCTGTTTGCTGAAGCCATGACACAATCAGCCACCGTACAGTTTGATTACCACCATGCAAAGTGGGTTAACACGGCTGGCGGGAGAAATGAAGAACAGAATCACAGTCTCTGCTGGCGGTCTGAGATTAGACACAAAGCCCTGTCACTTTAGTCTAACGCAGCAGTGGAGAAACAGTAATGACTCACAATTAGGAAAAGTGATACACCAGTCCTCGGCGTGTGTGTGTGCATGTGTGTGCGTGTGTGTGCGTGTGTGTGTGTGTGCATGTTTGAACTACTTAGTCCTTACTCTTGTCCAGGTAATTATGTCAGGGATAATGCACTGCGGACAACGTTGGTTGTTGAAAATGACAGGGTGACAGGGTGACGTGAAGCGGAGGAGTCTTATTAGTGCCGTTATTTACAACAACCGGCTTGTCCACAGTACTTTATCCTGCTTATACCACGGCTACTTGCCAAAGGAATTAATCCAGTGAATTATGCTAGAAATATATTCATATTCATTCATAAAATTAGACAACATTTCATGTGGTAGCTGTTCACTGCAAAAAAAGAATGGCACCAAAGTGTCGCTGATTATGTACCGGACTACTTCCATTGAATCATAGTGTAATGGAGTTGTAATGGACACTAAGGGATATGAGTGCATGAATGAGAGCCGTAATGGACACTGAGGGATATGAGTGTGTGAATGAGAGCCGTAATGGACTCCACTGCCTCACTCACCATCTTGGCTGCAGAGGAAGAAACTCTCCCGGCCTCCAGCAGGTCCAGCAGCTCAGCCAGGGCGCGAGGAGAGATGGGGCTGAAAGACAGGGCATCGTAGAGCCCATTAGAGGCGACACACCGGGCCCAGCCAGAACCCCTGCCCAATAACGCAGGCCCGTGTCACACACCTGCTCAGAGCGAGCGCACAGAGCGAGAGAGAACATGCTCATCTCACCTGTCTGGAACAAAATCTGTTGGAAAATCATAGATCTTCGAGAACACTAGAATGGCTGGGTTTTAGCCATAGCTTTAACAGCAAGAGACCATCGTAAATACAAGTTACATGTAAATTACATAAATATTGACTTTAAAAGACAATCATACAGAATACTGTGGCTATGATTAAAACGTAATTTGAAACATCTGTGCAACCAAAAAGCTTTTCAGCGAACAATTAAGAATGACCACAAGGACTGCACCTTAATCATCATAATATTTTAAAAACAGCATCATAACTAGCAACAGGTAGCTCAATGTGCTCAGGTGTTACAGTGTAAATAAAATCAAGCCCATTTACAGGGGTCAGGTGTTTTTCTCTTTAAAACATGACAGATTTGAACACATAAAGGATGCCGATAGAATTGGTAACCCATGAGAGGAAAACAGCAGAACTAAACACCCTCCATTTTGAATTCAGTCGGCCGGTAGTTTAAGCAGGAAGTGGTTGCGACTTAAATGCACACATCCGGTATAAGTGGTATTATGGTTCTGTGTGGCTCAGTAGGTAGAGCATGGTGTTGGCAATGCTTAGGTTGTGGGTTCAATTCCCACTGGGACTACATATACTGAAAAATGTATGCATTCACTACTGTGGCAGGGATAAAAGCGTCTGCTAAATGATGTATTAAAAACGGATGGGCCCCTGCATATCTTTTCCAGTGGCAGGGTCATTTAGATTTTAAAAAGGTGTGCTATCAAACTGGCTCTACTGGAGTTAAGCTGTCAGAGGTGGAACACCCATTTATGCCACCGCCGAGTCAATACCTGCCGAGCTGCAGGCTAAATAAGAAAAACTAAATGAAAGAGTGAAAGAGGGTGTGACAGCCTTAAAACCAGAAAGGATACATGAGAATATGAGACACAAAGGCCAAATACTGCCCCAGCGCCCTGGAACGCTTAAAAAAACTTCTTACCTGCTGAATTTCCTGAGTTTCACTGACCATTTTCAGAGATAAAGTGTGTGCATGGGGCAAGGTGATCTCAGGCTTAAAAATTCACCAACAGTCCCCTGCGATACGATCTCACCGCCCCTCAAGACTAGTTAGGATCACCCTGTCGGCGGAGTTAGCGGCCAGGAGGGGGCGCTCACTCACCTCTGACTCACACTCAGGCCCTGCTGCTTCAGGAGGCCCAGCACATCTTTCATCACCCAGCCAATGGCCTTCTTTGGCGGCGCCCTGGTCTCTCTGGCCACGCCCTCGAAGTAGTCCGTCAGCCCGTCCTCGCTCTGATACGGGGAGACACGGGGCACAGCATTGACACATCGCCGAGGGGTTTCACATCCACACTGCCTGGCTTACGTTTACGTTTTACACTGGTTACAACCATGGTATACTGGTTAGGGAACTGGGCTTGTAACTTAGAGGTTGCAGGTTTGATTCCCAGGTGGGGCACTGCTGTTGTACCCCTTGAGCAAGGTACTTAGCCCAAATGACCAGTAAATATGCAGCTGAATAAATGGATTGTGTGTAAAAATGTAAGCTGTGTAAGTCGCTCTGATAAATGCCTAAAATGTCATGTAAAAGTAATCTGCCTCTTAATGCCCTTATAAGTTCTTATATGGCACTTATATGTGCATTTCGGCTTTAGTTAGACATCAAACACAAAGAGCTGTGGCACAACGAAAGCCTTCAAAATGAAGAACGCTGCCACTGCTTGTGCACACGTGCCCCCTGCGCCTCTCGGGAGACGACGTCGCCTTGCCACAAGCATCTCTGCTGCCCTCTGCTGGATAGAGCGCAGAGGCGCAATTAATGCTGGGCAGACCGGTCGCATCCCTTTCCTAGCATGACCTCTGGTGACCTTTGGGTGGCGACTCAGGGATAACTGGAGAGGCCCCTCCACATGGTGAACGTGGCCTGAAGGGTCCTTCCACTGACACTGCGCCCCAGTCCGATGTTAAATTAGCCACATCTCAAAAGCGCATTTACGCTCAATGACAAGGGCTGCAGTCAGAGGACAAGAGACCTCACTCACAGTCTGTGGGCAAATGGCAGCTCCCTCTACAGTCTGACACTAATCCAGATCCCTCGTCACCATTTCAGTGAAGACCTTGAGGGATGTATTTCACTGGATTAACATAAGCAAGTCCTTTAAGGGCACCTTGTGCGTGGAGAATTACAGCGCTGCTAGTTAATGCGACTGTGTTCAAATTAATATAAAGGCATGACCTCGGAGACACCACAGGGACCACGAACACGACAGCAGAGTCATACATCTCCCTGTCCTGATTGCTGGTGTGCGGACATATTGGTAGGTCTCGGATTAGCCTCGACTCCAGACACTCACTCTCTGACAGAGCCTCTGGATTCACTTTTCTGCCCTCTGCTTCCTGCAATTTGATTGGCGGCCGCAGATTTCTAACGGTGGCATTTGGTTAGCTTAGGCGGTTTATCATCTCATCTCATCTCATCTCATCTTCAGCCGCTTATTCCTAGTTAGGGTCGCGGGGGGGCTGGAGCCTATCCCAGCATGCATTGGGGCGAGAGGCGGTTTATCATATCACTATCAAATATATATCATTTATAATTGATTTATAATTTCACCCCCCGAATCCTGAGATGAGTAATAATTGGCCGTAGGTTCATTAGCAGAGCACAGCCCTGGAGTATGAGTGATGGTTAGGATGGTTATCAGGCTTACGAGTGAAGCCAGCCATGGATACACACTGAAGTTGACACCCTATTGGTTTACATTACATTACATTAACGTCACATTTACATTACATTACATTTACATTTACATTTACATTTTAGCAGACGCTCTTATCCAGAGAGACTTACACAGTTTACATACAATCCATTTATACAGCTGGATATTTCACTGAAGCAATTCAGGTTAAGTACCTTGCTCAAGGGTACAACGGCAGTGCCCCACCTGCAACCTCTGAGTTACACGCCCAGCTCCCTAACCATTACACTACACTGCCAGCCTCTGCGGTTTATCGTTGGGCAGTGTACTTCAGCACACCAGGACACACAGACACCGGGTGTGCTGGTTGTGGTTTCCGCCCCTGGGCGGGCGTGGTTTTCACTTGATCTAAACCCGCGCGGTGCCGGGTGAGCCGCTCAGAACAGACGGCAAACGCGGCTGACCGGTAAAATCGAGCGCGCGGCCGACACAAAGGACACGGAGTGAGGAGGGGCCTGTTTGGAACAGCGTGACGGGCCCTCGGTGGCCAGCGGTCCACACTTTGATTGATTCCGCGGTGATCTCCTCCCTCGTCCCCAATGTCACGGATACGCCGCCGGCAGCGTGGAACAAGCGCTCCCGCGGGGAGACACAACTGCAGCGTCGGCTCTCTGCCCCTCCTGATCGCTGGCGTACGTACGCGCTGGCAGGCTTCGGATTACGCTCCAGACGCTCACTCTCTGATCGCGTATGACCGCTGGTTAATCAACGCCCAACGGGGACGTTGGTGTTGCGCCTCAGCTCTGGCTGTAAACACAGGTACGATGCATCAGGCGCTGTTTCGGCAATGTGTAAATGTTTAATTGTGCTCGTCCGTAACAAATAAATGAATAAATTAAGGTAAAATATTAGCACATGCCTGGAGGTTTTGTGTTAGTTTGACAAGCCTGACAAAATGAGGCTAGCCTTGGATAAACATCTGATGTTGACACCGAGCGGGGCGGGGAGTGTAGTATAGTGGTTAGGGAACTGGGCTTGTAGCTCAGAGCTTGCAGGTTTGGTTCCCAGCTGTGGTACTGCCATTGGATTGTATTTAGATAGGTGTAAGTCACTCTGGATCTGAGCATCTGATCGATGCCTAAATGGAGATGTAAGGAGTATCCCATTGTTTTATTGCTGGTGTCGTGCCCACCCACACTCACCACCAGGGTGTAGCTGTGCTCGGGCAGGATCCCGAACGTGTTCACCAGCCGGGCCCTCCTGGCGCTGGGCAGCTCCGGAATGCTCTTCCGCACAGCGTCGATCAGCACCACCTGCCCCGGATCCTCCCCTGCAGGAGGGGGCGCTGTTTCACTGTCATACACAATGAGAGGAGGCAGGTTGGGCTCTGGCATGAACCTACAGAGAGGGGGAGATAAGGAGAGAGAGAGAGGGAGAGAAAGAGGAAGAGAGATGGGAGGAGAAAGAGAGAGAGAGGAGGAAGAGAGAGAAACTGGTTTTAGAAAGCTCCTTTTTCAAGGGTCGTTTAAAAAAAAAAACATTAAAATGTGAAATAAATAACCATGTACGTTTATGTAACGCAAGAAGAAAACAGACAACAAAACTAAAACCACATGGAAGGATCAATCACAGGCTCAAGAGCAACTTTCTGCTGCGCTCCCGGCATCAGAGTGTGTATAATCCCATCACAGGGCTATGCTGGAGCTGGCCCTGCCCATTACACTGTGTTTACTGTGTTCACTGCGCTGGAGCTGGGGGCTCACCTGTAGTCCTGCAGCCCCTCCTTGTCCCTCATTGGAATAGTTTGCCTGAGAGGAGAAAGATTACATTACATTACATTACATTCATTTAACAGACGCTCTTGTCCAGAGCGACTTACAATGCAAGAGAACATAAGTGTACCCATATCAGTGATATGAGCACAGTGACACAGACTAGGCTCAACAACACTCCCAGACCAGCGGGTGTACGCACATGACCACTAAAGCTCTGCCCGAGGTCAACTGTGCCCCCCGCGGCCTCACCTCTTCTCTACCCTGACCCCCCCGGTGGTGGAATGACCTTCCACACACTGGCTCAGGACCATAGAATCGCTGGAAATCGTCCACAAGAGACTGAATTATAAGTCGCTCTGGATAAGAATGTCTGCTAAATGCCTAAAACGTATGTAAAATATAGAACTATGGTGCAAAAAAAAACATAGCCTACATATAAAAGGCGTCCGATACCATAGAAAGAAAAAGGAAATAAAATAAATAAACCACCTGAATGAATAAATTTGACTACAAATAGCAAGTGCTCGAGTGTGGGGAAGGGAGGGCAGCCAAGATGGAGTCTGAAGAGGTAAAACACACATTAAGCCTGCCTGCTTCTGATTGGTCATTGCTGCAGAGTGACACACGCAGGGTCCGCCTCCGCGCGTTCCTCCAGGAAATCAGATCAATTGGCCGCGCTCCTGACGGAACGTTCAACCATTCAGACACGGTTTGACGCGCTCGGGTCTGAATCCAATCCGTCGGGCCTGACTCTAATTATCTGCGGCGTTACTTTTGCAGAAGAACAAACGCACTTCCTTCCTCCGGGCCCGGCAAGAAATTAATAACCTTGCCTTGGGCAGTGTTCCACTGGCACACCGCTATTCCTCTTAGAAAGCTCTACAGCGTGTGATAATAATAAGCTATAATAATGGGGGTTTTGTTCGCTCAACATTAAGACACAAATTCTCATTTTGAATGCATTGCACAATGCACATCTGACTTCAATCACAATAAAACGTTATTTTTGCGCCCTGGGTACATCGCTAGTAAGGCCCTGTGCAGGCATTCATCTCAAATTTTCGATTACAGTCTTCAGGGACGCAAATGTTTGGGGCGGGCTGTGATCAATTTCGCACAAGCGCGATAACTCCAAAGCACAGGGCTAGGGCCACGGAGACACTGGATTTACGACGAGCCCTTTGCTGCTCGAGAACGAAGAGATTCTAAGATTAAACTCTGTCTGAGATCGGTTCATTCTAACAAGATACTGTTTTCTGTTCCATTCCGCTCTTATTTAAATGTTATCATTTTTTCTACTTCGCTCCAATGATCCCTTGCGGCTCTATACACAATAACAGAGTCTGGCACACTTTCTATTGGGGGCCATAGTCTAACACAGTCTATTAGGGGCCACAGTCTGACACACAGTCTATTAGGGGCCACAGTCTAACACACAGACTATTAGGGGCCACAGTCTGACACACAGTCTATCACACAGTCTATTAGGGGCCACAGTCTGACACACAGTCTATCACACAGTCTATTGGGGCCACAGTCTGATACATTCTCTATTAGGGGCCACAGTCTGACACACAGCCTATTAGGGGCCACAGTCTAACACACTCTATTAGGGGCCACAGTCTGACACACAGCCTATTGGGGGCCAAAGTCTAACACACTCTATTAGGGGCCACAGTCTGACACACATTCTATTAGGGGCCACAGTCTGACACACAGTCTCTATTAGGGGCCACAGTCTAACACACTCTATTAGGGGCCACAGTCTGATAGACATTCTCTATTGGGGGCCACAGTCTGACACTCTACTGGAGCCACAGTCTGAGACATGCTCTGTTTGGGGCCACAGGCTTGCTGTATGGACGGTCCCATAGGGAGACTGAAACAGCACTGCAAACCGCTAAGCCACGCCTGCCCTCAGACCCGATAACTTCATGAACTTCTGGGGAAATATCTTCTGAAGCACTTAAGAGGGTCCAACCAGAGTTTCAGTAACTTTTTTAATTCAAAGAGCTCGAGTGGAAACTGACCGGCTGTCAGGGCAGAGACACTCACACCCAGCTGACGTTTCTGACGGCTCGCTCACTCCTGTCTCTTACCCAGATTTGTAATCAAAGGCCCGAGTCTCATTCTGCACCGTTCCGCCAGTGGCCAGCAGCTCCATCTGTCTCTCAATCTCGTAGTCTGGGGAACACATTTCACCATCAAAGTCACAGGTAGCCCAGTGACCAATCAGCATACGGTACTCAGTGAGTGGAATCTGCCATCTGTTACATCACAATTGCTTCTAAGACAATTGGGTTTGTTTTCCACATCTATTAAGTTTTTGGTTTTTTTTACTTTGAGTTATGACCGCGAATCCAACGAAACAACACAAGACAAATAAAAGTTATTTCCGTACTTTTTGAAAACCGAAGCGCTTGCTGCTTGATTTCCGAATGAACATTTGAGCTGGCGTTCTGAAGAAAATTAAACTTTGCTGCGCGTTCGGGGATGAACCTAGGGAATAAATCTTATGCTGCCAAATGACTTAGTCCCCGTCCCAAGAGACACAGGAGATTTGAAGACTTTCCCAGTTTATTGCCTGACTGAGCGCTAAAAAGACAGAGATTAATAATCGCAGAAGTCACAGAAATGCCTTACTGTCCTTGTTGTCTTGTCTTTAATTTAAAGCTGAACTCAGAGCACAGGGACAATCGGCAAACACCAGCAGTCGGTCTTGCCGGTCGACTGTTTCAGGGTGAATGTTTAAGAAACCAGATAACAGTCAGAAGAAAAGGCCAATGTGTGTGTGTGTGTGTGTGTGTGTGTGTGTGTGTGTGTGTGTCTGACACATCTCTCAAAGCAACCCAGAACAGCCAGCCTATTCTCCCCAGACTCTCAGGGGCACACTTTCCACTTCAGTACTCCCAGCATGCACTTCTCAGAGCTGAGGAATGACAATGAGGTTACTTCACCGAGAGCACAGCTCATAATGGGGCCTGGCGTCCAAACGAACAGCGTGCAGTTCGGAGAAACCGCCACCAGGGGGCCCCCGCTCTCACCTATGGCCCTGGCCAGGAAGCGGGCGCTGTTAATGTTCTTCACCTCGGTCCTGACTCCCAGGGGATCTCCCGGGCGATGCACGGAGACGTTGGCGTCGACCCTCAGCTGACCCTCTGTCGGAGGGAACACCGGTAGATAATGTAACCCAAATTGTGCATAAATCTATATGCAAATTTTGACATTGGCATACATTTTGAAATTAGTTCTCAAGTGCACTCTACAACCGCGACACACGGTTCAGGCATGCTTTTAAATATCCATTTGTCTTTAACAGTGGAACAGGAGAATAAAACGGTCTTGATTACATGTTCCCCACAGTTCAGCACCTGGGTTTTAATTGAAATGCGTTTGTTTCAATGCTTTAATTCCCTGGAGATGCCAATGGTATAACCGCTATGAACAGCACTGCCAGCTCCAGTTAGTGGTTTCTACAGGGCACTGTTTTTCTGTGGCCCGATGTCAGGGCGAAGATGAGGAACGAGAGCTAACTGGATCTCTGTGACATGGCTGATGAGTATTGTCTCCATCATGAGGTTTAAGGGTTGTGTTATCTCCGCAAGTCACTGGTGCTGGCTTTTCAAGCGGCCAGAGGTACTGCTCCCCCGTACCTCCAGTCACTCATCACGCCCTACACCCCGTCCAGACCCCTCCGCTCCGCCTCCGCTGGCAGACTGACTGCCCCATCCCTCCGGGCGCCTGGCAGCCGCTCCTCGCGGTCTCGCCTCTTCTCTGTCCTGGTCCCTCGTTGGTGGAACCGGTCAGGACTGCGGAATCACTTCCAATCTTCCGCAAGAGACTCAAAACCCACCTCTTCAGACTCCACTACCACTGAACACTGTCCATCTAGTCAATCTGTCGTCACCACTGTTTACTTGTTCAAAAAAACAAAACAAAAAAACACCCACTAACCTTTTCTTTCCCAATGTTACAGGTATGATACGCAGACGCCTGCAATGATGTCCTTTGCCGTTTTACTGCACTGATCTTGTACGCTAACTTTGATTGTTCTCACCTTGTATTAATGCACATCTTGTAAGTCGCTCTGGATAAGAGCGTCTGCTAAATGCTTAAAATGTAAAATGTAAAATGTAGCCGACGGGTGTGCTGTGATGGGGCTGTGATGGATGCGTTTTCTCTAACAAGGTGTAGGGGTGTGTTGTCTAACAGGGTGTGTTGTGTCACAGGGCTGATCGGTGTGTTGTGTAACAGGGTGTGTTGTGTAACAGGGCTGATGTGTGTGTTGTGTCACAGGGCTGATGTGTGTGTAACAGGGCTGATGGATGTGTGTAACAGGGTGTGTTGTGTAACAGGGTTGATCGGTGTGTTGTGTAACAGGGTGTGTTGTATAACAGGGCTGATGTGTGTGTTGTGTCACAGGGCTGATGTGTGTGTAACAGGGCTGATGGATGTGTGTGCTGTGTAACAGGGTTGATGGATGTGTAACAGGGTGTGTTGTATACAGGGCTGATGTGTGTGCTGTGTAACAGGGCTGATGGATGTGTATAACAGGGTGTGTTGTGTAACAGGGTGTGTTGTGTAACGGGTGGTTCTTACCCGCCATGTTCCCCTGGCAGGTCCCCAGGGCCTGCAGGATCAGCTGGAGTTCTCTCACTGCAGCCGCCGCCTCCTCCCCACAGCTCATATCCGGCTCCATCACCAGCTCCATCAGCGCCACGCCTGCACACACACACACACTGCTTACACACACATACATAAGCACTGTTTACACACACACACACACACACACACACACTGTTTACACACACATACACATATACACACATATACACACTGTTTACACACACACACACACACACACACACATATATATACACACATATACACACACTTACATACACACACACACACACACACACACACATACTGTTTACACACACACACACACACACACACACATACGTACACACACACACACAGACACACAGACTGTTCACACACACACACACACACACACACACACACACACACACACACACACACACACACACACACACACCAGCTCTGTTGAGGTCGATGAGGGTCTGGCTGCGGCTGTCGTCGTGGAGACTCTTCCCGCTGTCCTGCTCCAGCTGGATCTGTTTGATCCGCACGCTCTTGGCGACCACCTGACCCTGCTTGCGTCCAATCAGGTGCCCGTACCGGAGGGTCCCGCCCACTGCAATGGGCACCCGCTGCTGAGTGATCTGATAGCCTGCCTGCGAAGCAGGAAACACACACAGCCCACACTTAGCACTGCAATCATACTAGGGCCTGTCTCATTCATGAATCTTCAGCCATTACGGGAGAGAGCAGGCAAGCATGTGACCCCCTCGGAGGCCTGAGAGGCCAAACCGTTCCTGTATCACCCCCCCGCCCGCAGGCTGCCTGCCCCTGGTGTGCGTGAGGGAGAGCAGAGAGCAAGCTAGCCCACAGCCATGAAGCACTGCATGTTCACATTGTTATTAGTGCGCGTGACGTTATGTTAACTAGGGTCACTGCGAAAGGGCAAAGGGTTGACAATAAAGTAAAGTTCAACTTAACCATCAACGGTAAATTACCTTTCCAATTACCTCCAAATGAACGGCAATGCTTCCGGAGGGGAGAAAAGGTAATGTGGAACGTTATTAAGAGAATGGAACTGACGCATTATTTATGTGCCAAAGAAAACCAATTAGCCGCGCTGAGACAAACGTATCTGTCCGCGGCAATTAATCTACTGTTAAAATATTGACGTTTCATCTCATTTCAAAACTGCACGGGCAACACATACATATTTCATTACTTTCAATTTATAGGTGCTGCTCTAAATAGGTAGCAATAGCACTTTATGTGTTGCCATGGCAATGGAAACCAGAGGAGACAAAACATTAATCACGGTTATTGGCACAGTACAAAAAACTAAAAAAATATATGAGGGGGAAAAAAAAGCAATTAAACGCCATCTGCGTGTTGTACCTGATCAACAAATTAATCACGGGCACAAAACCAAACACAACTGAGCCCGTGAGACACATCCGTTCAGTGGTGAGACAAATCCGGGTCAGTGGTGAGGGCTCTCTCTCTCTCTCTCTCTCGGGTGGCATGTGCTTCATCTCTCTATCTCTCTCCCTCCCTTCCTCTCCTCTCTCTCCCTCCCTCTCTCCCTCCCTTCCTCCCTCTCTCCCTCCTCCCTCCCTCCCTCTCTCTCTCTCCCTCCCTCCCTCCCTCTCCTCTCCCTCTCTCTCTCTTCCCTCCCTCCCTCTCTCTCTCTCTCTCCCTCTCTCTCTCTCTCTCTCCCCTCCCTCTCTCTCTCCCTCTCCCTCGCACTGAGACCATGACGAAATACTCAAATAGCAATTTAGCACATTTGGCTTAGTAACTACCTAAATGGTTACGGTGTGTAATTCACAGATCTGACAGTGGGAATGAGGAACGGTCAAAGCTGTGGCTCTGAAAGACTTCCTCACCAACCGCTTCTGCAGGTTTGAAAAATTATTTAATAAAATATATAAATAAATAAATAAATAAATTGCATAGCACTATTGTAAATCAGGTCTTCAATGCCCCCCCCATTCCCCTCCATTCCCTCTGCACCTGACACTACAACACCACCGACAGCTGACAGACCACCGCATCCCTCACACGCGGGAGACTCGCGCGCCTGCAGAAAACCTCACGTCTCCAGCAGAGCGCCATGGCGAGCTGCTGACTTCAGTTAAACAACAATCACCGCTTTAATCATTCCAACAAGAAGCGCTGGTCAGGGAGCGGCGAGCGCTGGATTTGGGATGATGAGTGTGTGTATTCAACAGGATGAAATCTGAGAGCTTTTTCAATGAAGTGTTGACGATGCAAAAAATAATCTATTACTGAACTCGTATGCCCCTTTTTCTTGCAATTGGCCCTGAGAAATCTGAAGGACCCAGTAATGACGGAAGAGGAGGTGAATGCCACGCAATAACAATGCACGGACCCTGGCTGCTCATCAGCCCCACCCCATCGGTCTCCATGCCTCCCTGAGCTCTGTGGCCCAATCACAACCCTCAGCTGGCCAGGCTCACAATGCCTGTAGAACATTCCAGCCTTAGCTATTCCGCCAGTGTGCCACTGTGTAATAAATGTTGCAGGTTGTGCACACGTATGATCGCAAACAGGGAACCAACTGCATTTTGACTGCATGCCTTTCCGGTCAGCAACCACTGTGATAAAGTATCATTTCATGTGTTAAATTATTTAAGGCGTTTTCCGAAATCATTTCCGGGGAAACACTGCAATCACTGTGTTATTGTGTGCAATGTCGGGCCTCCACCTCCACCTCCAGGGATGTAGGAATGAATTTTTATAACAACTCACATGCTACTTTAATGTTCACATTTACTGGGTATGATAAAATACTGTGTGTGTGTGTGTGTGTGTGTGTGTGTGTGTGTGTGTGCTGTATGTGCTGTGTGCGAGAGAGAGAGATACAGAGATAGAACGCCGCCCCTAGTGGCCACGCTGAAGAATGCGCACCACAGCAGCTTGGGGTAATCCGCCTGCCTCCAGCTGGGATTTCACACACGTCCCTTTTCCGAGTCACAAAGAGAATCCTCTTCCATCGCAGTGGGTAATGCGCCTGCCGGGTTCCCGGAACCCCCTCACCAATCAGGCAGGCTTGTTAAAGCGGCCCGATATCCATCGGAGTAAACAAAGGCGGCAGCCTCGCAGTGAAGACGAAACACAGCCCCGCGAACGCAGCTCGCGGAGCGTGGGGGGCAACGTGGAGACAATTTCGGCGGCGGCGGCCGAGGGTTGGCGCGTACCGCTTTCGGATCGGCGCCAATCCCGTCCGTGGGCGGCTCCCCAACGTCCGAGGATAACGAGGGCAGCTCACGCCGTTGAGTCGAAATAGGCTTTAGCGTTTGATGCAGTCGTGCGGTTCACTCAGACGATCGGAAGGGTCTCTCACGTCGGTTTTCCCGACATAAAACTCAATCAGAAAAGGCAGAAAAAAAAAAACGAGAAGAGAAGGCCCCTGCTGACTTTGCAGATGAACATTGGAATCTGGTCTCTCTTCTCTCCTCAGATGTATTACTGAGGTGACAAAAATATATTACTGAGGTGACAAAAACAAAATGTTGCAACGTGATTTATGTGTGCTTTGTTCTGGGCCTTTCCATTTTTTAAAACATTTCTTTTTTGTGTGGGGGCAGGGTGGGTAAGACAAAGACAAAACACAAAGCTGTTATATACCGCCCTTCTCGCTAACAACACAGGGCGCTTTAAAAAAGAGAAAAGAAAATAAATAAATAAATGTATGAATTAATAAAAAATCTGAATCAGCTGAAAGTCCAAACTAGGAGGAATAGGCACACGAGAGCAAATAAATCTTAAGACCCGATTTAAAAGAGCCGATTGTAGCTGCACCTCTGACGTGGCTTGAGATTTAGTTCCAGGGCAGGGATTGGTCGGCCTGCTGGCATTGAGTCTTGGCTCATCTCATCTGGTTTTTTTCCCCAGCATATTAATCTGTCACAGAGTAAAAGCTGTCTGTGACAGCAGTAAAATTACCCGGTAGCTTTGAGCGATGAAAAATGGTGTCATTGCATCCTTCCATTATGGGCTGCCGTGCCACAGCCAGGTGGAAAATCACTTCGACTTAATTCGGCTGTGAGCAGCATTTAAAAGTGGGGGCCGGTCATTTGTCTAAGCCGGTATTAGCCGTGGTACTATTAATATGCAATATGTATGCACGTCTGTCTGGTGAACAAGATTTGTAAGCACAGCTCAATTACAGCTCCACAATGTTAAAGACGGATGGAGAGGCGTCTTTTGACAAATTGGTAGAATGCAAGGCATTTATCTTTACAAAGGATGAACAGACAAACAAACAAACGAAACAAGACAGCACCGAGCTTGGTTCTGGAGGCCTCCCGCGTGGTCCAGTGGTTACAACGTCCGACGCTGGCCACGGAGACCGGGGTTCAATTCCCCGTCTCGCCAAGTGTCGGCTCTGGCCGGGAGTGCCACCAGGGGGCGGCGATTGGCTGTCTGCCCCAGGGAGGGGGGAGGGGAGCCGACGTGACGTTCGCTGCGTATAAGAGTGGCCCTGTAGTACCGGGGTTCGGTCGACGGGCTGCGGGTGCCGTCTCGTAAGAGGCGTCACTTCGCTTCGTCACTACCGGTCGCAGGACTACGGCAGCGAACTCACATTACTAGGGGGGGATTGACGTAAAAATAGCGGGTCTAATTGGCTACCAAATTGGGAGAAAATGGGATAAAATCAGAAACAAATTATAAAAAAAAGAAAAAAAAAAGAATGTAAGGCATTTATCTTTACAAAGGACGAACACACAAACAAACAAAGGAAACAAGACAGCACCAAGCTTGGTTCCGGTGACAGTCTGTGTGAGATCCGGCGATATCTCACCGGTAGATCTGCGTAGAAGTAGTGTTTCCTGTCAAACAGGGACTTCCTGTTTATGGTGCAGTCGAGCGCCAGGCCCGTCATTACCGCCGCCTCCACGCATCTTCTGTTCAGCGCCTAATGAGGAAGAGAATGACATGCCGACCCTCAGTGACATCACAAGAGAAAGCCCAACTGGGCCCGCTCAAATCGGGACGTCTCTCGTCAAATTGTGCAACTTTGAAGGTAGAGTGGCGAGGGTGAAAACACAAGCCGGCGATCTAGTCGATTCGTGAGCAACATCAGCGCATATGACATCAAGCTTGAAAGCTAGCAATTTTTATTTTTTTTTTTTATTGTTGTGGAGGGAAAAAGTATGAACAAACCGTTTGGATTTGGACAGCTTTAGTTTAGCATTCCACAACAGTCCAATTACTTTCAAAGACTTGTTCAAAATATTTTCAAGGTTTTTCAAGGACCACGGAAACCATGCTCACTGACATTAGAGGAGAGACCACACAACCTTGCAAACTCATCAGGGATTTGCGGCTGAATTGCTTTGTACTACGTTTTTGTTTTTTTGCCAACGTCACTGTGGTTTCTCTAAATGGCGTGTGTACAACTTCTCTCTGAGATACAAACGATGTCTCTTTTTTTCTGTCTCGATGTCTCGGGCTGCAGTGGCTACCGGTTGTGTGGTTTCGTTTCAATCAGCAGCCACTTTAGGCCTTGGGAAAAGGTGTGCAGACTCTAAATAAATGACTTTTTCAGATTTTTCCCCATTGTCACCCAATTTAGAAGCCAATTATACCCTCTTTTCATGTCAACTATCCCCCCCTTGTATAGTGAGCTCGCTGCCGTAGTCCTGAGCCTCTTCTGAGCCGGAACTCACCAGGCCGTCTAACTTCGGTACACATAGAGCCACTCTTATACGCAGTGAGCTCATATCGGCTTCCCCCCCCCCCTGGGGCGGACAGCCAATTGCCACCCCGTAGTGGCACTCCCGGCCAGAGCTGAGCTGAACTGGTGTGGCCGCGAGATCAAACCCCGGTCACAGTGGGCATTATAATATATAATTTGTGTGCACTGTAAGTTACTATGCACCAGGCCCTCATCAGAGCTCGGTAAAATCGATAATTATCATTGTGAGAGCCACTGCCCAGAGCAATCCTCCACAGAGTCACATCACCAATGTCATTTTAAACTATCCCCAGAATAAATGTAATGCCGGAATCCATTATAATGAATGATTTCGCCACTAGAGGGCATAAAATACAGTCATTAAATAATCAAAAAAATATCTGGATATGGTTTGGTCACAGTACTTCAAGTGTTGCAGCGAAATTAGAGTTGTCTTTGAGCATCCCAAATTATACTTCTAAAGTAACTCCAACAGCTACCTCCAAATTAAGAACAAAAACCAAATACTGTTACTTGACTGGAGTAACACACAGCATGTGACAAGAGGTTATGAATGACAAGCAAACAGTTGACTGGTCTGTGCCAATACAAAATTATCCTGAATTTCAGATACAGCACTACACTACAGTACTACTACATGTAATTTTTTGAATGAATGTTGGAACAAATTTTAATAACCATTGAAATGACATTTTAATGTTTATGATTACTGGGTATGAAAAAAAGACTGTGAATGAGTGAGAGAGAAGTGTTTGACAGCATTTACAGTAAAGAGCACAGACAGATAGATACACATTACAGCACAAACAGTGAAATATGACATTGATTCCTTAAAACCAATTCAAATATCGGTTTCATTATCTAAAATAACGGGGGGATAACCCTGGGTGAACTTACCGGTAAAGTGCCGGGCAGAGAGGCATCGAAGAAGGACACCTGTGAGTTTGGTGGCGCGAAAAACCCAACCTGGGACCCAGAGAACAGCTTAGTGCTGGAGTGGATCTGAGCGTGGATCTCCAGACCAACAACGCCGACCAGCTCCCGGACAGCGCTGCTCACATTACATTACATTACATTACACTACAGGCATTTGGCAGACGCTCTTATCCAGAGCGACGTACAACAAACTGTTAACCGTAGTCAAGAACAGTTTAGCTGAAAGCCACCCTAGTGGGAAGTACAATTCCTGGGTGCTAGGAGCAACCACATAGTTAAACTAGGACCCTGTAGGTAAATCTGTAGCCACAATTCAATTCACACAGACAAGCGGCAACGTAACAGCTTATCACCATCCAGCTAATGTCAAACACTTATCTCTCTCTCACACTCACACTCACACACACACACACACACACACACACACACACACACACAAGCGGCAACGTAACAGCTTATCACCATCCAGCTAATGTCAAACTTATCTCTCTCTCACTCACTCACACAGACAAGCGACAACGTAACAGCTTATCAACACCCAGCTAACAGTGAAACCGGGGCGACAAACAATGTCAACTGCAAGCATATAGATGAAACACAGTGACAGCACGCATGCTTAAACCAACAGCTAGCTTGCTAGCCACAATGACATTCAGCATGTTGCGGCATGTTAGCTATTTACGAACCTTTTCTTTTTTATTTGTGGTTGACTTTGGTAACGCGGGGTAGAGGTGCACAAACCCCTAATGCATACATTATTGTAAGCGTTTTGGGTGTTTATCCTCGGATGATATATTGTAATTTGTCTGTTAAAGTTGCATACTACAGTACGCATCCCCGCTGAGGAGGCAGCCATGATTGTTTTATTCCGCGGTATCACGGGACTTGTAGTTCCGGTATAAGCACTTGTACGTGAACGCTCAGTGCAAATGAAAATGTGTACACTACAAGTCCCATGATGCGCGATACGTTAGTGACGACATCAATGGTCATTTCCAGGGTTAAAAGTTACGTAGTTCCTGTCCGGGAAAAGAGTGGCGGGAGTTTAGCGCGTGTGGGCACAGCCGTAGTTCTTGTGAGAACAAGCAGGTTTCTTTGGAAAAGGTTTTATCGCTCCGAACAATTAAAGAGATGGCTGAAAGGAGAGAGGACACGGAAGAAGCGGCGTGCAGCCATGCGACAGACCGATCCAACTGCGTTAACAGTGCACCCAAGGGTGCACACGCAAGACACGGGGAGCAGGACACCCGTCCCCTGCAGAACGGCCTGAAGTCCCCGCAGCGATTCACGTTCAGCGCCGAACCCACCATGGAAGACATCCGACGGCTGCAGGCGGAGTTCACGGACGAGAGGGACTGGAACCAGTTTCACCAGCCCAGGAACCTGCTGCTCGCCCTGGTTGGGGAGGTCGGAGAGGTGTCCGAGTTGTTCCAGTGGAGAGGGGAGGTGGCGGAGGGCCTTCCCGGCTGGACCGAGGCGGAACGCGAACAGCTTTCCCACGAACTGAGCGACGTCATGATCTACCTTCTGGAGCTGGCGGAGAAGTGCCGCGTGGACCTGCCCCAAGCGGTGCTCCGGAAAATGGCCCTGAACCGGCTCAAATACCCGGCTAGCAAGGTGCACGGCTCGGCAAAGAAATACACGGAGTACCAGGACTGAAGCGTGCAAAGAACGCCCCGCGCCCGAGATTATAGATTTTATGATTATTAGCCATGGACATTTGTTTCTGTTTTACGATTTTATTCGGTAGTTAGGTGTGTAGGAGAAATGTTACCAATGTTTCACCTCGCAGCACTGTAGCTAGCTACACTGCACTTCCTACAACCTCCCCTTTCGTTTTGAACTTTTAATTGCACTTCTAGCTTGTTCCCAGGCTTTATTTGTTTCCTCGTGCTCTTTTAATTCTCGGTTTTTTATTTCTTTCTTTTAGCTAATGGCAATCCGTCTTCTGAAACTGTTGCGTCAGTTTGTTCTAACAAGTTAGCGAAAATTGTTCTGTTATGGTTAGCACACCAGGTGCTTGAATGTAAAGACTTCCGAGACAGCACATGGGTTAGCTTTTATTAGCCACCCCTCCCGTGTGCTGGCATTTAATATACTAAATCAGAACTTACTGTTACGATGTTCTAAAATGTTTACTTGGTTGTTTTTTGCGACCGGTCAAAACATAAACCGAGTTTGAAAGAAATACGGTGTGTGTGTGTGTGTACTCTTTCACGAGCTTGCTCGCGGTCATTCGATCGGATTTACTGGTTAATTTGACTGGGCGGGTGGGGGAGAGATGGGTAATGTCAGTCACCGCTCACTTTTTCACATCTGTTCCAAAAGTGGCTACCTATTAATAGCAGCATTTTTAAAAAAACGTATTTATGATTAAACTAAGGTGTTTACTAAATTATATGCGTAGACCGCACATGCTTGTCTATTATTGGCCCACAGGTTGCTAGTAAAAAGTTGCAACCCCAATGAGGAAGAGATTGGGTATTGGTTGCAAAACATGCCCTTAGAATGGGCCTTTATTGCAGGGGTCCCCAATTACCGGGCCGCACAGAAAGAATAAAAACGTTTTAATTTTATTTCCATTTTCATTTTATTGACTATCGCAGTCTGCAGGGTGTTTTATTTGGAAAAATGACCACTTCCGTCTGTGCCTCTTTTCCGCACTTGTCTCAGTCGCAGTTTTTTTCCATGCACCAAAAAATTAAGCCCACAAGCTAACCCAAGCAAAAATGAGTAAAAAACAAACATTGCTGGAGAGCTTCTTTGAAAAGGGGGAAAGACCCAATGATGAGACAGCAGAAAACTCCAAGACTGCCAAAAAAAGAAAGCTGCATTTAAAATAAGTTGAGTTGTCACATTTACATTATAAATGTAATAATTAAATTAATAATTAAATGATATAATATGCACTTTATTGTGTTTTGTTATGCGCGTGATTCTATGCGCGGGACCGCTGCTTTATAGGATAAGTAGTTGAGAGGTAATTCAGTTGAACAACAGATGTTTGGGTTTAACTCCCAATAAAGGTGTAACTTCCAAACGTTTTCATTTCATTTTTCTTTAAATATATAATTGTACACAAATACACCTCAACAATGATTTCAAAACGATTATATTTGAATTTTAAGTTGTCGTTAAATTAAGGCCAGATCATTTAGTGGTTTGATTAGGCTACATTGTTTTTCCATTAGAGCCTGTTTTCCAAAGCACATTCAATATAAGAGATTTTTAAAAATACTAATTTAATTTTCAGGTGGCACCTCTTCCGGAATCGGTCAATTTAAGGTGATTTTTAAATTAGGCTGGTTGCTTTCTCTGACCAGGAGCTGAAGCATAGCTTACCATGGCTTGTGTGAAAGAAAGACCAAAATGTCCTTTTTGTACAAAATCAGCATGCATCAACCTGCTGGTGGAGCTGTCTGCTTAACGTGGGAGGGTGTGATTTCTGGAAGGGGGTGGGGGTGGGGGTGGGGGTGGGGGTGGCTGTGTATAAACACTAGACGGTGTATACTGTCTATTTTAAAAAGCCTTTTAGGGGTAGCTGTCATTGATTTGTAAGAATAAGCAAACCACTGGAGTACAGAGCTTTACTCTTTTTGGAACACAGATCAGAGTAATGGCTGTTCTTTTCTTCTTCAGACAACTTGACACTGGAACACTGGATTAGATTTAGAAGCCTCTGTGTTAAGGTTCAGATAAAACTACAAACGTTCCTTGTGCAAACGGTAGCTAGTCTTGTGTGTTTGACAAAAACAAAGAATGCTGGGAAGATCTTTATCTTTGTTACTCAGATAAGTTGCCTGCTGGCTGTATAATACCTGTGATGGGTTAAAAACATTAAAAAAAGGTTTCTGTATTGTGTATTTAAAATACAGCACACAGGTAACTCGCACAATAAAGGCAACACTTGAGTAAATGAGGGATCCTTTAAACCAGTGCAGTTCCACGAGTGTCCCCCGGGGGTGCCACAGGCAGATAGGCCCGACCTGTCGTTGTCCCCTGTAGCCTTCTTGTTAGGCGGTTCTTCAGAAGGGGCCTAATTGTAAAAACCTTTTTGGAATTTTGGAATTTTAAGCTTGGGAGGGGTGAGGTGTTTTAAAGAACACCTGTGCAGGTGTGAGTCACCTCACACTTTGCGTTAAAGGCTCCGTGTTTCGGAATCAAAACCTTCGGTCTCCGTTGCCTCCAAGCCTGACAGGAGCTGGCGATAAATCACCGCACTTGTTGTCGCAGCATACATCACTTCCATCTGACATTCAAATAACCTTGGGCCTGTTCCAGTCCAGTTATCTCCAGTAAGCTCTTGGCAGGTGGGGATTCGGTGAGCGTGTGAGGAGGTTCGTGAAACGGCTGAACACGGAACTCCTCTTTCTAGATACGTGAGCGCTGCGTTGCTTTGGGGCACCTTGCTGCCGGTGCGGTCTGCTTAGCTTCCTCAAGCTCTTGAATCAGAAGACATTCCCACTGTAATTACGGGTCAGAACGTTTCGTCCATCTTAATTATTTTCTTATTTCTGTCCGTCACCATGGCAACTTGTGGTTATTATCCACTATGTACTCCAAGTTGAAGAGTGACACCCTCTACACCTCAAGGGGGGTTAAAAAAAAAACTTGTGCTCACAAGATTGCTTAGTTAGCACTGATTGAATTGTCTGTATATAGGATTGACAGAGTATAAGGTGTTCTTGCAGACCATTGCTGTAGGCTTCGCCTATGTATTGCTCTGTGACTTAATCTATCTTTTAAAGCCTTTCCAGATCGCTCCAACAAACATCCCCAGTTCCTCATAAAAACAGCTTTTCACTGTGATTCCCCCCCCATTTCCAGGTGTGCTTTTGATCACAGTAGAGAAGGATGGTGACAGCTGGCACATCGGTGTATTTAACACACACTACACCACACGGTCACACCACACGCACCACCCACACACAGTGGTTAACCCAACTGCCACAACAAGCCTACAACAAAGAGTTCTGACGGCTGGAGTAAAAGTGTTTTTGCCATCCTCAATATTGTGCCTTTTACCTGACTAATTAGCAGACGATGGGGCTGCTGGGGGAAGGGGGGGGGGGCGCTTGGCCTGAATTCCGGCGGCTGAGCTGCAGCCACGCGGCGCTAAACGGGAGACTCGCTGGCCCGCCAGGAAACAGCGGGGACGTTACGAGGCGCCATTACGGTGGAAAGCGGCGGGAGGGGAGGGGCGTGCGTGTCGTCGGGGATCGCGCTGCTCGCGCGACAGCCGGCGGTACAGACCGAGCGACGAATGTCTGCGGGCAGGCAGTGTGGTATAATGGTTAGGGAACTGGGCTTGTAACGTTAAGGTTGCGGGTTCAATCCCCAGGTGGGACACTGCCGTTGTACCCTTGAGCTAAAGGTACTTAACCTGGATTGCTTCAGTTCATATCCGGCTGTATAAATGGATTGTAAAGAAATGTGAACTGTAAGTCGCTCTGGATAAGAGCGTCTGCTAAATGCCTGTAATGTCATGTAATGTGTAGGTGTGGCTTTGCGCCCGTGGTGTTGAATGACGATCTTGGCGACCAGAAGATCCTTTGGCCAGACCCTACGAGCTGATCATTCACCGCCACCCTGCTGATGCTGCCCGCCCCTGTCCCGGCCCGCCTTTTATGTAGGCCTACTCTTTTTTTTAAATTTTTTTTAAATTAAATTTGTTTCTGATTTTATCCCATTTTCTCCCAATTTGGTAGCCAATTAGACCCGCTATTTTACGTCAATCCCCCCCTCGTAATGTGAGTTCGCTGCCGTAGTCCTGCAACCGGTAGTGACGAATGCGAAGTGACGCCTCTTCCGAGACGTCGCTCGCCGAGCCGTCGACCGTGACCCCGGTACTACAGGGCCACTCTTGTGCGCAGCGAACGTCACGTCGGCTTCCCTCCCCCCTCCCTGGGGCAGACAGCCAATCGCCGCCCCCTGGTGGCACTCCCGGCCAGAGCCGACACTTGGCGAGACGGGGAATTGAACCCCGGTCTCCGTGGCCAGCGTCGGACGTTGTAACCACTGGACCACGCGGGAGGCCATGTAGGCCTACTCTTGACTCCCCATGTTTATTGATTATTTCCCCTTCCCTAAATATTTTTGGTGCCAGCCAGAAGAGGACTGGCTCCCCCAGAGTCTGGTTTCTTCCTCCCTGTGCCCTTCAGGGAGTTTTTCTTTGCCCCCGCGGGGTTGTTTAAGGTTCCATACCCTGTAAGCTGCCTTGTGTACTCGTTAAAAGCGCCGTACAAATAAACTGAATATAATTGAAATTGATGTGGCCAATTTGAAATCTACGGCGTTATCACACAAAGTAAATGCAGAATGAAATAATCCCCATCAATGTGTTTGTTTTTGCAGTCCTAGGTCAGTGCCCATTCTCAGATTCTCTTGTTGCTTTCTCTTTTATCTTTTTTTGGTTTGGGTTAGGGGTGTGGGTAGACTACCATTTAATTTGAAGCACAACACCCGAACAAAAGATGTTTTTCTTTTGAAAAGCCCACTTCAGCGCTTTTGAATGATAGCCAAACCGGGCACCAATTCAAGAGTTCTTACTGCATGTGCGTGGGAGCGGCCAAACAAATGGCGAGACGCCTCGCACATCTGAAGAATACATCCATAATTACAAACAGAGCGCACACAGGTTGAGGTGCCGGGAATGGACTTTGACCTCGTACGCATTCTTTTTTTGGTGTCGCCAGTGAGTGGGTGAATGGATCACTCAGACAGTGCACGCTGACAGCTGTGGTACAAGGATGTGGTACAAAAAAAAGAAAGCTCTTCTTTGATGGTAATGTAACATCTGTGTAGCGACACTCACTCTGACCCCCCTTCTCTGTTTAAGAACGACCTGAAGAAACGGGAGGGGGCAGAGTTCAGGCTGAATAATGGCAGAGTTCAGGCTGAATAATGAGCTCAACAATAAGCGCGTTCTGTGCGCTGCGTTCCATATTTCCGCGCGACAGCCGTTCATTCATCCCTGTAAGCGATTCTTCCAGAGACAGTCTAGTGGTGTCACAGACCGGGGGTGGGTTAATTAGCCTATGAATGTGGCACAGCCAGCCTGCCGAGGGAATACATTAACACGAAGGTCAGGTTTGCTTTACTGTCTGTGAAATTAACATCTTGGCATAATTATTGTAAGAATTCCGAAAATTAGCAACGATGTGTCACTCAGGTTTTCGTAATGGTTTTTTTTTTTAATATCACGGATTTACCCGTGACAGCTGTCTCTGCCCCCCTCCCCTCTCTCTGTTTCACACACAAATAACCTTGTTCCTAAATCTATGGTCCAATAAACCAGAATTAGCACATCACCGCTAGTTTCCGTGGCACGGGGGTAATTCCTCATTATTTTTCGCCTGCGTGTTAATTGTAGCACCTGTCTCATTAACGGTATGTTGAGCGCAACTGATTTTATTTCACTACACACAGAGTTGGCAAAACTCCTCATTCAAATGCCCACGCTGTGTTATCCCTATGAAATTTAGCTGGAAATATCCCTGGAAGCGACGTGGAATCAATCTTTCACAGCTGTGGGGTATCACTGCTGATGTTCTGCCAGCCAAATAAGCCTCATTGCTATTCATGCTAGTTACGCACCTCTTCGGTACCCTTTCCTTTTATTTAAAAAAGATAATTGAGAGAACTGAAAAGAGAACTGGGGGTGTGCTGAAGTTATCTCCCCTGCTGCCTCTGCTTTGAAACCCAATAGAATAAAAACGAACTGTAAAACCAACATTTAAAAGACTAAACTACAGAATATTTAAAGCTGGAGTACATGGCTTCGTCCTTGTGATTTTCATCCATCCATCCATCCATTATCTAAGCCGCTTATTCCTGGTCAGGGTCGCGGGGGCTGGAGCCTATCCCAGCATGAGTTCCGGGCGAGAGGCAGGAATACACCCCGGACAGGTCGCCAATCCATCGCAGGGCACACACACCATTCACTCACACACTCATACCTACGGGCAATTTAGACTCTCCAATTAGCCTAACGTGCATGTCTTTGGACTGTGGGAGGAAACCGGAGTACCCGGAGGAAACCCACGCGGACACGGGGAGAACATGCAAACTCCGCACAGAAAGGCCCCCGGCCTGGATTCGAACCCGAGACCTTCTTGCTGTGAGGCGACAGTGCTATCCACTGCACCACCGTGCCGCTCTGTGATTTTCACTCAGCCAAAAGAAACGCAACGCGTGTAATATGTACGCAGATGGCAATCTCAGATTCAGATACTTAATTAAGCCGTCGGCCCAAACAGTTACGTCGTTGAATCCAGTGACGCAACGCTCGGCTTGCATCTCATTGGTGGCCTTCATAGGCTTCTGGCCATCGGATTCCCCTGGGGGGGTCCCCAAAGAACGCACTGACGTCTTTCCCTCCTCGGTAAACGTAGTCCCAGGTGAATCCGCCAGTCTGGAACGTTTCATTCCTGGAGATTACCCTGGAGAATTTTATTGGCCACTTTACCTGCCGCCTCGCGGCGTATCTCTGTAAAATAACCCCCTCTGGGGTTCGGTTTAGTTTCCTGCAATTTGTAATGGTTTGCTGCGCCACAGCCATTTCGAAGCTGTTTACTTTGAAATAATGGCTCCAGTCGAAATTGGGCTTGTTAAATTGCAAACGCATTACAAAAAATCGTCAAAGTTATATTGGGTAGTTATACTGATTCGAATGCATCAGTGTATCGTTCAGATCTATCAGTGTATACTTGCATGAACATAAACCTTCCACTAAGAATAGACGAGTTATGAATTATGAATTATGAATTAGCGCAGATCCTAAAGCCCTGAAGGTACGAGGAGACAGACAAACACACACATTGTTAAATGGGACCGAGGGCTATTTCTCTGAAACTATGTGCATTGCTCAGGTTGCATCCACTTGGGTTTTTCAAATTAACTGTAACGTATCTGGTTAAAGGTCAATTTACATATGAAACTGAACAGCAGGAACAATGCTTAGTTTAACACACTGTACAGTGCTGGTAATGGCCCTTACTAGGCAGATTCGTTAACGGGGGTACGTCAAAACGGAGGAAGGTCTGCTACAGGATTTGAACCGAGGCGAAGGCGGCCGCTCCTACAGCAAGGCACAGTTGTGGTCATAACTCCCACCGACTGGAGGCCTGGACACTAGTTTACAGCACGAGAACCAATGAAGAATGATTTCTCGTGGCACTCACTCAATAATGCCAGTGATCACTCTGTCAGTCTGTCTAATGTACCTGTAGGCTGAGACTGTTGCTGTAGCGTTACATTTATCTCTGTCTGGCTGTGATTGTGATTGCAGTGTTATTTATAGTTATCCGCGCGCAACGTCAAAGTATAGACTGCAATGGGGGGAGATAAATGCAACCGTTGAACTGTTTTCTACAGTTCTGAAAATATCGCGACCTTACTGCAAATATTGACAGATTCGTGTAATTACCTCACTGACAAGTGGAAAATGTTGATGGGATTGTATAAATTGAGGTGATGATTAAGATGTTTAGTTGGCAACATAACAGTCGTACAACCGGCTTTGTACTTCTTTCATTTGTATTTTCTTTTGCTCTTCAAAAAATTCTTTACGCGACTGAATTCACGAGACTTCCAACTGGCAAATGCGAAATGAGAAACCTGTCACGTGGGGGTCCGTGGAGCGGAATCGAAAACCACCCAAGGGGGTGGTGAAATCGTGTGAAACACCTGCTGTTGGACAGCTGTCATTAACCAGTGTGTTTGAGTGTGTTGTTTGAAGGCGTTTGCCGTTTTCATAAGGATTTCGATGCCAGGTGGAGTATTAGGCTTGTAGTCATTCACCACCTGCTCCGGGTTCATGTTATTAGACATTTAAAGTGCCGTAAAGTGGGATTATACCTTAAATGTCTCACCTGTTTTTCCTGAATGACTTTGATTTTAAGTCCTGTTAAACACCTGTTAAAATCCAAAGTTAAATTCCAGAGTTTTGTATCATATTTGTGCAAGTGTGGATGAAACCAACAGTCTACTAAAAGATAGGAAAATGTGGTCAGTGCCATTTCATGGTAACTTCTGATTTAGATTGCAAGACCTCCTGCTCAATAGGTTTCACAATGTCTTTTTTCCCCTCCCAAGTCATGACATAATAACACAGGACTGTGTCAATCAGACTAGACATCATTTATTCAAGAATACCATTATGCCCGGAGTGCAAGTTGCCCACTGTAGTCGGGGTTCGAACCCTAGTTCTGTCAGCCTGACTCTGGCCAGCAGGATTGGATTGGCCTGTGTTTCAATCAACACTCGTTAAGTAGTTAATGAGTTGAATCAGGTGTGCCGGTGGGGGAATTTAACAAATATGTGGAGTGGCTGGCTGGGGGGGGCCCCCGAGGACAGGTTTGGGAACCAGTGCATTACACTACCCACACATGAAGGCTTGAGCTTAACTACTCTCAGCCAGGGGACACACACTCTCAGAGTTGAATTGAGAATGGCACTTGTTTCCAAGTATATTATGTGTATCTGTTGAATAATGTGAATCTGTGTAGATCGAACCCCCTGCACCGGCTGTGGGAACAATATCCTCTTGGATACAGTACCTTTCTATCGATCCTGCTATAACAAGCCAGCGACTCCTAGTCAGAGACTCATTGACTGAGTAACCAACTCACTCACTCACTCACTGGTTCTCAAAGTCACAATTTCTTTTTTACCCCAAAAAGCTAGAAATATAATTACTGACGATGTAAAATTGTGGTTTCATTTCGGTTCTAGTTAATCAGACGTGAGAAATAAGGCAGGCGATTAAGAGCCACATATCTCGAGACAATTGTGATGTATAACAGGGCAATGTGCGATTCACTCCACTCTCGTTTTGATTCATGGCTACTGTCTGGTCCACGACCGAGGCCATCTAACTAGTGACAATCTGATTCATAAATATGACTCAGATTCATGAATATGTTCTCCTAAATTGGTAGCGTTTAAAATGTCTGCATTTTATATTTTCGGTTAACCGCTTTCATGCTAGCCTTGGTGATATCGTAGATTGGAAACATGTCCAATAATGACATGCCTAAAACATAACTGATTGCTGAATGGGAACACGTGCAAACGTATCAACAAGTTACAATGTAACGATGTACAAAGTGCACACCGTTACGTTACATTACAGGCATAGAGCAGACGCTCTTATCCAGAGCAACTTACACAGCTGACATTTCTTTACATACAATCTATTTATACAGCTGGATATTTACTGAAGCAAATCAGGTTAAGTACATTGCTCAAGGGTACAGTGGTAGTTCTCCACCTGGGAATCGAACCAATCAAATCAAGAGGTTGCAGGTTCAATTCCGAAGTGGGACACTGCTGTTGTACCCTTGAGCAAGGTACTTAACCTGAATTGCTTCAGTATATATATCCAGCTGTATAAATGGATTGTATGTAAAGAAATGTAAAACTGTGTAAGTCGCTCTGGATAAGAGCGTCTGCTAAATGCCTAAAATGTAAATGTAAATGTAATGTAATGAACCTGCAACCTTTGCGTTTCAAGCCCAGCTCCCTAACCACTACACCGCATTGCCGCCACTGCCCACCGTTTGCCAATCCTCCTCTGGTCCCTGCCACATCTCATATCGGCAACCTCCAAATCGGCTCGCTCTGAGACAGAGCAGACGGCCAAATGGGTGTCTGTTTTAGACCGAGCGCACAGCTTGATCAGAGCTGGCTGAAGGCGGACCGCCACAGTAGACGTGACAGTATTCCCTGAGCTCATTTGGATTTTGAATCGTGCCCCGGTTCCTCTCCTTGACAAAGTGCAGGAAGAGACTCAGCCCACGGATCAGGCTGCGGAATGATAATGGGCAGGGGGAGGCATTGTTATGCAGATGGGAAGGCAATATGGCTTTGAAAGTTGTGGCACTTTTATGTTTGGGGAAGATTTTACCCCCTCGCCCCCCTGTAATTTCTCACTGGGTCTCTCTGTATTCATTATGCAAATTTCACCGGATGAGCACAACAGTGTCTTCATTAAGAGAGAAAAGGAATTAGACTACAAAGTAAACACATTGAAACATTTTGAGTTCTGAAGCACAGAAACATTGTTGAATAGGGTGTGTTGGCGTTCAGCAGTTTTCAGCAGCCATAATCTTACATTTTGTTCTTCAGCAAGAGGGATACAAATGAATGTCTCTTGAACGATAGGCAAGCTATACATTAGTGAGCTTGTATTCAAGGATGTTGTTGCTACGTAGGGCCGTTGCTATGGAAGAGGCAGGCAGCCTGGCCATGTTTGGCGCCTCCTCAGCAAGTCTGAAATGTCACCACAGGGGGGAGCTCTCTCTCTCTCTCTCTCTCTCTCTCTCACTCTCACCCTCTCTCCCTCTCCCTCTCCCTCTCCCTTCAATACACAAATTAATTTAATTTAAATTAGGATTTATAAAAACAGTACCATGGGAAATCCCCCCTAAAAAAAGATGGATTGCCATAATATAACATTTTGGTAAATATTTTTGGTATTTTTCCCGTATGAAATTGGCATGGCAATGTGGTTATCTGCAAAGAGTCTGTTTCATGGTTGTTAATTGGAGGGATGGATAGCAGAGAGAGATAGAGAGAGATGAAGAGAAATTAACTCCATGGAGACTCTGCCCCCAATCACAACTATTTCAGTCATTACTGCTCCATACATTATTGCTTCCAGTTGCTCTAATAAGCAACAACTAGATGGTAACCCCCATGGAAAAAACAAAAGACACAAATAATCAAATGATTCATGAATGCATCAACCCGATTCAATTTCGCATTGTAGATTTGGATATGTACAGTGCATTTGGACGTTTTCAGATATAAATATTTGTCATAATTTATTTATTTTTAAGCACTTCTTTTTGAACATTACACGGTCGTCCCTAGGCGAGTTGTAACCGTACTAATCGTAGAGACACCTTCCAAGGGACTGAGAAGCTCAGGAACGCAGGTGGATTTTCATGCATAATGTAGCGGGGGACGCAGTATAATGCTGCTCTTACTGCACACGTCTGGATCACGCTGCTACAATGTGCGTGTAAACATTTGATTAGATTTGGCATTGTGCGTTGACAGCTGTGTGTGAACTACAGCCCCCCAAAGCCTAGAGAAAGAGCCAGCTTAAGCCCTGTCCAGAGAAAGAACTTCAAACACAAAAGATATTGAAGGAAAAAAAAAAGTTTGTCTTTTCACTCTCTTTCTTTCTGCTTTAAGAGACGGTTACCTTACAGCAGTTTAGGCCCGGAACGTCTCTGATTCCACAATCCCATCCAAACCATTGATATGCTCTTACAAAGCTGCACTGTTTTCATGAACATTTTGTGGGGGGAAAACAACTAAACAAAAACAAATTAAAACCAAATATCAGCACCTGTGCAGAATTAGCCTAAACGGTTGTGCATAAATAAGATTGATTTCTCAAAAATGAAAGAGAATCTTTACTAAAAACCTCAAATACAAATAGAAAGATGTATTTTGATGACCCCCACAGTATTGTTCTGCTTCAAGAGAGAGCTGTCACATTGCACATAAGCCAAAGGATGCCTTTGATTTCACATTGAAGGTGGTCCTTTGGAACATCATTGTAGGTCTTCACATACTTCATACACTGAGACAAATCTATCAAAAACATATTGTGTACATATTTTGACTTTATTTGACGACTCGTGCAGATTGCTTGTGCGTCACTGTGTCACAAATCATTCTCCTCTCAATTTTATGCTGCCAGCTCAATTTCAACAATCCATGGCTGGTTTGTATAAATCATCTCAGAGTAGGAGCGCTGATCTGGGATCAGGTTTCCCCTGTCCATATCCTAACCTTATCCATTGTGAGCTAAAAGGGAAAACTGATCCATATCAGATAATTTATACATACCATCCCCGAAGACTGAATGGGTCTTTCACACTGAATGCGCAACACCGACTAGCCCTTCGTTGCTTTCAACGGAGAGAAAATAAGCAGCAGCACACGAGCTGAACGCAACGCACCAAAGTTCAAATTATTTGAATTTTGATTGATGTGCTTGATGAGGTGGACACGACTGACCACTCACTGCCAAATTGAGAAGCATGAAATATCTTAAGGACACTACCGATAGAAAAGTCTGAAAGCTAAGCGCATATTCTTGTAATAATATCTATGTTTAGGTTTATTTAAAAATATAGTACTTAGACTTGTCCCGAGATTAGCTAGCTCAGCCATGTGTTCATAACTGGTGAGAATTGACAAAGCGCAGTTGACTAGCAGGTTCTGTGGACGTTGCTTTCTGTGTGACAGTAAAGACAGTCCATCTTCTCTAAAGCGACTATATTCTCGGAGCGCGTTCTCGCGGAAAGCTGAACGGCTTTTTGCGCGTGCTGTACGCGCGGTCTGATACATGCCCAGGATTACGGTTGTCAGCGCGAGGCTTTGTAAAACGCTCCGCCAATCGCGCGACATCACCTCCGCGGTCTTGCCATTAAAGCCCAACTGTCAGAAACAGATGGCTTGCCGCAGTCCGTGCATGTCACACGCGCGCGCGGTTCAAGGGACGACGCGCAGCGATTGTTCACAGCGAACAGCCGACTGCACCCTGCTGACCGCTTCCGGCGAGTGCTGTGTGTGAATTCTCAATAATACGGCGCAGTCAGGCTCGCTGTATGACTATTACGAGCATATTTCACAGAATACAGACAAGAACGCAACTGCCGATGGCAGTGTTCATTCCTGGATAATTTTTATTTCATTTATTTTTTTAATTTAAAAAAATCTCTGCTTAGATGGTTCAGATCTGTCCCTGTGGAGTGGACCCCCTGTTCCGTTCTCATCATCCAATTTCAGAGAGAACCCAACCTCCCCCACCCCACCCGCCCCCGACCGCTTCCTGCTGCGTTCCTCACATCGTGCGCCTCGTGCTTCCGCTTGGCGTGCGATCGTTTCCCATTCGTCACTTGCCTCACCTCACTGGCACAAGAGATCACCTTCTCATCCAAAGAGACGCCCTTCACCCCACACCCAGGCCCCACGGTCGTCCCCGAATCTCCCCGCAGCGGGAACCTCGCCGTCCTTCACTGCGCGAGGTTCCCCTCACGCTGGGGCGAGCCGTGCGGACATAATGCGGACCTTTCAGAAGAACATGCTTGCAGGAGTGCCAGCTTGGATCGCGGCGCACGTGAGCTGCTGCATTATGCATGAAATCTGTGGTATCGCACACGGTCCTACGAGACATGTTACACAAGGATGATGTGTTCCTCTGAGCGATATGAGGTTTTGATGGTGATCACATTAATTCATAATGCCTGTGAGCTCAGGCAAAATTATGCTGATGTACTGAAAATTATGCCAGTGCACAGTGGGAGGTGGCTGCTCACAATCGCCCCTTTTTGATGGAAGCCCTAGTGGTAAAATGTCATTACTGTGAACCTTAGTGTGTCTGTTTGGTAGACAAACTGCTAAAATACAGGAAACACTTGGAGGAAATGAGGGATACTGGCGGCTGTATTATTGTGTGGGGTGCATTTTCCTTTCATGGTTTAGGAGAGAAAAGGTCACAAGTAAATATGGGAGGACCATATACGAATAACCTAATACCAACACACTATCCATCTCTCCTATACCACATTCTATATATATGCCATTTAACAGACGCTTTCATCCAAAGCAACTTACAGTAGTGAATGCATACATATTTTTCAGTATATGTGGCCCCAGTGGGAATTGAACCCACAACCTAAGTGTTGTCAGCGCCATGCTCTACCTACTGAGCCACACAGAACCATTCTAAAAACTAGGTATCTGACATCTATTTGATTAGAACCTTTGATAAACCATATTAATTAATGCTTTAATCACTGCTCGTTTTACATAAAACTATCATAATGAGTCAGGCTTTCAGAAGAAAGGGGAGAAGAAGAAACCCTCTACATTTAAAATGCATTGTGAAGTGGTGCACAGTTATCATCCTCTTCTTCCAAAGAGAACAGCTGAGGAACAGAAAATGCAGCTTTGTCAGGGCAACACGGAGGTAGGACAGAACAGCGAGGTGTCAGATTACAACCAATTACACGGATGTCCCCCACACAGAGTGCCCACGTCAGCGGGCAGCGGCCCACACGGTCAGCCTCCCTCTGTGAGGAGCTGCAGCTCCGCCCGCGCTCACCGCTACGGGCCCCTCTGCTGTCTAACGAGCGCTCTTTCACAAGACCTCCCTTCCCGCCCGGGAGCGAGCCCCGCTGCCTGGCTTACGGAGAGATAAATCCTGCCTCGTTAGAAAGCAGATCACCATGGAGACCGCAGAGAGAGAGGGGGGCGGCCCTCGCTCGCCGGGATGCACCGGGGGCACAGGGGCGGTGGGGGCAGAGACCCCGGGGCCGGCGGCCCACTTGGTATGCCACCAACCCCCCCGGCCTGGTGCTACAGAGCAGGGTGCCCGGCTGAAGTGGTAAATAATTAGGGGGGTCAGTGGGGAGTTGTATCGGAGCGCCCTGGTGCACTGTGTCGGCTGCTTGGAAATCCTCAGAGATCCGGGGGGGGGGGGGGGGCAGCCCCATTCAGAGAGCAGTTCCCACAGCTCATATCTGAGGTGTAGTGCTGGCCTCCGTCCAGGAGGGGGGGCTGCAATGAGAGCTTCCCACTCATGCCAGCCTCCCCCTGCTGTCTCCGCCTCACTCTGCGACGCATGCTTGTCACGCTGCCACGAATGCCGGGAGTCTGGGGGGCTTTTCGGATTAATTGGGACACAGCATGACCCCCAATCTGCACAATGAGGCATTATATTTTTAGGATCACCACTTCTGTGTACCAATAAGTGTGACATTCCAGAGAATATAGGCAGTGTAGATTGCATCTCGAAGTCACATCAAAGCCTGCAAGGCACTGCACTGTGCCACAATACCAGTTGCTGAATTCATCCACAGAGCATGGGTATTCAACTATACCATGGAGAGGGGAGAAAATGATTTAAAAATTCTCATTTAATCTTAAACCAAAATAATGTTTCCGATAGACGGTTACACAGAATGGTTTGAGTCATGTCGTGCTAATTGATCGCTCACCATTAAAAAAAAATATCCTTCATCGCAAAAGGAAACGGTTAGACAGCTTTGGAGCGGTAGCATCCAGATCCAAAATAGGGAAGATGAGGTGATATGCAATCTGTTTCATCAGCAAGTGTCATACACAGACTGAGACGGCGTTTAGAGTGGGAGCTGTTGGACCACACTAAGCGTTACTGAACAGCCACTGCGTGGGGGAGCGCACTTGTATACCACACACATGCCTCCGGGCCCTCTCCCGGACTTCTGCACCTGCTGTTCATCTTCTCAACTTTGGGCCAGAGCGGGCCTTGCGTCAGCATGCTCGTAAAAAGTGAGCCTGCTGTACTTTTGCGAAACCAGCGGAAAATGAGAAAACTACTAACTTGGGAGTTTAGTTTTTCAAAACTAGCCAACGTAAAATAGTGGAATGCCAGGTACAAAGTGAAGCTGTAAACGAAAATAATTAGCAAATCTGTCAGGGATTTCTGTTTAGTTTTTTTGCCAGATTATAAAATGAATGAATGCCGTTTACGGTTGGCATACATGGACGTGGATTTTTATGGTGATTCATCCCACATTTGTACAAATCATCAGACTCCTGCCAGTTCTAGGGCCCAAACTGAATACAGGATTAAACGGCCTGCAATGAATTCACAGTGTAAGTCTCCTCCAGCACATGGAACTTCAACGCCAACAACACCTACGGCACCGTTTAAAACAAAGGAGACCAAAGACAATACAATAAGTGTGTTTAGAACGTTAACTAAGATGGCATCTGCTGTGAGCATGCAAAAACAGCCCATCCTGTGGCTGGAACAGGCAGCAAGGCTGGACAGAGCACAGGGGATCACAGCTCTGTAGCTGGTCAATTGCCCCAGTAAGGAGAACATAAACAAGGAGTATTTTTTCCATGGACAGAAAGAGAAATTAACATCTATTAGCATATCACTTAAACCGGACACATATCTGTAAGCATTATCCCATTATCTTACAGAAATAAACATTAGTCGTTCACAAACGCCCTTGCGTGGAGGTAGGGTAAATTTGCACATCATAAATCTGTCATATTAACTGTGTCAAGCAAAAACCTTATTGTTTAGTCACATTGGGTTTATTATTATTATTGCTGTTGACTTATGAGACATTTACACTATATAGAGCTGGTTGCTTTCAACGTGTAAAAAAAAAGAAAAAAGGCAAAAATATTTATTTTTTTGCCTGACACAGACCATGTGGCTGTTATGTTTCCCTTATGAGGAACCATCGCTACAGCACTGTCTGTACTACATGCCACATTTAGAAGGGTTGGCACTCTGACTCGACTGCCTGCCAGTCCACCGTCCTCCAGGTCAGGGCTATTGAACTGGCGGCCTGCCACAGACGTACCCTTGGCCCGTTGATCAGAGAAGAAGTTATTCAGATGCATCAAAAACATTGTTAGGCCTGCATCTGCACAGTGGCAGCATACCTCCCACAAGTGAGAGAATAATAAAGTCATAGCTATGCATATTTTAAGGAGGAGGTCTACTTTGCTTATACTTGTGTGCAATATTGTTATTCATACATCGTATTATAAATAGTACGACGTGGGGGAAATGTTTGGCCCATGTGCACCATTGTTAAAAAGAATACAGCCCCCAAGGGGAGAAGCAGTTGAAAGACTCTGCTCCAGGGCCCCCATGCCCTTGATGCAGATATGGTTATCTGTGTGACACTACAAAGCAACCGGCATATCCTTCAAAAATAATATCTTGACGGGTTGAGAGCAGGTGCCAGCACACAGAGCTCTGTAGGCGTTTGAGGGTTCTGTTCCTTAATTTGAGAGGGTTTTTTGGGGGAACGTACATGCTGTGAACGTGCTGGGGAACTTTGGGGGAGGGGGGGCCCCTTGTTAATCGTCCGACTCGATGAATCCGAGCGCTCGAGGGCGAATCAAAGTGCCTTTTTTAATGGTTTCTGGCATTTTCTTGACATTTTTCAAAGCCTCTCACCACTCACCAGTGTAGCACCGTAACCTACACCACTGCCTAGGTAAGGACAATGTTTATGATCTCCTCTCTGAACACCACTAACTCCACAACTACCTCCGATTTGTGAAATTATTTTGGAAACGATATTATCGCCACGGAAATATTCACTGTGAAGCGACCGTAATTGGCCCCCGTAATGAGTTACTTGTGAACGCGGCGCTAAACGTGCATTACTGACTCACGTTCGGTTCAAAAGAGACCGATTTAGCGGAGGCGCAAAAGCCTAATTAGGACGCGATAAAGGCGCGTGGCGCTTTGTCTCATTGAACTGACTGATCTAAACGCAGCACGCCAATTAAAGCAAACGACGCCGGCACCTCTGGAAAAATATATACACTTCTGTGAAGACTGTTTCTAGTCAACTGCCAGGGAGGGTGCCAGGCACAGCTTGGAGAGGAACGAGAGGGAAGATTCAGCCATGGGAAAGTCCCAGGAAACCATCACCTATGCTGCTCTGGTGGTGCAGCGCTCCACATGAAACCCCCACGGTGATAATGAGCTAGCCCCCGCTACCCGACTGAGGTCAATGAAATATAGACCTGCCAATCTCGGCAGCTAACGCTATCCGGATTTCTTTTCTTTTTTTCCTTCTTCTGTTCCTCCCCCAAGTGTTGTACAGACAGAGATCAAACACGGTTCTCCATTCTGTAACTCAAGCCAAAGGCTTTTCGCACCACCGCGTGGTCCCTCGGAGACTCCCGCCAGCCACACGGGTTCATTGCAGTGGCCTCCCCCCTCTGTCATCGTGTTCCGGTGTTGGGCAAGGAGGAGAGGCGTAGCGAGATCGTTTTAAGTGTTGTAAAAAAAAAAGAAATAAAGTGAGAAAATGTAGTGGAAAGGAAAAATGGTTGAAACATCAGTTCCACTTGCCCCTGCTACCTGAGGGCTGTGGCTCTCCGGTGTATGTAAAGACACCATTGCTAAATCAATGATTAGTTTTTCTAGTTTTTCTGGGTGCTCAGGTTTTCTTATCACAAATCAGTCACCGTTTAAATTTCCCACGGTAAGACATTATTTCTTATGTGGGTGTCCTACTCATGTTTTGGGAGATTTATCCCAGTTTGGTAGGCCCCAATCGCGTTTCTGCAACTGTCAAATCAGGCGGGTGCACACTCTAGCATGCGGGGCCTCTGACCCATGTACAAGCTATCCGCCATTCCTTTTTACACTCCACGAATGGGACGGACTATGGACTATGCAATGTACACAGCTGGCACAGTCAGACTGCAAGCACCCGATTGACCAGAGGTGGCGCTACTGTGTGAATGGTGGGATGGAGGAGATATCTCTGCCTACTGCAACCCTCCCTCCCTGGGCGTAATCGACCACTGCACCACCCACAGGCAGGGGCGCTGCCAGGAATCCTGGGCCCCATTAAATAATATGACACTGGGCCCCCCTAGACTATCACAATAAATATAATTATTCTGTCCTGTTTGTATGATTTTATAAACTGATATCTTCAATAACTACAGAAATGGACCCAAACCGTCCTGGGGTAAACCACTTATTTGGAGGGGGAGTAGATCAAATTAACAATTTAATGTATGACATTTCACATTTTTAGTCATTTAGCAGACGCTCTTATCCAGTTTACATTTCTTTACATACAATACATTTATACAGCTGGATATTTTACTGAAGCAATCCAGGTTCAGTACCTTTGCTCAAGGGTACAACGACAGTGCTCCACCTGGGAGCATTGAACCAACAACCTCTGAGTTACAAGCCCAGTTCCCTAACCATTACACTACACTGCTGCCATGAAATGTATGAAAAAGTCAAGCACACTTTCATCAGCAATCACCGCTGATTATATAATTAGTGTTTCTAATTTTATTCAAGTGATTCAAGTAGCACTTGGAAAAGCCATATCTAGAATCCTCACACATTCTGGGACTCGCGTCCCTAGGAGACCCTAAGGCACCTGAATCATCATCACCTTTCACCGCGGTAACGGCACGGTCACCGTCAGCACCGGCACACGGTCAGAAGTTGATCTGGACCGTGGAGCACATCCTTGCACCGAAAGCTACCGCTTCCTCCTTTGTTTAAATATTCACGGGCCGTGTCCCTACTCTGTAAAATTGTACAGAAACGTGTGCGCACGCTGTGTCTTTCGGCTGGGTTTTGTGAAGGTCATTATTTGGAAGCTTGCTATGCTGCCTATTGCTATTTCATCCCACATCCTCATCTCGGGAATGTAGTGTCCTGAAATTGGGTTCACCCATTACTCTGTAGTCGGTGTAGAGACAGCGAGGGCTGGGCGCTTCGCCCTGCCTGTCCAGTTTGCTTTGAGGCGTGCACGGACTGCACACCTTGCAGGGAGGCGATTGGTGCACAGAGGCAAAAAGAGAAAAAAATAATACAAAATACAAATGTTAAAATTAAGCATTAGATGCATTGCGTTTAGTGCTTATAGCCAAAGGCTAATATCCAGCACCTGTCCCCAATATGCTACCTTTTGTTTTGTAGTTTATGTCAAAAACAACAAACAATACAAAATACATGCACAAACACATTATGAAAAGTACATTGACCTAATACAGCAAAACAGCCATTCATTAAAAAAAACCCTCCCCTTTTTTCTGTTAACCCCCCTTGTATGTACACAGTATAGACCCATGTAACATTCATAAGGCAGTGAACGGGGTTATTATTGAGCTTATGATGAGACCCATTTTCTAAAAGGGCCAGAACTAAGTCTTGACCACCGAGTTCAATCATCCAGAGAAATTGGATTTTTGTTTGTGTTCCCCGGCTCTCGGGTGTGTTTCAAAGATGCCTCGTGCTTTCCCGCCTCTCCAATTACGAGTAAATGGAAAAAGAGGAGAGGCGCCAGGCATGTAAGAGGAGGGGCTTTGAGCGAGGCACAGACGACCAGGACAATAACCTCTCAGCCGTTTCACACATACGCGCACACACACACACACACACACACACACACACACACACACACACACAGGATTCACATGTTTACGGGCTTGATCCACCTCAGTACACATGCAGTATCCTGCCGTGTAAACGGATAATACGGTAAATGTACGCTAAGAGTGTCATCAAAAACAGCCTGCCAAAAAAACATCTTAAAAGTAGAATATTTCTAGTTATTCACTTAACAGTATCGCTTTATGCCAGTGTGTGTGGAAGGAAATGGTGGAAAAGGACTGCAGTAGCCTACTGGTTCTCTGTTCCATTTCTCTCACACACTCTCCCCATCACATCTCCCATCTCACCCACCATCCTCTCACACACTCTCTCCATCACATCTCCCATCCTCTCACACTCCTCTCCATCACATCCCTCATCCTCTCACACTCTCTCCCCATCACATCCCCCATCCTCTCACACTCCCTCCATCACATCCCTCATCCTCTCTCACACTCCCTCCATCACATCCCTCCATCCTCTCTCACACTCCCCCATCACATCCCCCATCCTCTCACACTCCCTCCATCACATCCCTCCATCCTCTCACTCCCCATCACATCCATCCTCTCTCACACTCCCTCCATCACATCCCCCATCCTCTCTCACACTCCCTCCATCACATCCCCCATCCTCTCTCACATCCCTCATCCTCTCTCACACTCCCTCCATCACATCCCTCATCCTCTCTCACACTCCCTCCATCCTCTCTCACACTCCCTCCATCCTCTCACACACTCCCTCCATCACGTCTCCATCCTCTCTCACACTCCCCCATCCTCCATCCTCTCTCACACCCCCTCCATCACGTCTCCATCACATCCCCATCCATCCTCTCTCTCTCTCTCTCTCTCTCTCTCCGAGGCCGGTGTTTGTGCTCAGAGGCCCTTCTCCTGGTTATCTTCTCCCCCAGAATGGTAATCATCACCCAGCGGCCCTCCGGCACGAGGAGGCGCATGGCTGAGTGCGGAGCCTGAGGGGGAGGTGGGGGGGAGCCTCATGCGTTGCCAGGCGTGAACATACGGAGGCCGTGGGGACGGCAACGCGCCGGAGTCTGTGCGAGCGCTTCACGAGCAGCCTTGGCCCTGGCATTCACTTAGACCCAGCGCGCGCGCTCTGATCTGAGCACAGGCACATCAGAGAGGGTCCACACCCGCTACTGCCACTCTGATGTGATTAGAGAACCCCCCCCCCCCACCCGCCCCACCAAGGATTACCGCCAACCCCTCTCTGAGGTGATCATGGACGTTTGATCTTTCATCAGAACAGGTCACATGACTGTGACGACTTCAATATGCCCCCCACTCAGTCACACGACGGAGGAGCGGGGGAAACATTGACATCTGTCATGTGACCTGATTTGGTGAAAGATCAATCATCCAGGATCGCCCCAGAGAGGGGCTGGTGTTAGTCCTCTGTGCTTCCTTAACGTCAGTGACTCAAATATTCAGCCCGGGTGTACCAGCGAGAGGCCAGTGGCCAATCAGAGATGGGCACGTGTCCTGCCAGGTTAGTGGCACACAGGCGCGTGCAGCGAGCGGTGATGTTGTGGGATATCTGTGAAGCAAAATCACAAACGGGGAAAAAAAACAACAACAAAAAAAACTCTTCAAGGCTGGCGCCATGGCAACAAAGATCAGATTTTTTTTTTCTTTGATTATGGGGAAAATCCTGAATGAATTGAATTCAGAACACACACACACAGACTTTTATATACTGTGTGTGTATATATATATATATATATATACACACCTGAGCGCAGAATTCAACACAATATATACACTTACACACACACAAAAATAATTCATCTACTGGAAGGTAATTTCATTGTTTATTGCATATATTAAAACTTGTGTTGAATTCTGCGCTCAGTACCTCAGATGTTGTCCATGCACACACATACAGTGTATGTCACCCCAGCTGCGGCACTGCCAGACTACAGCGCACCCCAGTTGCATTTCGAGTCCCCAGGCGTGGAGTCACAGACACTCAGCCTGAATGTGGATCAGTTTCTATACGCACCACGTCCCAGTGTAGTGTCATGCATTACCACATCGCAAACGTAGCTACTGTAACAAAATAACTACATATATTATATGTAGGCCCTATATATTTATTAAATATAATACTATCCAAAAATAACCTTTTAGCAATACTGACGTTAATATACGAAACTAATTTCACCGTGTTAAGAGTTTGAAATGTTAAATATCGCTCCGAACGTATTGTTATCTCTGATCAACGTGTGTGGTGTGGTCTGGCGGCGTAAATGTAGGCCTATAGGTAGCGTGAAGTGACGGCACACCAAACACGACACTCTCTTAAGGAGTTGAGTTTCAGCTTCTGCCTCGCACCCTGTCAAACGCGACGCCTCTTCCCACTTTATCCAGAGTGCGGTCTTTGTGCGCGAATACGTCGGCTCTTTGACAGCTTCTTCACTTTGAATTCGGTCACGCTCGCCGCTGTAATTTTTGAGATTATTCACAACAGTGTCAGCGAGAGGAATATCCGGCAATTACGCTGTGATGGTTAAAACTCATTGACTAATACCTTAGAGGGAAAAGCGTTCTGTCAGGGGACAAGCGCTGTAGCAGTGGATGTGAAAGAGCTGGAGTAACGATGCTGTCTTCACTGAGCGAGACGGGAAGAGACTGGGTAAACATCAGCTCACAAAAAATCCAACGCGTGTCAAAATATTACATCAGAAATCTAAACCTTTGTAGCAGGTGCATTAAGGAATCAAATATTAAACACCCCAGGTGACAAGGTGCAGACCACCAGGTGGGTAAACAGTCTGGAAATTGAGGTTGCACACGCTTGTTGGAAACAAAAATATATGTTTGTTATTAAAAATAACACCAATGTGTCGACACCTTGCAGATGGGATAACACACATGGCTCAAGTGGAAGAGGGTTACATTACCCTCCAGAAGGGGCAGAAATTGTTCTTGTAAATTGGCCGTGTTTGTGGGCTGTCCACGTGCCATTCAAGACCTTTAGAAGGGTATCAATACCGTTTACCTGCAAACTTCCCAGAGACCTCCGCATTAAACTTTGGGGAACTAACGTATCCACAAGTGGCAGCAAGACGGACTCCAATGTGAACATATGATTAGCTTCTAATGCATTAGCAGTAATGCTATGGTTCATGTTAATGTTGTGTTACTACAAATTGTCATACTCATGTTTGGCTCATCTATCAGTTTTTTTACATACATTTTATTTCTAGTTTGTCCCAGTTTTTCTCCCCAATTTGGAAGCCAATTATACCCTGTATTTATTTCGATTAACCCTGCCCCATGAATTTGCTGCCCGTCTCTACGGGGCAAGCTACTCTCCGAGGCCGGCGATGATACGCCTCCATCAAAACGGAACTCACCGACCCCCTTCTTGGAGACACCCTCATGTGCTTCACAGCGAGTTCGTGCCAACCACCCTCCCCCTCCCTCAGGAGCAGACAGCCAAATGCTGCCCCCAATCGGGGCTAATGGCCAGCGCCGGTCTCACACAGACAGGCAGCTCACACTCGTACAGGACCAGCCAAATACGGGAGCGTTAGACCGCTACGCTATCCGCCAGCCCCCTGGCTGCAGATTTCTGATGGTGGTATTTGGTTGGCATAGGCAGTTTATCATATCATTATCAAATATATATATAATTTATAATTGATTTATAATGTCACCCCCACCCGATACCTGTGATGAATAATAATTGACCATATGTTCATTAGCACACTCGTACAGGACCAGCCAAATATGGGTGCATTAGACCACTACACTATCCGCTAGCCCCCGTCAGACATTTTTGAACATGTTGGAAAGAGAGAGAGTAGGGGAAGAGAGATAGAGATAAAGAGATACAGAGAGAAGGGGAGAGAGAGAGAGAGAGAGAGAGAGAGAGAGAGAGAGAGATTGTACACCTCGCCTCCAGCAGTTACAGAAACAGGACCGTTGTGAGGGGCCAGGCAGCTATCCCATAATTCAGTCTGATGTAATGCAGCGACACTGTCTGCAGGGCAATAAGCAGTCATTTGCAGGAAGGTGTGAGCAGACTGGATAACGAGCGCGCGCGGTTATACGCAGGAAAAAGCCACAGGAGGAGGGTGTTTACCTCAGAGACAGGGGTGTGGGTACAAAGAATAAAATCTAGCTTCAGAGCGGTCCCACACCCTGCCTGTGTCATCTGGCACTAAATCTAAAGGCAATAATTACGGGGAAGAAATGTGTTGCCATGGCACATTTTTTTAATAGCACTCATGTGAAATTGAACACGTACAGTCTTTCCCACGTTAGTTTTGTTACACGTTCAAATTCGTTTTTGATTTTCTTTTCTTTTTTTGACGGTGGTGCGGACTGTTCGTTTTCTAGAAGCATCCGTGATGGGCTTAGGTTACATTCGCTATCCAAAAGGTGCTGGTTAATCCTAAACGAAGGCCTAAAACCTCTCCTCAATCACTTCTTTGTGCCTTTCGTGCAAGGGATGCAAACGATTGGCTTTGTGTCGTATGAAACTCTTTTGATTATGAATGAGAGAAAAAAAAAGCTATATTTTCTTAAGCCGCCTTCAGACATGAAAAAAATGACGTGGCAATAAAGGCATCATCCCAAAGAGATCAGACGTCTTTCACTCTTTCTCCAGAGATCCATTCTGCTTCCCGGCTCTCCTTGCCTCCTGTCGCCGCGGCGAAACGGGTTTGCTCGGGGATGAGAAAACGTAATTAACTTGTCAGCACACGCCGTAATGTGTGAGAAACAAGCAGAAACAGGAAAGTGGACACACACCATCCCCCCTCCCCTCGCCTATAAAGTTGCACCTTCTCCATATGGTGGGCTGAGACACAATCCATTTAGAAGCCTGTTGTAACACAACATCCATCGTATTTTTCGCCGCTGCAGATAAAGGCTGTCCGTGATTTGTCCAAAGGAGAAGAAAAAAATAAAATCGATAGATTTTGACAGCGAATTTGCTCAAACAGCTTTGCTGCAAAGGTTACTTTGGTGTCGGTTTCTCGCATAAATGACACTTGCTTGTGATGAGGCGTACAGCTTTCCACACCGGAGTGAGGAATTTCAATATTTCAATATTACATGGAGCTCTCACAGAGACTTTTGACTGAGCCTGACACGGTCTTGAGCCCCTGTCACACTGACGCTACCTCTCGGCTGGGGGAGCCATCAAGGCCCTTGACAGCCCTTTTGAAATGTGCACAGTGGAAAGGCAAAGTCACCCTTCTCCCACAGATGGGACGGTGGCAGATGCCAGGTCACTGAAGGTGCGGTGAAGAGTTTTTGAATTGAAAGGAGAATATTGTTTCGTTATACGATGCAGCCTGGCCATCAGTGCGTTATGACAACACATTTTACGACAACCACAAGTAAACAGGACTACGAGGTAGTCTGCACAGAAACAGAGACAGTATATTCACTTTTTTCGGTGTGTCAGCTGACAAACCAGTACTCTCAGTGACACCCAGTTATCGGTGTTGAGGCTTGGTATCCTTAGTTATCAGTAGTGATGGTTATATGAGATATCGTGACACAAAAAACGGGCGGACTAACAATGAGCTGTCAATCAGACTTAAAAAAAAATTAAAAGCTTTTGCTCTTCAAAACAACACACAACGATTGGTTCAAATCAGTGAGTTACTGGCAGCATATGCTAGCTCCACCCATTTTTATGTCACAATACCTCATGCATCCATCACCAGTTATCAGTATAATAGTTCCCTGTTACCAGTGTAATGGCTGTGCGCTCTCTATTGCCAGTGTGTTAGCAGCTATTGGGGTAGAGCATTTCCACTGTATCAGCTGGTTCTAGTGAGTGGAACAGCCACAACGTGCATGCCATTGTGTGTGCGTGCGTACACGCGGGCCGGGGTGTGTGTGTGTGTGTGTATGAGCTCTGAAAGGGTTACTGCCCTGTACCCTGATGACAGTGTGCTGAAGCATGCTGCTGCTCAGGCAGTACGCTCCTGTTTTGCAGATGATTTCTGGCCGGCCAGCGCAGGTAGCAGAAAAGACCGTGCACTGCACTCAGAACATACAGCAGCACCTCAATCGTGTACACACACGCACACACACACACACACTCGGAACACATACAGCAGCACCTCACACACCTAGCCCTTATCAGAAGCCGGCTGGACGGGTCTGAATTAGACTTATCTCAGCGAGGAGGGGGAGCGCATGAGTGCATTCTGTCAGCCGCTGGCAGGGCCGGGAGCCTGGGAGGTCCGCAAGGTTTATCAGACGGAGAGCAATCTGTACAATCCACGAGAGATCTCCAGACCCCATCGCAGCACCACCGACGCCTCAGCGCTTACGCTGTCTGCCTACAGAACGGGCCGCAAACGCACTCCCACAACGCCCCCGCCACCCATCACCGCCCCGCAGCGGGGGCCACGTGCAAACAGGGGGCTTGGATCCATTATCGGCTTCTCAACCTCCGTCTTGTCTTAAGCATTGTGGGGGGAAAAGCCGCCGTCGGCCGCGTTCCCGCGGGAGCCACAGACTTGTGGAATCGGCGTCCGCGGAGTCGTCACGCGGGGTGTTATCAGCCCAGGAACGCGGGGGGGGGGGGGGCAGGGCCAGGGGTTTACCGCGTTAGAACTCAGTCAGCCCCGCCATTAGAACTCGCGCGTGTCGGAAAACCGTCTCTTCAGAAACGAGATCTTAATTGGACACTCGATCACGCCGCGCGCCAACGCACCCGGCTCCTCGTACCCCTCGCCACAGCGGGAGGCGCACCGCGCATTTAAACGCCCGTGCGCTGTGATTTATACGCCAGGGTCTTGGCATAACAATTTGTTCGGGGGCAATCAATGGGATGCTTTGGAAGAGACACGTGAGGAGACGGAGGCCAGGCTGAGGTGTCTGGAGAAACAGACATCTGCTGGGAGGGGAGGGGAGGGGGGGGGCATGTGGAGACGGATGACTGGGAGGACAGTCAGAGTCATGGGGGAGTCGTTGGAGACGCATTCCCGCCCACGGTAATGCAGTGACATTCTGACCGGGGCAATTAATTACCCGAGGACCGCAGAGGCCGCTATTCACAGCTAATGCACCAGGGGGCGATGGCCCGGATGCACGGAGCCAGAGCAAAACAAATGACTCCACTGGCTAGCAAACCAGGATACGGGGAGGTCATATCCAGATGGGCGATTTGTGAAACGGCGGATGCTATTAGATTCTTCATTTATTCCCTCTGCTTTTTTTTAATGGGCTGTAAAAAATGTTTGAACGGCCCGTGCTTCCGAGGCATAAATGAATACGTTCCCAATGACATGAGCCGTAACCCGAATCCTTCACGTCTACATGCGGCCCGTACCGCCTGGGCCTCGGGATCGCTCCCCTAATTCACGTTCCTCTGACACTTTTACAGTAACGCGGGGGGGTGAACAGAATGGATGTGTATCTGCCCACAGAGCGCTCGTTTCCACAAACAAGCGGAGCATCACAGAGCCGTATTTACGCCCAGGCAGTCAGTACGCCTAATCACCATTAGCTGCTCCCTTTGAAAGGACCCGTTGCGAAATGTTTTATTCATTTTGGCCAATTATTATTTGAATTCGTACAGTGGAAAATATTGCTAATGACATCACAGAAATATTCTGCCTTTCATACGTTTTTTTAACTTTTTTTTAAAATTTAGGTGACAGATTCTAAATGACGAAGTCCCTTCTTGTGCAGTCCATCTCCAACACTCTACAATTGATAGGATGGAAAGGAGAGGTGTACTGTGGTCTCATTTTCTAAAACAGCGAGGTTTTCCGGCATTTGAAAATGCGTAAATTTCAAATAATAAATGCCATTTTTATGTCCTTTGAAATTAAATTGCTCTGCATTTACTACACACTCTGAGTCCCACTCGTTCTTCCGCAACAACTCTTCTTATTAACAGGAATACACACATGGAGATATTTCATTACATCTCTCTTTATTGAGAGTCCATATTATTTTTCTGCAATTTAAATTGATCGAATTGAAAGTAAACTGCCGGTTATGGAAACATGAATTAATACTGTTACATATATGGCTGTATGATCGCTGGGGAGAGAGTCGGGAGGAGATTAAATGATTACTCTTCCCTGCCTCAGGATGCAGTGGTGGAGGCAAAGTCAGATAGCTATTATTTTTCCCATAATGCCTTGGGCCATGTTCCAAAACAAATACTTGAATTCTATCTGGAACACTTCGAAGCATGGAAGTTTGTGGCTGATGTAGCAAGTACTCTTCCAAAACTCTCAGAGTTTTGAGATCCACGCTTTTTTTCTTCCAATTGTAGAAAGTCTGGGGTTTAAGCGAAGATAAAATACGATACGCTGTGTCTGAAAATGTCTCTTTTTTTCCATTAAATGGCCCCGAACTCAACTTACACATAGGCCACAGTTCATGTCAAAGTGATGACACGAAAATACATTCCGAATGTAAACTATTTTGTTTGCACTGTGCACTTGCATGCTTTGTGGTATGTGCTCACCAGTGTGCATGACAGTACATGCTAGCCAAAGGCTCAAATATGCAGTGTGCACGCTCACGTTTTGGAGCACAGCCCTGCTCTCCCGGGGTGGGAAATGGTGCCACACGCTGGCTGCGTTCCAAAACGCAGTCTCGCACGCTGCCTGGAATGCACAGACGTACAGAAGCGTGTGGCTGACATATTAAGTGCCGTTCCAAATGTCAAGCACACAAACATTACTATGTAGCGTGGTGATCTGGCTGTAATCCTCCTTATGTGGGAGGACCAAAATTCCTTGCATGCACCGAAGCACACCTTATCCGTACTTGACCTCACTAATGTTGCTATGCAACGTTTATCCACACTCTTGGGCAAAACTGAGGCGACTTATCTAAATTCAGGCGAAAAAGAAAGCAGCCACAGATTCATTTCTGTACAGTGTTAGTGGTCAATCAGTGTTGTTTTCTCAGCGAGCATAACTGGAAATACTACTGGACGTGGTCATGAGTGGCCTTCTTTTGAAATACATCAGGAAGTTTAGTAAATGTACTCATATATATAATATGTACATTGTAACATGTACACAATGTAGTAATATACACCGATCAGCCACAACATTAAAACCACTGACAGGTGAAGTGAATAACATTGATCATCTCTTTACAATGGCACCTGTCAAGGGGTGGGATATATTAGGCAGCAAGTAAAGTCTGCCTAATATATATATCATTTAGTCAGTTCTTAAAGTTGATGTGTTGGAAGCAGTAAAAATGGGCAAGTGTAAGGACCTGAGCGACTTTGACGAGGGCCAAATTGTGATGGCTAGACGACTGGGTCAAAACATCTCCAAAAGGCAGCTTGCTGCGTATGGGGATGCGTAGCCGCAGACCGGTCAGAGTGCCCATGCTGACCCCTGTCCACCGCTGAAAGCGCCTACAATTGGCAAGTGAGCGTCAGAACTGGACCATGGAGCAATGGAAGAAGGTGGGCTGGTCTGATGAATCACATTTTCTTTTACATCATGTGGATGGCCGGGTGCGTGTGCGTCGTTTACCTAGGGAAGAGATGGCACCAGGATGCACTATGGGAAGAAGGCAAGCCGGCAGAGGCAGTGTGATGCTCTGGGCAATGTTCTGCTGGGAAACCTTGGGTCCTGGCATTCATGTGGATGTTACTTTGACATGTACCACCTACCTAAACATTGTTGCAGACCAAGTACACCCCTTCAGGGCAACGGAACTCCCTGATGGCAGTGGCCTCTTTCAGCAGGATAATGTGCCCTGCCACACTGCAGAAATTGTTCAGGAATGGTTTGAGGAACATGACAAAGAGTTCAATGTGTTGACTTGGCCTCCAAATTACCCAGATCTCAATCCTATTGAGCATCTGTGGGATGTGCTAGACCAACAAGTCCGATCCATGGAGGCATCACCTCGCAACTTACAGGACTTAAAGGATCTGCTGCTAACGCCTTGGTGCCAGATAGCACAGGACACCTTCAGAGGTCTTGTGGAGTCCATGCCTCGACGGATCAGAGCTGTTATGTGGGACCTTCACAATATTAGGCAGGTGGTTTTAATGTTGTGGCTGATCGGTGTATATAATGCCAAAGTTGATGCCATAAAAGTGAGTTACAGACCAACTTTGTTTGCCCTGTACTTTTCCATACTTGGCAGTACATGCTCACCAGCATGCTTGGCAAAACATTTTATCAAGTGTATTATGCAAGTATGAATTTTGGAACAAAGCCACAATCTTCACCTGGGGTTGAGTGCACCAGGCAGGCTTATCCAATCCACGTTGAAAAACAAATTACTTCAAATAAACAATGCATTGTTAAAATTAATCATAGTTTCACAATGGGGAAACAGGTGCACACATCCAAAATATAGTGAATTGGCATATTTGTTTTGATCCACCCCAGGATGAATGGATAGAATGAAGCTTTACTTGTTTTTGTACAATATTCCAAGACCAGGGAACATGATAATCAAAGATCCCCTCTCCACCCCTCCGACTCAAACTCAATTTCCCTGTGATGGAAAATAACAGCATTGATGTTGAGTGTGGTCTGGGACGCAAAGGCGGCTTCCTTGTAATGACCTCGTAAACAATCCTGTTCCAGCGCTTTACTGTCCCGCTGGTCTCCAGCCTGCAACTCAATTCAAAATGATTCATGAAGTGGTCAAGGCTTTATTACATATCCACGGCAATTAGTGATCCATTCTGTTCTCTCTGCCGTTCCATGAACGCCCCAGCATTTCTATCATCAACAAAACTAAAATTGGGACAGTTTACATTCTTACAAATATTGTGTATGAAGTGAATAAGACCGGGCGCAATGCAGAGTCTCGAGTTCCATTGTGATGCGTTGCGTGCGTTGAGGGAGGTAAAGCGGTTTCGGAAACATCCACCTACTGTGTCGCTCGCGCGAATGTTCCTCGCCTTTGAATCAGTAACGCACGACTGGCTGCATCAAAAAGTTTGAGAGGCCTATGAAGAGGGAATCATAACATTGTTTATCGCCTAATGAGGTTTGAATATCGAAACTTCGGCAGGACGCGCTCTGAATCCCCATTAGCACCTTGTTGTCGTCGCTGTGGAAGACTTTTAATTGAGGACCAACCAGTTGTTTCGAGGATTCTGGTTCGGAGGTGAAAGCCGACGATTTGATAATTGGGCGACGGAAGGATTCTCCTTTGAGCAACGGAAGACAACGGAAAACTCTTCTTCAGACTGTCGGAATAATATTTTTGATTAGTTACATTAAATGAGGGGAGGTATGCCTAGTCTATGTCACTGTGCTCGTATCACTCTTGTGGATGCACTTCTGCACAAGTCTTTTCCGCTCTTATCCAGAGCGTATACTAAATAAATGCAATGTAAGGTAATGTATGGTAAATGTGCAGGTGAGTGGGGTAACAATGAATTCGGTGGCCATTTCCAAGAGACAAGGATCTCTACTTGGATTTCCCTGTACTTCTACTCTCACGGGCTGAAAGTGCCTCCAACCGATCGATGGTTTTAAAATGAAAAAGGATTGCCACAATCAAGCATGATACTTTCTGGAGCTATGTGATTTTGTGAAGGCCCAATAAAGCTTAACTGTCAAATTAACAAGCCCGCATTGAACACAGAGAACGCTAATGGAGCACATTCAGCAGAAATGCTTTGTTAATAACGAGATTTATAGGCAGTTCGTTTACCTCACACAGTAGTTCTCAAGTGGGTGCGAATTTCTCCCTCGCTGTGGGGTGGACGCGTCTGAGAGTGGGCAGAACAGTTTCCTGGTTTCTGACACGGAGAAAACATGTGGACTTGTGACGTGTTACCGTGTGATTACATGGTAATCCTGCTGTCAGTCATGTAAGACTCAAGCCTCGAGACATGAATGAAACACAAAAGCATGATTGCGAAGAGCCCAAAAGGGAAAATGCATTCGTGTAGGCCGCTATCCATTGTCCTTGCAATAATAGCCATGGACTCCTTCAGTGGTAACAGCAGCAAACCTGCAAACCAATTCTACCGCGTGAAATTGTACTTGTAAAACATTCAATTGTTAGCCCAGGGTGAGCTTCACCAGACAAACAAAATGTGCCTTAGTAATAAAAAAAACCCTGTTAAATATATGTTTAATTGTTCTAATATTACAGTTCATTGGTTAAATTGATTAAAATGGTAAGTCCACTCTGCGATGGATTGGCGACCTGATTCCTGCCTCTCGCCGGAGACAGGATAGGCTCCAGCCCCCCGCGGGACCAGGAATAAGCGGCTTAGATAATGGATGGATGGATGGATGGCAAGTCCACTTTTGATGGAGACAGAGGCCTGGGCTAGTATGTATTAAGCGTCTCAGGGTAGGAGTGCTGATCTAGGATCAGTTTGACCTTTTAACTCATAATGGATATGGATAGGATATGGACAGGGAGAAACCTGATCCTGGATCAGCACCCTTCAAACTTTTCAGGGAAGGGTGTCCGTATAATGTCTGTTACATCCCAAATAAAATTAGCTACTTTTTGATTTTGTGCAGAAACATACAAATGTTCGAACTTGCCTGTGGCATCTTATTTTTGGCAGAAAGCAGGGTGGTGAGCAAGTTACAGTCCCTTCTTCAAGCACAGCCTCGTCTTTTGCAAGCTTTGTCCTTCAGAAGTCTTCCTGCAGCCCGAGTGAGAGCTGTGGCCTCGAGGAGCCTGCCCCGTCAGGCGGTTCTCCCGATTACAGAATCCCTACCTTCCCATAAAACTATTTTCTAAAGACCTGCTTTTCTTTTATCGTCTTCCTCCTCGTGCTGTGGGATTCGGGTGTCTGAACACGCCCCAACCACGTACCATCAGGTCCTTTCCTTGTCCGGCTATCGTTGAAATGAACCCGTGCGCGTGTGGCGACAGAACGAGAGAACGAACGTGGAAGTGGAAGTGGAAACGTGGGCCAGATCCTGTGGTTCTGTCTGTCATCACGAACGGCTCCCGGTGAAGGAGCTGGCGATAGAGTGAGGGTACCAGCCGGCTGGCTGATTAGAACGGGCTCGGGGATTTAGTGTCTGTGCGTCGGCAGCCTGCTGCTCCGCCACTCCGACGGAGGGGAAGGAGAGCGAGACGCTTTGATTGCTGCCAGCGGGAAAAAAAAAAAAACACATCTATGGTGCTTGCTTGGCACAGTGGTTAAATTATTGTTCTGTGAGTGTGCGTTGCGAAAAAATAATCAACGTGGTCATTATCCAAACGGCCTGCCTGCGGCCGGTCAGTCGGTAGCTGGACCGCTGAACCAACAGCAGAAAGTATTTCGGCTCTCGGTTCCCTGTGTGCAGTGCGTCCTCGTAAGCGTGCCGTTTTGCTTCAGGATGGTGATGCTGGCGGCGTGCAGGGCATTCATTCGCCCGTCATCACATTTCCTGTCCGTTTAAGGTAGGAAATGGCAAAACGACGAGTGATATTTCACACCCCGCTCGTCGTCCGGGGAGCCCAGTTAATTGGAATCTGCTGCTTTTCTGTGATCCGCGTGACAAACGCTGCCGCTCCTCCCCACCTAATTGATGGGTCTTTGATTGTTCCGTCCATTAACGGGGCCATTACAGGCTCCTTTCTCCCCCTCATTGTTTTCACCCCTGCTGGAGACGCGGCGGTCTATAATCACGCCGAGGCCATGGAGACCGACGGTAATAAGACGTTAATGTCCGTGCCTTACATGCGATACGTCACGCGCGTTTCAGCGTCCCGCCGAGCGGTGAAGGGGATTGTGAAGGGGAGAGCGTCGAGGGGCTCAGAGAGATAAGGGGCGAGAATAAAAGAGGAAGAGCTGATTGAAGTGACTGAGAAAAGCAGAATTGGACGTCAGACTGAAATGAGGTGAAAAATGGTCCCCTCTTTCCCTGCCATTTACACATTATTACCAACCCGGGGGCACAAAAGAGCTGTCTGGAGTTTACGTCTTTTAACGCCCCATCCCCCCAGGCCCCTCCCCGAGAGAGACAACAGCCTTGATTGCCATCCGGCAGCTTTTACAACGTTCAAAGGCAGTCAGCTAGAGAATGAACCCCATCAGCTCTGAGGCGTGAGGTCCACGGTGTCAGTGGCATCGACCTCTTCTGTTTAGAAAGAGCCTGCCTCGCGCACAGAGACCGGACTTCTGCGAAATGACCTGATCGCGCCTCACGTAGAGGAGTCATGGCGCCAAGGCCACGGGTTTGATTGCCCAGAGGCCCACGGTGCCCATGATGTGAACCGTAGGGCAGTGGTCCCCAACCTTTTTTGCACCACGGACCGGTTTCAGCTGAGACCAGTTCATTTATTCCGCGGACCGGGGTGCATGGAAAAAAATGAGACAAGTGCGGAAAAGAGGCACACAGACGGAATGACAGTGGTCATTTTTCTAAATAAAACACCCTGCAGACTGCCATAGTCAATAAAATGGAAATAAACTTAAACCGTTTTTATTATTTCTGTGCGGCCCTCTACCAAATGCCTCACGGACTGGTACCGGGCCGCGGCCCGGTGGTTGGGGACCCCTGCTGTAGGAGCCTGACCGACGGCGTAGCGCGGCGAGGGCGATGCCTGCGTCTCGCAGACGATCCGTATCCTCAGCGCTCACTGCAGGATTGACACCTTTCTCAAGCGCCACTCACCGCCATCGGTTTCAAGCAACCACTCTCTCCCGCTGCCCGTCTCCGCTCCACCTTTGATCCACCCGAGTGCGGTCACACGAGGGCACGCATCAGTGAGGGCCTGAGTCAGAGCCAGCGTAAACCCCTCAAACCCCTCCATCAAAAGGTTGTGTGACATTTTCAAGTTATCTTTGGCCGTGAATGTGGCCGGGCTCAAGTGGTGGCAGGACAAACACTGCGAGGGAGTGAAGACGGCTCTTAATTCCACTCGTGGTGCCGAATTACTGTGTGTCAGGGTTGGGGTCAATTCCATTTCAATTCTGTCAATACAGGAAATAAACTGTCATTTGATTCCTGGTTTGAAAAATGGAAATAATGTCCTTCAGGGATTTCTCAATTAATTAACGGAATTTCAATTAATTTCCTGAATTGAAATGGAATTCACCCCCGACCCTGCACTACGTTGCTGAATTATAACACATTTTATATAGTGACATCCTCACCTCTATAGGTCATCCTCGCCCGTACAGTGTATGGCAAAGAGACTGAAGTGCGTCAGCAGCCATTGCTTGCTTGTGCTGAACAGTGGAAATACAGAATGGTCGGGTTTGGTCAGTATTTAGTGGGAGGTCTGCTGGAAAACAAGCTGCCATTGTTGGACGTAGTGCTGGTTAGCCAGTAGGGGGCACTCTAGCCTCTGCACCAGGTCAATTCAAAGCCCCATTGCCATGACTAAGTAAGTGTGTCTGTGCTGTATTTGAGATTAAACTGGTTCTCTGCGTCTCACCACCTGGTCACCTCTCCCTACAGGAGATCAAACATGTAATCTCTTGAATTCTCCCCTCTGGGTCAGCAATGCAGAATTTAATTGGGAATTTTATAGCAAGGAGCACCGAGTTCTCCTACTTAAATAAAAATGAGAAACATGTTAACCCCTCACCTCCCTGGAACAGTAATATCACAAGCACTTATAATCAGATCAGACATGGCCTTAAACAGAGCAGTGTTCACTATGCTCACTCAAGCCAGCTGATATGCGTTCAACAAGGCGAATGCTAATGTTAGCTAACCTTCTCAAACATGTTCAAACCTTTTTCTGTTCACCACAAACATTTGCTAATGTTAGCCAGCATTGTGAAAAGTTATAAATAGCCGCCGAAGGCAAGGACCACGAGAGAGCAAGCTGGCAATCTTTTTTTAAATGTTTTATTTGTTTAGGATTTTTCCAGTTTTTTCTCAGTTTAGTGGCCAATTATACACTCTATTTATTTTGCCCTCCCCATGTGAACTCTATGAGGCAAGCTAATTTTCAGAGTGCAACTCCAGTTCCTTTGAGAAGGAATTTGCCCACCCACATTCTGGAGACACCCTTACGCGCTTCTCAGCTAGCTCGTGCCGGCTCACCCTCCCCCCCTCCCCCTGGGGCAGACAGCCAAACGCCGCCCCCAATCGGGGGTCCCCACCAGGGCCAGTTTGGCACAGTCAGGTTTCGAACTGCTACGCTACCAGAGGCCCCAAGCTGACAATCATTTGACTGTTATAATTACTGATACATGTAATATCTGTTCCTAACTATTAAAAGCAATGTGTGCATTTCTCCACAATGAAAATCGCTCTCCTTCTCGTTAGCCGCCTCCATCTTAATTGGAACATCATCGTCGAACTAAATATACTGTTGAATTTTAAAATCCTTCAACAGTGACCCTTACAATGGAACATAGTTTGCCAGGAACTTTTTCCCTGTTACATTGCATTACATTACATTACAGGCATTTAGCAGATGCTCTTATCCAGAGCGACTTACACAGTTTCACATTTTCTTTACACACAATCCATTTATATGGCTGGATATTTTACTGAAGCAATCCAAGTTAAGTGCCTTGCTCAAGGGTACAACGGCAGTGCCCCACCAGGGATCGAACCTGCAACCTTTGCGTTACAAGCCCAGTCCCTTAACCATTATGCTAACATTGCCGCCCCTGTTCAATCAGTTCTGGCCCATGTGGCGAGGTTTGGGTCTGTAATAAAGAGCATTTCCCAACTGCAGCGCGGAAATAAACATTATACCTCCATTCTGACTGTCTGCTCCCGGGCAGGTGAACAACAGAGGCTTCCTCATCTCCGCTCGCCCGTCTGTTGTCTGTCGCTGCGAATAATGTGCACAGGAGCACCAGCCAACCCCCTCCAGGAGTTCGATTTTATCATTAGAAAACGTATCATTACCATAAGCAAATCTAAATGTTTGCTGAATGTTAATTCAATACACTGCGCTGCATCTCAGCACTCTCAAGTGATGGTGATAATCGCGTCGCGAAATCACAAAGAACGTTGAGTAACCCGCCTCGTTATTACGAAACACAGAAAGCCTTTTCTCCCTTCGCAGATTAGACTCCGCTCCGAATGGCCCGTCTACACGAGTTGCATAATTCCCATTAAGGCAGTCTTTAGATAAAAAATGCATGTGCCACATTATATTATATATACTTCCAATATTATATTAGTCAAGGCACACGGTGTCCTGGATCCTCTTAAAAGGATTAAAGGTAGTAGAAAGCACTAGCCGTGTCTTGAAGGGTACGGATTTGGGTCATTTTCTCAGTGTGGACCCGTTCACAAAGGCTGGTACCGTGCAGCCTGTGCTGGCCCATACAGGCAGCAGCTGGGCCGGAGCCCTGGCACAGCTGTTTTAATAGCTCAGCCACTTTGCCCCCGGTTCAGACAGAATGACAAAAATGTACGACATAGCCCATTGGAAAGCGCTATGTGGCGTTGGGATGTTACAACTTGGCGCAGCGAAGAGACTCAAAACGGTTAAGCCCCTAAACAAGATGCGAGATGAGCATCCAGAAAAATGGATTTGAATCGTCTCGAAAAGGTCTTTTCACAAGAGTAAGATTGTCAACGCCTCAGGTACATGAGTTTATATTTTCAAGCTCGCAGTGAGAGGAGTAATGTAGGGTGTACACACCTCGGTCTCATACGCCGATCACACCAGGACTTTGAAAACGTTCACGTTTGGTGAACTTTGCAAGTTCCAGGCAAATTCGCACGATTCACTGCTGCTGAAGCAATATCAGAGGAGTGGGTGGGATTTATTGACCCCAAAACAACATCACGGGTCTGTGACCGCCCGTTTTTCTCCACGCAAAAGGAAGAATCTTCGCCTGGATAATCCCTGCCGCATCAGGGGGCGGGATATTTCTCCGCCCGCCCGCGTGCACGTCTGAATCAATCATCAATCACAATTACAGTGACGCAGCAATTTACACCACTTCAAGACCTACCATACGCGCAAAGAGCCGTTTAACTTTCTTTGAGGACAAGCTCGGAGAATGTTGTCACTCAAGAGAGGACCATCACACATAAAACAACGTCCACAGATAACATTCTACCAAACTGCTAGTTGACAATTCTGACCAGTTATGAGCACATAGTTGCTAGCTAATCTTAGGATAAATCAAAGATGAGTACTATGTTTTTAAATAAACCTAAACATAGATATTATTACACGAACATGCATTTAACTTTGACTTTGAGCAGTAGATTGTCTGCCATCTTGTCAAGATATTTTGTGCTTCTGAATTTGGCAGTGATTGGTTGGTCGCGTCAACGTCATCAAGAACGCCAATGAAAGTTCAAATAATTTGAGGTTTTGGCTTCCCTCATGGCTATACATTGACTTTGGGCACTTCTGCGCATTTCTCTCCATTGAAAACAATTGAAATTGCCCAATTGCACTTAGCGTGAAATACTTAACATTTAGGAAAGGTTCCCAAGGAACTGGCCATAGGTCCCCATTTGATTTCAGCTTCCTGGCACATTTGATATCAACTCTCAGCTTGCCTGGAATATAATGGCACGGATTACAGAACTCCCTTTACGTCATGTGGCCCAACTAATGCCGAATTGTCATAATCACTGTCCTCATATTTCATAATTACATCCAAAACGTGTGTAATCAACTCCAGTTTGACTGGGAACAAACACTTGAGAACACTGGTTTAAGCCCCGTCATTAAGCCTTTTTGTGGCTGTGTGCTCTGTTATATTAATTCGACTGTGGCCAGTCTGTGAACAGTGCACAGGGCGATATTCAGAGAACGCATGCGGCATTATGCACTGCCTCATCACAGTCACACTGACCTTGTTAAGGCAACAATTAGCAGTCATTAAAAAAACATGTTAAGCAAAAACAACATGCGAATGAAAGCTTTATTTAGATGGGAGATGCTGGTGCAATAGTTTGAACAAAAAAATTCAATAAAGCAAAAACGAAAAATTATATATTAATCTGGATGGCAGTGTAGTTCTGGAACTGGGCTTGTACCCCAGATTGTGCAGGGTAGATTCCAGGGCAGGGCACTGTTGTTTTAAAAATGGCAATAAATGGCAATAAATACAAAGCCATTCTGAGTGATCACCTTCATCCTGTGGTAAAGCATTTCTATCCTGATCGGACTGATCTCTTGCAGGATGACAATGACCCCGTCCACAGGGCACGAGTGGTCACTGAATGGTTTGATGGGCATGACGGCAAAGTAAACCATATGCCATGTACATCTTGGTCATCAGATCTCAACCCAATTGAACAAAGCGTTTTTCCAGCGCCATCAACAAAGCACCAAACGATGGATTTTTTTGTGGAAGAACGGTGTTGCATCCCTCCAGTAGATTTCCAGACATTTGTAGAATCTATGGAAAGTTGCATTGAAGCTGTTCTGGTGGCGCTTGGAATGACTTACCTGTTCACATGCATATATTCTTCCAAGTTTGGACTTTTAGCGGATTCATTTATTTGCTATTTATTTTTATTATTTTTTTTTTATTTATCCATTTTTCTTTTTCTAAAGCGCCCTGAGTTGTTCACAAGAAGGGCATTATATAAGAGCTTTTGCATTGTATTGGCTCGTGGTGGCCCAACACCCTATTAAGACCACTATGTTGGCATTTCCTTTATTTTGGCAGTTACCTGTGCAGAGGAATCATCTGAGGGAGCATTAAATCTGAGAGATGGGCCCATTTATGGTAGATCCAGCTGGGCGTTCAGTTTCCACTGCCAGTGACAGCCAGCTGGGCTAAATTCAGTGCATGCTCAACTTGAATAGCTGGCCATGTGCTGCAAACTTCATTATCAATCTCATTTAGAAAGTGCAGATTAGTGGTCTTTATTTTGTAAGATTCCCCATATTTATTCCATCCCAAATGATTGCAGTTTATGCGAAATATAACTCATTTGCTCACAAAGCAAACAAATCCCGCCACATCTTGTCAGTGACGATCCATCAGCACTGGCACACAGCACTTATTAAACACCTCGTACGTATCCATCTCACTGAGAGCAGTCAAATTATTTGCCTCTAAAAATTCAAGATGCGGTAATTGCTTTGTTAATTTGGAGTGTGTGCACTAAACCGGCAAGACTCGCCCGTCGGTGACGCAGCTCCGTTCAGGAAGCCGCTTTAGAGGCAGTTTCACGGTTGGCGCCTGCACGTGGCCAGATCGGCGCATCTCCAGTGGACCCGCAGAGAGGGATTGAGCCTCGCCCGTGCGCTGCTTCTCTCCAGAAAGAGCCCAGCTCTGGGGTTCTATTCACGCTTGCTTAACATCCTGTGGAGATAAAGAGGCCCCCGTTTCGATTGGTCTGAAGAAACCTGCTCCGGACAGTCCTGAGACACGCCCCCTCACCCAGAGGTCAAAGGTCACACAGTCACAGAGGGAGGAAGTGGAGTGGAAGTGACATTCACATTGACCCCGCTCTTTGGGGTGGGGGGTGGGTTGGAGAACATTGTGAGCTCTTTCCTTCTCTCTTTGTTCCTCTTCTCACCCACTCCTCCTTTTTCCCCCCTCCTCCGCTACATTCCCAGAGAAGTTGTCGAGAGACCCGTCCTTCAGAGACACTCGATCCCAGGAGGCGGTGGCCCGCGGGGGGAGGGGGAGGGGCGACAGCGGAGCGGAGATTTGGAGGAAATAAGATCTGTGGAGAGGCTCCTTTGATCCAGGGGGGAAAACCACTCGGGCAGTGGGCTGATTGAAATCGTGTTCGCACCTGCAAGACCACCAGGCACAGATAGCACACCGGATCACACCGGGCTCGCTGCCGTGTGCAAACAGTAATTAGACGGAGTGACACACCGGGCCCCAGGCCCGCAGGGGCATTTTTGTGCATCATCTCAGTGTGTTCCCACACTGTCTGTCCAGTCTCTCTCTCCTTTGGGCAGATCCTGGATCAGTGTCGTAATTACACCGCTGCAGTAAAAATCATCTCACGGGCAAAGCCTGCGAAGAGGGAGGGCCCCACCACCACTGCCAGGGGAACGTCAGTCAGCGGCACACGTGAACTCCGGTTGATTGAGTCGAGTTGATTAAATTACTCTCATTTCAGACAAACGCTCTATTACTCACTTGGCGCAACTTGATCTTAATGTAAATCTAAGCGAGGATTATATAGCCACTTTACAAAGTCACTTTAACTGTCAAACATCTGATATTTGTGTTTCCTTATCTTAATTACAATGCGGCTGGAAGGAGAGGAAAGCAAAGCATTTCACGTGTGAGATATGAGAAATGAAAATCGCAGATTAAGAGCGGGCCAACCCCATGCTGTACATACACCCTTGCTTAGAGAAAAATTGGGGTTAAAAAGAGTTTAATCTAATATTTATTGCTTTTAGATGTTAGAGCCTTCGAGATTTATCCTTATCTCCAACTGATTGCGGACTTCTGTTGAGCCACGGTTTTGGAGCAACCTTTGAATTCGCAACATGTGAGCGCGCGCCTGAACGCGAGCGCGCGACAAGGAACTGCGCTCTGTGTTCTCGCTCCAATTTTTGAGCATCTTCTAGGCCATCGCCAGCGCTTCAACCATCAATAAACGTTCACTTCAAAGTATCCAAAGGTTGCTTCTTCTTTTTCCCGTTATCGCTCTCCTTCTGAGCGCCTTTCTTTTCTGAGCACCAGGACGCAGGACAGCAGGTCAGACTGCAGGGAGGGGTACAGGGGTGTTGGGGTCAGGACCGAGGTGTGTCATCGATTTTTAGGGAGAGTGCCTCGGCCTTATCTTCGATCTTTTCCCCTCCATCTCAGCTTCTCTGTGGTGTAAACTCTCCGGCTAACAACGAACAAACTAACAAATGACAGCTGCTGATCGACGGGGCAGTAACTTACAGGCAACTGCCAAAATAAGGGCAACACTTGAGATAACGAGGGTTCATTTAAGCGGGTGCAATACCACAGGTGTCTGTCAGGGGGTGCCATAGCTGATACCTGCAGACAGGCCCGGCCCTCCCTTTCCAACAAGCCCTTTTACCCCCTGCTCCGCCCCCGTCTCTCCTAGCCTGGGCCAAGGATGTTTGAGTGTGCCCCCGCCCAGGTTACCAAAGTGTTTCCTTTATTTTGGCAGTTACCTGTGCATACCGGGCACATTCCTACAAAGGAACACCTGAACGCTGTAGACATACTTCACGTTTTACCGCAGCTGTTGAAGAGAAGAGTTTCAGTTCCATCAAAGGCAATTGTTTCAGGAGGTTTGGAGGGAGTCAAAGTATCAGGGAAAAAGTCTTGCCATGGCAGAGGTACTGCATTAGATGTCACAGCGCATCACATTTCATTCTCTCTCTCCGTCATGTCAGGATAGATGGGAAAGGCTGTCCAAAGAGTGCCACAGATTCATTCTGACTGTCTTGCACTGCCAACGGCGTTATTCTCTTTTATAGAGGCATGAGTCTACAACTGTGCTCTTTGTTCGTTCTGTTTTACCCCTGACCCGTATGACCCGGGTATGACTGACCCGTATTTACAGGACAACGTCATCACCAAACTTCCTTCATGCAGGATCACAAACCATTTACGAGGAAAGGAAAACAGCATTGATGTACATGTATGCTCCCAATAGATCATACAGTACACCTCTTTATTAACCACACAAAACTGAAGAAAAAAAACTGTTGAATGGCAAACTTTTCTTAATCATAATGTTGAGTTGGGTGTTGGCCTTCCAGGGTGAGTCAACCTTCCAATCAAAATTCCTCCGTGACATGTTCAGAATGCTTATTTTATTCCGGTTGTTCGCTGGGATAGAGCTACAGAATGTGGGGGCTGGTTTCTATTGCTTCCTTAACCGTTCGCATTGTCCATCTCTGACCGGAATTTCCCTCCGTTGAAAGGCAGTGCCGCTAATGAGATTTCGTCCTGAATGCAGTTTGTGGGAGTCGGAACGGGGAGTGTAGGTTCCGGAAAGGAAGCGTGTGTGTGGGTTTGCACAATGGCGAGCTGGTTCACGTCGTGCTTTGAACCACTGACAGCTACAGCGTCCGAATGAGGCAACTCTCTCCTCTCCCAGCCTCGGGAAACCGAGTCTTACTGCGCCACGGTAAAAAGAGCCATCACAAACTCGGTCTTATATCAGCACTTTACACAACACGACACAGACAAAACCAACCTCTGTGGGCCACGGGAAGGAAACGGTTATAAATAAACTAAACAAACCTTTTTATAAGCCAGAATTTATATGGAATCCCTCAAAACACACTGTGAGTGTACACTATGGCACCGGAGGAAAGCACGCCCACAAGGAAACATTGCATTCTGAGTAAATCGAATTGCATTGTAAGTAGCAGTTGCACTGTGATAGATGGACAGGCCTTTGCATTGAAAACAGGCAGCTATCTTTAATCACATTTTGGGGTCCATTCAGACAGTAAATATGCTCTGGTGGCAACAGTGTACCAGAATGCTTTAAAATCATTTTCTCTCTCTTGCCTTGGGAGCAAATAATAATGTTGCTTCTGTGCTGGCAGTAAGTTTAGCCTCTTTTAATCTCTTCTTTAGGGATACGAGTAATATCTTGTTCACTTTCTGGTGTACATTAACAAGAATCTGAACAAACTGGCTATTTTCATATGTCAACTTTAGCATTATGGTACACTTATCTCAATAACTCACTGACCCAGAACAAAAACTGCAACAGAATGAATTGTAGAAATACCTGTATAATACATAAAATGATATTCCTTTCTTAATGCGTTTTGAATACAAAGTAAACTAAGGTTCCAGGAAACTGGGTTAAATTCCCACTGGGGCCACATATACTGAAAAAATGTATGCATTCACTACTGTAAGTCGCTTTGGATAAAAGCGTCTGCTAAATGGCATATATATTATTTGTTTCCTGACAACTGTGTTTTCTAATGATTTATTTTCACCTTTATTGTTGATGATTGACCTATTGTTTAAATACAAGGCCATACAGGTTACATGATAACGTTTCACACAGAGCAGCTCTTAATGGGGAACACTACCAGAGTTCTATAATTGGATATGTTTTTCCTTACCTCAAAAAAAGTAGTTCGATTTTTTTCAATGGTCTCAGCTGCTCCAGTTAGCCAGAACTGCAAAGCACTGTACAGAGCAGGAAGTCCTGCCTACTCCGATGCGAATGTATGGTCTATTCGACAGCGGTCTGAAATGAAAAAGATTTCTGAAACACCGATAGTATTTTCATGGACAATGTATACATACAGGGTACCGCCCTGGGACCCAAGCTGAAAACCATTACTCCTACAGTGAATTGCAATGCATTGACACAAAAACCAATTACAATGCAAGACAAATGACAATGAGCATGAAATAAAATACAGCGAAGGCAATTTATATTTTCCCCATTCAAGCACATTCTCTCATATGAATATTACTGTTACTGTCTAATAGTGGATGTAAAAACAACCACATTGTTTATAAACACTAAATTATCATTTATTACATTTTACTGACAGTGGACATGAGAATTTTCTTCTTTTTCCCCCCCACATTTCTTAACTATACAACTGACAGTGGACACATTTTTATTCAGAGTTGCTCACATACAGACAGTGCACATTTTAATTATATTTAACATGCGTCACAAACCCAATTCTCAGGTGCCTGTGTACCTGGCCACACCCTCCTAGCTAACTACCTACCCCCGAGACAAACCAGTCTGCTTACAGCTAGGAAACCTGATGGCATGAAATAAGACCCTGACCTGGTGTATGTTATGCAATGATTGTTGCAACCTTAGGTAACGGAAAACCCAAACGAGTAAAATAGACACGTCTGCATACATCGCGTCTCCCCCAGGAGGAAATCTCGAGGATTGGTCAGACACAAATAACAGGTGTCACTCAAAGTCCTTTTTACCAACAGGACGAATGTCCACAACCGAACACCCTGACGGCGTTGCTTGGGGAGCGACCCCTTTCCGGACGTCGTCGGACTAACAAACCCGTCCCTGGGTCTTTGGTTAACTCGTTAGCGAGTACTCTTTAGTTTACTCACACGCCAAACACCTCTTCAAACTGCCGCTGTGATGCCAAATCACGTCCACCGGCCAAAATGTGTCCAAGGTGATGTAATCGGAATTTTTATGATGTCATCGGAATTTTGGACTGCAGTTGCTATGCCAACATGACGCGCTCGCATTCCCGAGTGAGAAAATGGCGTCCACTGCCAAAATGTGTCCACATGGTGATGTAATCGGAATGTTGGACTGTGTGATGACCAAAATGGGTCCGGGGTGATGTAATCGGATTTTTTCCACGGCCAAAATGGGTCCAGGGTGATGTAATCCGAATTTTGGACGCCAAAACGCCAAAACGCGAAAGAATGTGTCCAGGGTCAGCTGCACAGTTGAGTTAGCTGCCTTGCTATGAACATAATATATGAATTATAATATAGAATTATAGGCTATTATAATGATATAGGCAGCTAGCTACGGACATAATAGTATCCTTTGTCTGTTTAGCTGCACAGTTAAGTTCGCTGCCTTGCTACGAATATAATATATGAATTATAATATAGAATTATAGGCTATTTTAATGATATAGGCAGCTAGCTACGGACATAATTGTATCCTTTGTCTGTTTAGCTGCACAGTTAAGTTCGCTGCCTTGCTACGAATATAATATATGAATTATAATATAGAATTATAGGCTATTTTAATGATATAGGCAGCTAGCTACGGACATAATTGTATCCTTTGTCTGTTTAGCTGCACAGTTAAGTTCGCTGCCTTGCTACGAATATAATATATGAATTATAATATAGAATTATAGGCTATGATATAGCTAGCTAGCTACGGACATAATTGTATCCTTTGTCTGTTCAGCTGCAGTTAAATTCGCTGCCTTGCAACGAACATAATATATGGATCGTCTGCTTAGATGGCTAGTGAAATATCTGCTAGTAAAATAAAAATCGTGATAACACCATTATCATTTCCTTTTTGTATAGGAGCTGTGCTTATATTGTTAATTGTTTTAGATTTTACATTGTGTTAGTGATGCTAGTGGAGGGGGGAAAGTTCGCTGTTTCAAACATAATATTAATAGATATATCATATATCCTGACATTCCTTGAGTAGCCTTCGCGTTTAATGGATGTAAATGCTAGCTAACGTCACCCAGTGTTTATGCTCAACTCATGTGGGTAACGTTACAAGAGTTCATTTCACAGATAACAGGCCATAACGTGGGATGGACTAGTTTGCTATATTAACTTACTGTAGTACCCACAAGACTAGTTGATTTCTTTCACACACACACCATCATTTTAAACCTTGCAGTGTTATTTGTTGTATACATAGCAAGCTAGTCCATCCCACAATTGGATATGAATATAATAATAATAATATACGCCATTTAGCAGACGCTTTTATCCAAAGCGACTTACAGTAGTGAATGCATACAGCATTCAGTATACATTTTCACATCCATATAATCTATGGATGTGTCCAGGTGTTCAGGAATGTGTCCGAGTGATGTCATTGAATTATTTGAATGTAGTTGCAAGGCAGCGATATATTATATATTATATATTCCATATATTATGTTCGTTGCAAGGCAGCGAATTTAACTGCAGCTGAACAGACAAAGGATACAATTATGTCCGTAGCTAGCTAGCTATATCATAGCCTATAATTCTATATTATAATTCATATATTATGTTCGTTGCAAGGCAGCGAATTTAACTGTGCAGCTGAACAGAGGATACAATTATGTCCGTAGCTAGCTGCCTATATCATTAAAATAGCCTATAATTCTATATTATAATTCATATATTATATTCGTAGCAAGGCAGCGAACTTAACTGTGCAGCTAAACAGACAAAGGATACAATTATGTCCGTAGCTAGCTGCCTATATCATTAAAATAGCCTATAATTCTATATTATAATTCATATATTATATTCGTAGCAAGGCAGCGAACTTAACTGTGCAGCTAAACAGACAAAGGATACAATTATGTCCGTAGCTAGCTGCCTATATCATTAAAATAGCCTATAATTCTATATTATAATTCATATATTATATTCGTAGCAAGGCAGCGAACTTAACTGTGCAGCTAAACAGACAAAGGATACAATTATGTCCGTAGCTAGCTGCCTATATCATTAAAATAGCCTATAATTCTATATTATAATTCATATATTATATTCGTAGCAAGGCAGCGAACTTAACTGTGCAGCTAAACAGACAAAGGATACAATTATGTCCGTAGCTAGCTGCCTATATCATTAAAATAGCCTATAATTCTATATTATAATTCATATATTATATTCGCAGCAAGGCAGCGAACTTAACTGTGCAGCTAAACAGACAAAGGATACAATTATGTCCGTAGCTAGCTGCCTATATCATTAAAATAGCCTATAATTCTATATTATAATTCATATATTATATTCGTAGCAAGGCAGCGAACTTAACTGTGCAGCTAAACAGACAAAGGATACTATTATGTCCGTAGCTAGCTGCCTATATCATTATAATAGCCTATAATTCTATATTATAATTCATATATTATGTTCGTAGCAAGGCAGCTAACTCAACTGTGCAGCTGACCCTGGACACATTCTTTCGCGTTTTCGCGTCCAAAATTCGGATTACATCACCCTGGACCCATTTTGGCCGTGGAAAAAAATCCGATTACATCACCCCGGACCCATTTTGGTCATCACACAGTCCAACATTCCGATTACATCACCATGTGGACACATTTTGGCAGTGGACGCCATTTTCTCACTCGGGAATGCGAGCGCGTCATGTTGGCATAGCAACTGCAGTCCAAAATTCCGATGACATCATAAAAATTCCGATTACATCACCTTGGACACATTTTGGCCGGTGGACGTGATTTGGCATCACACCGCCATCATTTATCCTCCTCTCCTTCTTCCGGAACCTCCCCTGTAAACCCTCACGAGGGGAGGACTACGTCATGCAGTCAAGCGCCCAAATCAAATATAGAAATCGAAGAAAACTGCACCAATGGAGTGTGTAGGTGATGCTACCGTAGGAATTCCTAACACATGTGAATGGTGAAGAACATGCGGGAAATGTTCAAACCTTTGGATTTGGCTGTTTAAAATTCCCTAGCAACTGTTTATTTAAAGGAGGAAACACTTCCTAGCGAGGACCTAGCTAGCTAGCAAGCCACGTTTCGCTAGGTACAATTGTCAAATTTTGGAGTGTTTTTTTGCGTGGCTATAACCTAACGTTAGCTAGCTGAATAAATAGCAAGCTGGAGACGAAACAGCCTCTTAACAGCCGTTAAAAACTTGACAGAGGCTTCATTAAATAATACATTTATTGTACAAATATATCTAAACCATAGGTCGAGATGCACACTCCATGTCTAGTAACGGTAGCCAATTAAAGTTCACTCCGGCAGGTAAGGTTTCTTTTGGATTTTCAGTAGGACCCTACAATTTTGAAAAGCCGGCTGCTATACTGCCTGACCAATAAGATAATATGTAGGCAGATTCACCAATTTCTGTGGAAATTAGTTTTTTCCTATTTTCCAAGGTAAAGGAGTCGGCTCTTGGGGATCGAGTCACTACCACATATAATCACATTCAACAGGATCAAATGTGTACCTGCAGCCATACATATTGATGAGATTGTAAACAGGCTAGCCACAGCCATTGTTCAACACAACAAATGCAAATACGTTTTGAAATGGTCAATCTGAACCGGGTCTGATCTAAGGAAAAACATATACGATTATAGAAATCTGGGAGATTATAGAAATAGAAACCTGAAATAATTATTATATTATTATAATTATTATAAGGTTTTTCTACGATACATTAAAGCTGGGGGGTTCAGCTTTCCTCTACAGGGTATTTCCATAGATATATTGAATAAATCTTGTTTTTCTCAATGTTATAAATAAATGACACATTCCATGATGAATCCCATGTGGTCAAATTGTACCCATAGCTCTGTTACTCTTTGAAGCCTTTCCTTGTTTTTTTAAGGTCCTATAAAAAGAATGGTATTTTTCTCTTGTCTCTGCAACACAAGCAAAACAGAATAGGCTATTAGAAATCACTGCACCGAAGGACCCTGTGACCCTTGTCTTTTCAAACAGCGTGATGTTCTGTTTGGGGTCAGCTCAAGAACCAGCACCATTAATATTTCATGTGCACCCTCCCTGGGTGCCGAGCCTTTATTTTGAGAGTGTTTTAAGTCTAAAGTTAAGAGCCGAAAGGTAGTAAAGTGGAACGTGTTCTCCGTGTCACTGTTCGGCATGAAGGCGCGCTGTGGCTCGTCCGCGTGTCTATAACTTCATTTTCCATTAACTGTGGAGGATTCATCGCCTCGCTTCTCGTCACTATTATATTGGAGCCTGGCGATGACGTCAGTGGCTCTATATACGTTTCCGCACGGACCTACGGAAAACGAGTCCTTGGACGCGAATAAAGACTATTTCTTTACCCTCGCGAAACGCCTGCGTTCAAAGCCCTTGAAGTTCACTCTGCTTTATTGTTTCCAGGACACTGTCTGTCAGTTCGCATGCACCGCAAAGCCTCCGTCTGAGCCGCTACATATATCACCAGAATGAGGCAGTCAGTCTGTCTGTCCTCCGCGCAGGGGTTCACAGCACAGTGAAATACGCTACCCCAGTCATGACCATTTTTCAGAACACCGTATCGAGGCGCGTTTGTTACGTAGTGTCCAAACGGGCTTATTCGCTCGTGACCTTTTTGGGCCTGCCTCTGCCTTATTGGTTTCTTTGAAAACCTTTTTCGTTTGAGAGCAGGCGAGGCTTTTCAAACCGATGGTTTGCCGTGGAGCTCGGTGAGCTGAGAGAACAATACTGCAGCACGTCTCACTGCGGAAAATAGGAGAGGTTTCGAGATGACAATGTAGACGTACTGTGTATTTCTACAGCAAACAAAGGAAAAATATTATTGAGATTTGTTTCTATGACTTTGTTTTAAAAAACCGCTGGTCAGTTACATTTTTTGTTACATAAATGTGTCATAGATATAAAAATATATATTGTCATTTGCAACATGTGTGACATGTGCCTGGAGTACAAAAAATAGACAAGAATGATAAGGAGAAATAAAAACACTGCATTGCCAATAATATTCCCAGCGTCCACCTCTCTTGCCTCAAGAACACTTCACGGCCCACGGTCAGCCTGCCTGCCAGTCACTCTCTTCCTTTTAAAAAAATAAAATCAGTCACCCATAATGCCAAGCTGTCTGGCAAACGGCAGACATGAACAAACAACCGCCTACTTAGTGCACTGGAAGTGGGAGGCCAAACCTCCAGGCTTAGCAGTCGGGGGCAGATTCACATTCAGCGCAGATCCGGGTGGGCGGGTCATAGATACAGGAAATCCAGACCTGTTGGACCATTGCCTGCTCCACAAAAAAAATTCAGGAGAAAGAAATTCTCACCCAACATAAATGTGTTTAAAGCAAAAGGCTTTATTAAGACAAGCAGTGGCGGTACTTTAGGAAGGTTGCATGTATTTAGGAGGGTTTCAATGTATTTTAATCTTGGGGTTGGAGTCCAGAGGTGGGATCGCACCTGGCCTTTAGGACGAGGTTGTTGACCCCCTACTGGAGATCAGTGACGAAGGGGAGAGAAGACAGAAGGTAAGAACATAAAGGTGGGGCCTCCCGCTTGGTCCAGTGGTTACAATGTTCGACACTGGCCATGGAGACCGGGGTTTGATTCCCCGTCTCGCCAGAGTCGGCTCTGGCCGGGAGTGCCAACAGGGGCGGCAATTGGTTGTCTGCCCCAGGGAGGGGGAGGAGGCTGACAGGACGTTAGCTGCACACAAGAGTGGCCCTGTAGTACCGAGGTTACGGTCAACGGCCTGGCGAGTGCCGCCTCGGAGGAGACGATGCTTCGCCTTTGTCACTACCGGTCGCAGCACTACGGCAGCGAACTCACATTACGAGGGGGGGATTGACATAAAATAGCGGGTGTAATTGGCTACTAAATTGGGAGAAAATGGGATAAAATCAGAAACAAAATCTTTAAATTTAAAATATATACCTGTTGGGAAAATTGGTGTAGGCGGTTGAGGGAAATGTCAGGGTTTGTCTAAAATCTGCTCTCCGGTATCTTTGTTTAAACTCCAAAAGTTTGTGGACTTTTTCTGTTTTGGGCCTGTGGCTTCCTCGCATCCCTGTCTCGAAAGGGCCTCGGGGGCATGCTGTTTAAAATGCACAGCTTCAACATTTAGCAGTCTGCACTCTGCTGATCCTCCTCCCCCTCCCCATTGGAAATCATTTCTCAATTTGCCTCTTTTCCTCTGCCAGCTTCTTAATCTCTGCGATCGTTTCTTTCGGGTTTAACCTTAAACGGCCCAACGGGGTGAGTCATCCCATCGGAGCGAGGCATTTCATTAATTACTGTTGTTTGCCTGACGCAACCTCAATTGCAGTCTTCACTGCAGTATACTTGCACAAACTCTCTTGTTAACTTCAAATTAATTAGTTTTGGGCATAACCCAAAAGCCCTCACAGACCCATTTATACCAATGCCAGTGTACCGTTTAGAACGTGTATTTAGTGCCACTGTGAAGTATGCAGTGTCCAATGTAGGTCAGTGTACATTTGCACACAATGTGTCTAATGTGGCCCTTGGAATATTACAGTGTGTAGTGCGTAGAGCTCAAGCTTTTAAAACCTTACAAATTAGTCAAAGCGGCGGAAAAGATTGAGCGCGGTAGCTTCCGCTGAAATGCGTGAGGTTTTAGGAGCTGGGCTTGTGGGCATGAGATTGGTGCTCAATGTGTGAGACTCTGGCCTGATGTGATTCAAGACCTCTGCTACTGCATGACAGTGTACATTTTACAATATCTCCAGTGTGTGTCATTGTAAATTTTACAATGTGTCCAGAGTGTGTGATTTTGAATTTTACAATGTGTCCAGTGTGTCATTTTGAATTTTACAATATCTCCAGGGTGTGTCATTGTGAATTTTACACTGTGTCTAGTGTTTGTTAATATGATTCTCACACTATGTCTATTGTGAAAGTTTGTTTTGAAGAAAAAAAAAAACACATCTCTTGGCCATAAAGGATCATTTCCGATTTCGAAACAAACTAACTTTCTCCTACTACCAGTCTGCAATCCCTTCCCTGGACTCACAACAAACAGACGTACACAAATCTCCCACGCCATCACATACCTCCAAAACCCAGCTACAAAAACAAAAATAACTCTTGACCGTGGAGCATTTCTCTCCAAAACCCCCCACCCCCCCAATCTCTCAGAACCACCATCTTCCCAAATCTTCCAAAGAGAAAATACAAACACACAGTACCCAATTCCTATAAGAACCAGGACTATGAAATCCTCCCCATCCCTGTTCCAAACCCAGAGACCATGCCCCCCCCCCACCTCATGCTTGCCTGTGCTCTCCCCGACCTCTTGCTTCTGTTATTCTGTTAGCTCTAATCTTCATGAGCCTCCCCTCTATCCTCCCTCTGCTGCTCACACTGTCTCCTCTCTCCTCCCTGCAGGCCACGGGCCCTGTTGTGAAACAGTGTGTAAGAGAGGCCCAGTGGGTTTATATGGTGTACAGTGCTGTGTTATTGTCCTGCCATCCGGGGAGGGATGTCCAGTGGAGGGGGGGTGTTTGAGATAACATAACATAACATAACATAAGGGGAAGATGAGAACAGGCCATTCAGCCCAACACTGCTTGTCCATTCCTACCACTAATCTGCTCACATGCTTAGTTTATCCAAAGGCTAGAGTGTCTAACACTGGATCGAGCCTAGCCTTGAATACCCCTAGATGCTCTCTCCTGATCTGGAGACAGTGAGAGACCGCACGCTTCCATTCATCCCAGGACCCCCAGCAAACCCTGTCAAGAGATCTTGACACAGGCGATGTGTGTCTGGGTGTGAGCATGTGAGAGCGAAGAGAGGGACACAGGAGAGAGAGGGAAACAGGAGAGAGAGGGATGAAGGAGAAAGAGAGAAGAGAGAGGGATGCAGGAGAGAGAGGGATGAAGAGAGGGACGCAGGAGAGAGAGAGAGAAGAGAGGGACGCAGGAGAGAGAGGGAAACAGGAGAGAGAGGGGGAGGGGAGGGATGCAGAGGGAGAGGGAGGGAAACAGGAGAGAGAGGGAAACAGGAGAGAGAGGGAGAGAAGAGAGGGAGAGGAGGGAGCAGGAGAGAGAGAGAAACAGGAGAGAGAGGGGGACGCAGGACAGAGAGGGAGAGAGAGGGACAGGAGAGAGGGACACAGGAGAGAGAGGGAGAGAGAGGGATGCAGGAGAGAGAGTGGGAGAGAGAGGGACACAGGAGAGAGAGGGAGAGGAGAGGACAGAGAGAGGGAGAGAGAGGGACACAGGAGAGAGAGGAGAGAGACGAGAGGGACGCAGGAGAGAGAGGAGAGAGAGAGGGACGGGAGAGAGAGGGACACAGGACAGAGAGGGAAGCAGGAGAGAGAGGGAAGCAGGAGAGAGAGGGAGAGAGAGGAATCAGTAGATTTGTATTCACCCTACACTGCAGAGCTGCTGGCTTTAATGACTGAATGCAGCTTTCATCCTCCAGCCAGCTACTGCCACTCACGCTAGCTGCACTCCACCCCCCCCACCCTTTTTTTGTGAGGATAACATTATCACCAGCGTGAGTCACTGGGCGATGGCGCGCGTGTCAGCGGGCGCACAGACGCTTCTCTCCGTAAGGCCCACGCCACCAGACGAGGCGCCTCCATTGTACGCCGTGCACAGGTTTCATTGTCTCACGGATCAAGGACGCCTCCCCTTTTCCTCTGCCCACCCGCGACTAACCCTTTCTCCTTCCCTCTCTCTCTCTCTCTCCCTCTCTCTCCCTCTCCTCTCTCTCTCTCTCTCTCTCTCTCTCTCTCTCTCTCTCTCTCTCTCTCTCTCTCTCTCCTCTCTCTCTCTCTCTCTCTCTCTCTCTCTCTCTCTCTCTCTCTCTCTTTCTCCCTCTCTCTCTCTCTCTCTCCTCTTTCTCCCGCTAAACGTGAAATGTTTTTAAAGACTTTGGTTTGCATGAAATCTGTCCGTTGCCCTGGAAACCCCAGCCACTCTGCCACACAGGGCCATGAGGGAAAATTGCTTTTTTTCCCCCCTCTCTTTTTAATCCCCTCAATGTGCTCATCAACAAGTTGCTCACAGCGAGACAAACTCACCAAAGGATAAACCCGTACTTGTACTACATGCACTACTTAAGTGCCGCAAGGCAGAACGTCTTAAGCAAGCGACACCCTGAGACTTTGGATTTTTGTTTCGACAAGTCTGTGATATGAGAAACTAACCAAACCACCACTTGCAGGCTATCTCTGATTACGAATGAACTGACTTTATTGGCAACGGTTCCCAAGGCAGGGTAGGATGATAAACAACAGCAATGCAGCAGATCCACCATCGCAGTGGACAGTGGGCTCGCAGCAAAGCCATGCTGAAGTTGCTTGTTCTTTCAGTTGCAGCTCTTCTGAAGCCCCCAGACACAAACTATTGTGTGCACGGCCCACTAAACTATTGCAAGAGTTTTACTTTTACAAAGACGACAATTCACTGGAGAGGGAAAAGACTGTTATGAATTGTGCTGTAAATAGATGTTTTTTTGACTTCCCCAGTATTGTCAGTTTTATAAATTATTATTATTATTACTATTATTATTATTAATAATAATAATAATAATAATAATGTTCAACATAATCAGCATCTAATAATCATTCAATTATTTTTATTTCAATTGTCCTTTCGAATATACTTTTTCCAGATCAATCAGACTGGAAGTCGAACATAAAATGATATCTAGATGTGAGTCAAATACTGAGACATAGCTTACAGGCATAAACATCACATTTAAGATTGTTTCTCAGGTCAGGAGTGGAAATTTCGTGCCCCAGAGCATAAATGAGTCAGGCAGCACAAAGAGCCACTGGTCCCACACTGGCCTATTAGCCTACTCAATATTTCAGAACCCTAGTACTTATTTCTGACAAGCAGAACTTCGGAGGTTCGAAATTTTAGTCCGAGTGCTAAACAAAAAATGATTTTTTTTTTGGAAAGTTTGCAAAACCTTTAAAAAAACGCAGGAGTTTAGGGCTTCCGACGATCTCTCGAGGGTTGCGCGTGTATAATTAAAAAGGAGCCCGAATCAACCGCCTTTGTTCGCCGCGAATTTCACGCTCGTGGGCTCCATCGGCGATTTCGGGGGCTCTGAATGCGATGCATCAGCGGGCCAGCTGGAAAGCGTCTGACTCCGGCTGAGCAGCACATCGTAAACAACTCATTAAAAGGTATTCACAGTTGTAAGAACACGCTTTGTGTGCGCGCGGTAACGACTTCAAAGGAATCGGGGGGCTCAGATTATGACACTTTTATTCGGATTGCAAAAACAACCAGCTGATGTGCCCGCGCCTGCTTTGTTCTTTGCGCGTTGCTGTCGAAGCAGCGTGTGCCAACCACCTGGGACTAGCGAGGCCCGTGTGGCTTCTGGGAAATCTTTCTACATTTCTGCGGTAATTACCTCCTCTTAAAGATTTTAATTAGTTTGCAAATACGCTCAAATAAAATATAGCACTTTGACGGATGTCTCCGGAACCGATTCACTACGACGCACTTTGATGTTGAATAGGCTAAATGAGCGTCATTTCTTATCGAGAGACAAAAGCAATCACGTCGCGCACTTTCTGTGTGGATCTGGAATAGGCCCACATACCGCTACTCCAGATAATTAGCACGGATTAATGAAGTTAAGTGGGCAAATTTCAAGTAGGAATTCACACGTGATTCAAATGCCTATACGCGTACACTGGCACTAATCCGTGATTATTTAACGAATATGCATACAAGTATATTGGGTTTCACATGCAATCGCCGCTAAGATTTGTGTAAAGAGGGCAGCTTCAAATGTGAGCAGAGATGAGAGAAAGCCCATAGACACACAAAAGGGTTCGAATGATACAGTACATTTAGCAATCTCAGACACTCCCATGAGCGTCTACCAATCCGGCTCTGTGCAGCAGTTATGCGTTACGAACACACGTAGATTTGATAGATTTAGCAATGGTACTGACCCGGGCTAATACATAGCCTACTGTATTGTAACTCTATGCAGTTATAGACGTGCAATAGCCTACATGCACAGTGCACGCACAGTACATTCTGATCCATTTTTCATATTCATATTCCCGCGAGTGAGTGGGTGCACCCTCCCAATACGAGCCGGATTCACGCGAGGAGATGACACGCGGAAGAAATGCAGGAGCGTATTCTCAGAATGTTTATGGCAGTCTCTCCGTGGCGCGCGGTTCATTCGAGCGCGCGCCATAAACCGTCTGCCGCGAGACTCGTTGGTTCTCGATGGGGTTTTTTCTCCCTTCCACGGGGTGTGTTTACCCTGCTCAGATCCGTACTGTACTTCCACAGCGTGTCATAAAATATGCTTTATTATCGCACCCCCACCAGATGGGTGACTGGGTCGGGGACCGAACGGCTGGCAGCCTACTACCCAAATTAGAGGAGGCTGGCTGTCCCAGCGCGAGCAGGCTACACTCTCGCCCCGGCTCTGTAAACGCAGCGCGCGCGCTACTCTCAGCCGTGCACACATTACACGCGCTGCACAACCTCACCCTGGTGTCGGGCGTTGCTCAGCTGAGCCAAAAGTTTCATCATTTGTTTTTTTTTAGTATTTTATATTTTATTTTGGAATTGATGGTCAGATAATATTATTCCTGCCGAGACAGAGAGGTAGAGAGAGAGAGAGAGAGAGAGAGAGAGAGTAGTAAGATATGGAGTGCTTTATTTTACCGGCATTCAACACAGGACCGTTTTGTGTGAGGATACTTCAAGGCCTACTCTGACGCAGTTCAGCGTTTATCGCTGGGCATTAAATTCATCCTCTGCTAACAAGGTCATCTAAAAAGAGAAATGGAGACTTTGGGGGCAAATTGGTCTTAAACAAAGCAACAAATAGCTCATTTCATCTCTGTGAATCACAGACCAATACACTCCTCTGCCATCTATCTATCCACCCTGCCCTGCAAGCCACTTTGTCTCTTTTTCAAACGATTGGAACTTCTCCTCAGATCCTAAAAGGACAGTAGCTACCACAGGCAGTCAATCAAAATATTTTTCTTTGCGCATTTTCTGAGATACATTACCTGTATTGTTTATTTTATAAAGACTTCTTTGCTTATCTTTATCAAGGGTATGAATAATTTGGAAGGGTACTCTCTCCCTCTCTCTCTATATATATAATATTTATTTCCTATAATGTTCTTTACAAAAATAACATAATGAGATACTTTATCATTATCTGTAACTTATTTTTTTCTCTCAAGCTCAAGCAAATAAAAGTATTATCTGGCACCTCATCTCTTCTCAGCATTCTTTACTGTAATATTCTATCATCAGATACCGTGAGTGGGAGATGCAGTTTTGCAATAAGATGAAACATAAAGGGAATTCAAAAGGAAATTAATTTTAATGCAGAATAAATAAGTGCTGTTCCTAATTCCAAGGGAAGGCTTTGTGTGAACAGATGCGTTTGTGTGAGTGTGTGTTTGTTTGTGTGTGTCCTGTTTACTCCCATCAAAAAACAGCCATGGAAAATTACTAGTTTACTTTTCTTAACCTAAATTTCCTTTTTTTAAATACTATTTAAACTTTGTTTTAGGTAACTTTTAGGTATAGATCCGTTGACCCTCTGGACAGTATAACACCACAATGAAAATCCTTTTGATTTATTTATGTTTTTGTGTTATATTTAAACTTTCTAATAACCATATTTTTGTTTCATCAATGCTATTTATATGACATGTGATTCTGTAATTGTACGTTTAAATTGTGAAATCAATCAATATATGAATCTACTTTGGCTTTCATTACAAAGAAAAATCAACAAAAGGACAGCCTCTTTTTTCTCTTATTCCTTTTTTAATGCTTTTCTCCTTTTTCTCCTAATCTGGAATGCCAAATTGTGTTCTTAAACAGGATGCAGACCGTGGTGCTCATCCACACACTAGAACAGTGTCTTAACAGGATGCAGACCGTGGGGCTCATCCACACACTAGAACAGTGTCCTAACAGGATGCAGACTGTGGGGCTCATCCACACAGAACAGTGTCTAACATCATGCAGACCATGGGGCTCATCCACACACTAGAACAGTGCCCTAACAGGATGCAGACCGTGGGGCTCATCCACACACTAGAACAGTGTCTTAACAGGATGCAGACCGTGGGGCTCATCCACACACTAGAACAGTGCCTTAAGTTAAGGCTGTGAAGTCAGGACTAAGCGGGTTGGAGGTTCAAGAAGCCTTGTGTGGGACAACACCTTGAGAAAGGTTTTTATATTTCAACTTTTCCTTCCAGTTAAATTCAGCTCCAATAACAGTTATTGGAAGAAAAAAGCAGCAGTCTGAATAAATGACTCATACTGTAAATGAGATTAAGTGAAGTGTGCCCTCATCTTTAGAAATGCTTCAAATAATCATGTTTAATAACACAGATGAGGTTTGGATGTTCCCCAGCTAACTATTGTTCATTAACAGATCTCATGTGTGTTGATATACTGTAAAGTAGGGTGGCCAATCTGATCCTGTGAGGGCTGATGTGGGTGCAGCATTTGTGTTTCCAGTTTCGGTAATAAAATCAGGTGTGTTACTCCTTGGCTGCAAACAGAAATCCTGCACCCACACCTGCCCTCGCTGGCCACCGCTGCTGTAAAGCTTCCCATTAAATTCTGGACACACACATTGTATGGATCAGCCAATGGATTTGGGGGTCCAATGGAATCAGGGAGAATGCAAGGTAAGGAGGGCAGAGTTGAAAACCACGGAACCCCTGGGGGGAAGGGCTGGGCCTGGGCTCCAGCTCTGGAAGAATAAAATGGACAGCACAGTGCCAGGACCCAGGACCCTGCACAGGTGTCTCAACAGTGCCTGATTATAATGTGGCATTTGCGATGCATGTTTAGCGCTTGCTGTTTCAGATCACACACGCACCTTTTCATTTGAGAAATGCTGAAGCCAGGTGAAGAATATTACTAGCTTGCCAAAATTGTTGTTTCATAAACTACTTTCAAGGGAAGAGCACTATTTTGAATTTACGTATGGGTGAATGGTCCCTTTAATGTGCTCTCTGTCAACGCGGGGCTAACAGTCTCCACGGTGTACAGCACGATTTTGTGGGTTCGAGTGGCCAAATCTGTGCTGGCGCCATTGGCTCGTGCTTCAGGTTTGTGTGATGAGAGAAACCTCAGGTGATATTCTGGGGGAAATTTACATTTGTTGTATTTAATTATAAACAGAAGGGCACTTGTTTTCTCAAATGCAAATGATGTGTGCGTTTCTATTCTGGATGACCTAATTAAACACATCTTGCGATGTTTTTGGTTCAGCCTGACCTTGATGTGGGTTTTAGGCACGCACCTGGTCCCTCACGGTTGGTATGCCAACAGTTATGGCTTTGTGTACATGCATGATGAAACCGCAGATGAGCCAAAAATATAAATCTAGGTTACTGCATCATGCACCTGCAACAACGCAACGCAAAACCCCGCTCCATTCTTTTGAATGCAATCAATGAAAATTGTGTTATATGCATAATAATGATTCTGTTATATATGTATTACACATGCATTGTTATTGCTATAACAACGACAAAAAGCTATATGACAAAATCTAAATTCAGGAGGAGGGAGAGGGCATTTGTGTTTTTGTGGAGACGTTGGGATTCAGCCGGAGGAGGCCAGAATGGAAGCTCCTGTCCGTCCTGTGCATCAGCCTTTCGCTCGTTTCACAATAAAAAGGCCGATATTGATTCAGACATCTTTGCCGCCTCGACAAGATTACACCGTGTTTTGATGCAATTTCAATTACCGTAGCTAAACACGGGAAAGGGATGAAAGACAACGGTATCCAGACAAGCCAACGGATTGCTTCAGGGAACAAGCTCATTTAGGATAACATGTAATCTTCTCCGTCTGCAATCCAACACGTCTTCGCTGAAGGAGCCGTTTGTCCAGTTCACTCCAGTTCAGAGTTTCCCATCCCAGTTCAGCCGAAGCCATTGCACCTAGTGTCACGCGGCTTATATTTCATCGCGAGCCTTTCGAATAAATGGCGTCTCTTTGATGCTGCTGTCACGACCCATTCATTCAGTTGAACAAATAATGATAGCGACGCTTTGGGGTCTTGATACAATATTTAGCCTGGCTTTCCTTCACTGACACCACACGTAGGCCCCTGCAGAAAAAGATGTAATGTGTAGATACATTTTACATTGACATTTTAGGCATTTAGCAGACGCTCTTATCCAGAGCGACTTACACAGTATACATTTATTTACATACAATCCATTTATACAGCTGGATATTTTACTGAAGCAATTCAGGTTAAGTACCTTGCTCAAGGGTACAACAGCAGTGCCCCACCTGGGAATTGAACCTGCAACCTCTGAGTTCCAAGCCCAGTTCCCTAACCATTACACCACACTGCCGCCTAGATAGACTCTGAAACATGCCCTCTTTGAGGTTGGCGAGATCATGTTCGGTAATCCTCCAGCCAGTCCACCAGTGCTGTACATTCTGTTTGAGTGTCTGACGCTGGACGGTTCAGCCAAGGGTTCGAGGACACCAGAGAGCACTGCAGGAGGTCAGCCACGGTACAGCTCCATAAACGCAAACCAAATGCCCTAATTGGGTTTGGTTTCAACAAACATTGTAATTATGTCATTACCACCCACCCTTTAATTCTCTAATTAACACAGGTGATTGTGTGTGATTCCTTAATTAGGCCTGTGAAGATGTAATCGCTAATCAGGGCCTGTGTTCCACCAAAAGGACAGAGGGAATTCTATATGTTTATGACATCATAATGGGGTTACATTTAAAAAAATCTGCCAACAACCGAATAATCTTTCCTTGCACCATCGCTCAATCATTCAAGAGATGGGAAATTGCTCTCTGCAAGAACAAATCAAGTTAGGGTTTTTTTTGTTCTCTCCAAAATTGGAATGTCCGATTGCATTTGTGGGCCCCGTCTCATTGCCGCGACATCCTCCGTCCGGTTCGGAGAGCGCAGACGCGCACGTTATGTGATTTACTCCAAAACATGTGCTGCCTGTTTCAGTTTTTTACATTTCCTCTGCAGCCCACCAGCAGACTGCGACCGCGCAGTCATTGCCTCGGGGGAACTACAATTCATTGATGGCTGGTGCAAGCGGGCTGCAGGCACTCGATCGACCAGCGGAGGCACTGGTGCCGAATGAACTGCCAGCTATGTTGACAAAACGTGTAAAGTTTACGCTCCCAGCCAGGGCCAGTCTGGCACAGTCACGTTTTTAACTGCGACCGCAATAGGCAGCTAAAATCTGATTCTTGGGGAAACTACAATTTGTTGATGGCTGGTGCACGCGGACTGCAGGCAATTGATTGACCAGCGGAGGCGCTGGTGCCGACTGAACTGCCAGCTATGTTGGCAAAACGTGTCAAGTTTACGCTCCCGGCCAGTCACGTTTTGAGCTGCGACCGCAATAGGCAGCTAGAATCTGATTCAGGATTGAGCACGTGCACCTGAATCTGTCTGTTTCCAATCCCTCCCAATGTCATAATGTGTTGCTTATAAGGTCCCGTCTGCCGACGTTGATGATGCATTGGCCAAGAACCGCTGTGTGACGCGTGACTCACTCTGGATGCCAATTAGACGAGACAGACAAATAAATAACCATTATTACTTCAGATTGAAGGCCACTTTACATGACACAGGACCACGTTTTTACAAAAACACTGCGCACCAGTGTCTCAAATCCCCGTAGCAGCAAAATAAGCCGTTCTATTTCGAAAAGCATTTCCACATCCAAATGCTCGCCTGTATTTGTGTCGCTATCCAGCGGGCGCAAACCGATTTCCACAGAGCTCTCAGTCAGTCAGAGTCCTCCTGTTATGGGACGCTCAGACGCCTAAATTATGGATATAATTCAGAGACAAACCGATCGTCAACAAGCAACGCTTCCGTTTCCACAGGATTGCATCACTCAGAGGAATATGTCTGTAACTGCAGTGGGGTGAGACATGCAGTATTAATGCTGCAGGGCTTCTACTGCGCTGAGCGGCTCATTTGGGGAGTGTAGTGAGCATTGGCATCTCGCTGTGGAAGTGCCCAACAAAACACAACCAAACTTAAACTATCCGAGGCCGCCCAAATCGACGATCTGGTCCGTTAAGCGAGGGGACCCTCGGAAGGCTCGTTTTGGAAAACGTTCCGCGCAAACGAGAAATGTTCTCCTCGGCCTCTCCAGGAGGAAATGGCCCGGGCGTTCTGAGTCGAGATGAGATTGCTGCAGTCTGCCGTTTGCAGTTTTAGTTTATTCAGTAGCTCGCTGGCTAGCTAATCAGTTTGGGTTTTACTATTCTGGTGAGTTGCATTACATTGTAATGAATAGACATGACATAGCATTATAGATATTTAGCAGACGCTCTTATCCAGAGCGACTTTCCACACAGCTTTCCCATTCCATACATACAATCCATTTATACAGCTGGATTTACAATGTCAAGTGTACAATGGCAGTGCCCCACCAGGGAATTGAACCTGCAAGCCCAGTTACAATTGACTTACAAGCCCAGTTCCCTAACCATTATATTACACTGCCACTTCAATGACACATTGACTGTACCTATAGATATAATTCTTCACAAAACAGGAAACTAATTATGTATCTGTGTACCTGTCATGTGATGTTGCCTGGTGTCATATCCATAAACCATAAAATTATCCACAGCCCTTTGGTCATTTATCACATACTATTGTTCCCTGGGAAGTTTCTAAAGTTATTTGCAACCCCCTGAGTTTCATAATGGCAAGATGGTGATTTTTATGATTACACTGTAGTGTGCACCATACAACTGGCCCACCAGTCTTCCACCACTCAATACAATATTGATTGCATAAAGATTTTACAAACCACCCATAAAATAATTAACCATTTTTCTCACACCTTAGCTAAAGCGTGGATAACTTCTGAAATGTGTGTGACATGCAGTATACGCTCACAGTCCAGACAGAGAGGGAAGGAGCCATGGTGGGATATCTGTGGGGATTTGTCACGTGATCTAATGGTTAGAGAACTGGACTTGTAACTGAGAGGTTGCTGGTTCAATTCCCAGGTGGAGCACTGTCGTTGTACCCTTGAGCAAGGTACTTAACCTGAATTGTTTCAGTAAAATATCCAGCTGTATAAATGGATTGTATGTAAATAAAATGTAAAACTGTGTAAGTCCCTCTGGATAAGCGCGTCTGCTAACTGCCTAAAGATGTAAAAATGAAATCCACCAATCCCAACGCGGCGCGGGATTCAGCGGCTTCGTCCCTCCCTCGAGCCCAAGAAGCACGTGGAACATTCCCCGCGGGCTGGCGCGTCGATTCGCCGCATAGCAGAACACAGTCAGCATTTCGAACGCAGCGCTGAATAAATTCGCCAGAGAAAGACCCATCGTAACAGCATTCAGCATCACGTGTTCAGCGCAATTCCTGGTTCCGATGCGCTTTGTCAGAGATGCTTTACATCACATTTGCATTTTATTTCCCGCTTTCCTTACAGTGTTTTGATTTAAATCATACTTAGTTCAGACGATCCGCTCATTAGCGGCTAATGGGTATCCGAATAAACAAATAATCATCGCCGTGCCTGTGGTCACAGTACCTTAAACAAGCCATTCTGGCTCATTAATTCAGTGTGACTGTCATCCGTCGGCCTACGACGTGTGCTCAGTAATGCAGGGGAATCGTTAATGCCCCCTTTTTAAATGGGTTAATTAGGACACCGCGCATATGACTGAACGCTAGTGACGCACTCACTCAGAAGTGCAGGAGCCAGTCTCAGCGCACATCAGGACTTTACACGCGGCTCGCTCGGCGGTTTACAGCGGGCCGTTTCCCTTTTTGTCTGTACCAGGCCCCCAGACTCTGCATCAACACATACATCCCAACTTTAGAAAAGTTTCTCAACATATTTCTCAACTTTTTTGAGCTGGTTTTGAACTATTTCCTATGTTAATCGCCCGAAGTTCTGAATAAATCCATTACATACTGGATATCACATTGTTTTCCTAGGGGAGTATTAGTACTTTTTATAACTTTATTCTGCAGCCAGATTTTATTCGCCTCTTATTTTAAAAAGCTTTTTCTCTGAATGGCCAATCGTATTTTGTAGGCGCGTTTGTCCCGGCGCCCCTCCCTCGATTCGGGAGAGAGCGCACAAGCGCAAGCGTCACTGCGGTTCATGCGCAGCTGGAGCAGGCAGACTGCAGGTGCCAGGCTGACCAGAGGGGGCGCTCTTGTGCCATGAGATGGGAACAGCCCTGCCCACTGAAGCCTTCCCTCTCTGAGCAATGCTACAGCCAACTATGCTTGGTTTTTAAAGCAAAACCTGGGTGGGCACCGAAGTACATGAGCGAGATGTTTCTTCCATACAAACCTAGTGATGAACTCAGGTCGTCCACTGTCGAGCCAGGGCGTACAGAACTACGGATAAGTCTCAAAGTATTCAAATCCTGTTTAAAGACACCTATTTTTAAAGATGGCATTCAAGATGTTGTAAATTACTTTCATTTATCATTTTTCACACAGATTTTTTTATTTTGTTTCTTTTATTGAATCTCATTCATTTATTTTTGATTGTACCTAATTTTATTTTATTTTGAACCCTATGCTGGGTAATATGTTTGTTTTCCTCGATTTATACTCATTTTCGATTTTGAAAGATGAAAATATTGCATCAAAGATGCTAAATGAATAAAGGTATTATAGTGTTATATATATATGAAGGTATTACGAGCCTCCCTGCGGGGCTTCTGCACTGACACTGTCATGATTCAATTCCAACCTGTCACAACACTGACAATCAGTTCTTTGGCAGGACCACCCCACAGCCCCATTGGTGGAGCTCATCACACACACCCCTTGTGGCACTGAAAAAAAAAAAAAAAAAACTTGCTATAGACGTGCGCTATTCCCAGTGACTGACACCTCACATGACGACGCCACGCTAATGGCAATGTAATTAAGCTTGTCAATGTGCTGTAGATTCACTGCCTGGGAGGACTGAATGTGAACAAACACGCCATCAATTAAACATGACTGTCATCAGTGCACCGAGCGAACGTTCTGCGTTTTAGTGACGCTCTACTGGACATCTCCCGAAGGTGTGGGCGCACAAGGCGGTCGGATGGGGGCCTCGCCTCCAATTCCTCTGGGGGACTGTCACCCGCCTGAGAATAACTGCACCGGCACGGGAAAGCTTGGAGCAGCAGGACGCACACAGTATTCAGTGCTGTGGAGAGGATCGCCAACTGTGCAACAGTTCAGGAAGGAGAGCCCGTGAGCTCTGAAAATGCATTTACGTGAAACGTGCAAATAACAGTGTAGCCGTGGCCTTTGACTCTACCCCCCCCCCCTCCCCAACACATACACAGCAAAGTAGATGAACCGATTCCCAGAATGCCAGACAATCAGCGAGCTAGCGAGCTGCGGTAGAGGAGGAGAAATGTAAGCACAGCAAACAGTTTAAACGGACCATCGCTACGTATCTATTAGAGGATATCAATACTCGGCTGCAGATGACTGGAATTATGGGCAACCAAGCGATGGGGAACACACTTACCGGTGCCTAGCAACGCAGTGTGTTCTACCGTAGCTAAGCTACAGATGTTCTCAACAGGTTTGCCTGCAGGCGGGGTTGGTCATTCTGGGCTCTCCGACTCTTATTTTGAAAGGGACCTCGATACCCGACAGCTGGGGTTTTGTCACGAACGCATAACTGTCTCACTTTACAATATGAGAACAGAGCCGGGGTGCTTTCACTCGTGTCGCAGAGGGCAATCAGGCCTCTACCCATGCGGAGAAGGCAGCACCCGATTTAACGGTTCAGCGGACAAAATGGCCGTTGGTTGCGATTCCAACTCAGTGCAATGAAACATATTTCCTCTAGAAGCCGTTAGGGATGGCCTTCCGTACGATCCGTACGCTCGCTGCCCAGGAACTACGGGATCGGCCGGGTTACGGTCTACACAAAAACTCGGACCGCACCTTTTCAACCGACTTTAGCTTTGAAGTATTCACTGTCAGTAAAAACAGATATCAGCTTTGCTCCCAACGGACGAACGCGCGAACGCAGAGTCGTAGAGGGATACTGGGAGAGACGGCGTTCCCACGATCCCCGAGGCGCTCAGCACACTGCAGCCGGTGAAAAGTTCCAGCCGGCCCATTAAAACTTTCTGAATGCAAATGAGGAGGTGAACCCTGGTTCTCCTCTGCCGGTTTGTCTGGTTTCAAAAGCCCTCTGTCACTCAGTGACGAGTGTCTGTCGGGAGAGGACCTGGGAGGCCCCTGCAGATTTAAGAGCCCTTGTTATGGGAGAATGGAACAGCTCATTTCCCACTTTTTAATTGGTCTCCTATTAAGGAGGTGTGCAATTCAGACAGGCAGAGCGGCCACTCAGACACGTATTAAAGAACGTTAAGGGCAGACTGACAAACGCGCACTGGAACATGACTTCTGAAGCATCGACGTTGAGCGAAATATTGAGGCCATTTCACGCATGTACAGGTAACTGCCATGAAGGAAACACGAGTAAACGAGGGATACTGGCAGCTCCGCTATGGTGTGGCCTGTGGCCACGGCCGTCTCTGTCACCAGATCTTAACACAATTGAACACTTATGGGAGATCCTGGAGCGGGCGCCAAACCAAGGAATTTCTCGTGGAAGAATGGTGTTACATCCCTCCAATAGAGTTCCAGACACTTGTAGGATCTATGCCAAGGTGCATTGAAGCTGTTCTGGTTGCTCTTGGTGGCCCAACGCCCTATTAAGACACTTTATGTTGGCGTTTCCTTTATTTTGTCGGTTACCTTGTTCGTTTTGGTATCTCTTTTTTTTTCTCCTCTCAAATGAGCTGCCCTGTCATTGGACCCCAGTGATGGTTCTAAAGGTGAATGCTGTGGCTGGTCTGTTCCTGAATAAAAGCGGCCAAAGACATTTCTGACAGTGAAATAAAGCAAAATGTAGTAAGCAAAATCTTTCATTCTTACGTTCATTCAAATTCTTAGTGTAGTTTAAACTGCCACATCCATCGTGAGGGCGCGCTCGCATCCCACAACTCTCATTCAAAAAACACCCTACAGACTACGCAAGGTTGCTGTTTCAAAAACATATTCATTCTTTTAAAGTTGTATTTGTTTATTATTATTATATATATATATAATGTTATTTTTCCCCCCCCCTGTGAAGTCGAAGGTGTTTATTTTTTCCGCGATGGGAAAGACGGAGCAGGAATGAAAATCTTGCTGATGTGCTGCTGGTCCATCAATCTTCCATCATTACGTTTGCGGATGCATCGATTTGTCTTTGTCTTTGACGTTTTTCCATTTTCTCTGCGTAACCTCATTGAGCCCGGGTGCTCTCACCGTACCCCCCCTTGGCTTCGGGGCCCCCGCTATAATTCTCTCCTCACACGGGAGACGCAGAAATGATGCAGTAATATCCCAGTGAAATTGTGTTTTTCTATAAACATCATTCCGGTGTCACCATGGCGGCAGCGCGGCACCGCACAGGTAATAGAGTATTAATGTCAGAATCAATTCCCCCCGCCCGCTTCAGCGCGCGCACAGCTGTTGCTCCCGACGACTGCCGCAGAGCCCGGGGAACGCAGCGGCTCCTCGCCGTTAGACGACGTTTTCTTTCTGTTCCACGTGTAGAGCGTACCTAATCAAAGAAGTCTTTCAGTGCGCACGCTTCATGCTACTAACAAGCGCGTTGTTGAGTCTGTAGGTCCACAACCGAGAAATGTCCATTACATATTACATTACATTACATTACAGGCATTTAGCAGACGCTCTTATCCAGAGCGACTTACACAGTTTACATTTCTTTACAATCCATTTATACAGCTGGATATTTACTGAAGCAATTCAGGTTAAGTACCTTACTCAAGGGTACAACGGCAGTGTCCCACCTGGAGATTGAACCCGCAACCTTAACGTTACAAGCCCAGTTCCCTAACCATTATACCACACTTTCCTGCACTTTTTCAGTAGCTTAAGTATTCAATCGTTTTGGATTTGGTAGCGCATGCGGTGATTTCAAGAAGTCAAGCGTTAGCAATGGGATGTTATGTTAGTCGTCATGACAACTACACTGAAAAGACATAGCAAGTCAATGATGTCATCACCAAAGCATAGTAAGTGGAACTGCTCTTAATGGTGGTAAGGGATGACACAGCTAAACACTGTGAATGAGACAGGTAAACAGCGCACAGTACACAGGCAACCACAGCTAATTTGACAGGTAACTGATACTTACCTGGCACAAGTAAATGCAGCTAACAACCCAGGTAAGAGCGCCCGATGATATGGGTATACAAAGCTTCTGAAAATAACTAACAAGCACAGTAAAGACGCAGGTATGCAGAGATAATGACACAGGTAAGTACAGCTAAAGACGCGGGTATGCAGAGATAATGACACAGGTAAGCACAGCTAAAGACGCAGGTATGCAGAGATAATGACACAGGTAAGCACAGTAAAGACGCAGGTATGCAGAGATAATGACACAGGTAAGCACAGCTAAAGACGCAGGTATGCAGAGATAATGACACAGGTAAGCACAGTAAAGACGCAGGTATGCAGAGATAATGACACAGGTAAGTACAGCTAAAGACGCGGGTATGCAGAGATAATGACACAGGTAAGCACAGCTGAAGACGCAGGTATGCAGAGATAATGACACAGGTAAGTACAGCTAAAGACGCAGGTATGCAGAGATAATGACACAGGTAAGCACAGCTAAAGACGCAGGTATGCAGAGATAATGACACAGGTAAGCACAGCCTAAGACACAGTTTTTCAGATATAGTGCTAAAGGGTGAATGGTGTGGGAGCTGCTGAAGGCCAAGGCCCACGCAGGAGAGAGAAGCAGGGAACCGTTCAGCGACCGATCCAGATACACAGGCCAGATACGTCTATCTCAGGCCCACCAAACCAGGTGTTAGCAAACCGAGCCTGGCCAGGTTGTTTCCGCCTGACTGGACCGCGTTGCGTAACCATGGCGTCGTCTCCCCGGCAGGGAGGACGCTATTTATAAACGCGTTCGCGGGGTCCACGGAGCGGTGCATTATTCCGGCTGGGCACTTCCGAGGCGCCTCGCCGCCTCCCTGACGCGCTGTTGCTTTTTCTTATTTTTGCATTATCGAGGATTCAGCGCGGGTCCGGATCCTGGAAATTCTGCACTCATAAATATTTAACGCACACTTCCTAGAACGTTCTCCGCTCTCGCGGGCCGGAGCGCCGCGCCGCGATTACCATGCCGCGTTCCTCAGAGTGCTTCGGGGTTTCCCGGTGAACCCCGGCGGATTACACGTTCACGGGCGTTTCAGCCGTTTCCTGTCACACAGTCGCCTCGCACATGTGACATGCGACAGACCGAGGCGCATGCCACAGGCACGTGTCACAAATAAATGGCCTTTTGTGTGTATCACAGTGTATCACATTGTAATGGCCAACGCTGGTGGAGAGAAGGAGCAGTGCTGGAGTAGTGTAATATAATAATAATAATAATAATAATAATATATGCATTTAGCAGACGCTTTTATCCAAAGCGACTTACAGTAGTGAATGTATACATTTTCAGTACATGTGGTCCCTGTGGGGATTGAACCCACAACCTAAGCGTTGCCAACGCCATGCTCTACCTACTGAGCCACAGAGAACCACAGGCGCAGGCGCCTACAGGTGTAGGCAACAGTAGAGAAAGGAAAATCAGGGAGAGAATAACCGTGCGGAAAACTAAAGAGCAGCATGCACAGTGACACGCGGACTGAATAAAGACATCTGCACGCGCCGAGCCCCTTCTTATCTAACGGCTGCATGTTTAAACACAGGCGGCGTGCGTGCGTGCGCCGATAGCGAGCTCATGACACGGGCCCCACACCCCCGCTCGCTGGGCCAGCGCTCCGTGGCCTGCTGCCTCCCCTACGCTTCGGTCTGCGTATTAATCTGGGGACGTATGCCTGGAATCCACAATGAGCCCCTGAGCAGCCACCACTTCACACAGACACACAGGGGACAGAATTCAATTACCTTTTCAGTGGGAGAATAAGAGAAATAAAGGGGAAGTGCATATACATACACATATATATACTGTATATATTATTCTTTTACATAATGTAATATAATATAATAGTAATGATGTGCTACATTGCACAAGAATGCAAAATAGATGCATTTCGCAAAACAAATGATGCGCAGGTGATCAATATTTGAGTGTGTGTGTGTGTGTGTGTGTGTGCATGTGTGTGTTTGTGCCTCTCTATCTCTCTGTCTATGTGAGCAAATATCTGTTTGTTTATGTGTGTGTTTGTGTGCCTCTATCTGTCTGTCTATGTGAGTAAATGTCTGTGTGTGTGTGTATGTGTGTGTCTCTCTATCTCTTTGTCTATGTGAGTAAATATCTGTGTGTGTGTGTGTGTATCTCTATCTCTTTGTGTATGTGAGTAAATGTCTATGTGTGTGGGTATGTGTCTCTCTATCTCTTTGCCTATGTGAGTAAATGTCTGTGTGTGTGTGTGTGTGTGTGTGTGTGTGTGTGTGTCTCTATCTTTGTGTATGTGAGTAAATATCTGTGTGTGTGTGTGTGTCTCTCTATCTCTTTGTGTATGTGAGTAATGTCTGTGTGTGTGCGCTTGTGTATCCGTCCAGCCCTCAGCTCAAGAGGCGAGAGCTCTCTCTCTCTCTCTCTCTCTGAAGAAGAGATTATTGCATTCCCCCGTTAATGGACACTCCCACCTCAGACAATATCTACACTGTCCCACTGAAACAAGCACAGCCAATAATGGCAGGCCACCGCCCCAAACACGTCTCTGCGCCTGGACACCGTCTGACGCGAAGCGGCGAGCCTGGCATTTCGGCGGACGGCGGTAATGAGAAAAGACGGACAGCGCCGATTGTACGATCGTGTCTTTTATGAAAGAGGGAGGCTGCTGGGGGCTGAGGCAGGAGGAGAGCTGGCTGGGACGGGAGCCAAAGCGGTGGGAGTCACTTTCACACGCCGTCTCCCTGGGGTGCGGGGGGCATGAGCTGATTAAAGAGGGGAGCTCGACATATGGGCCCACGCCTAGGCTGGCCACTGCAGTATCAGCGCTCTCCCTCTCTCTCTACATTTACATTACATCTCTCTCTCTCTCTCCTCTCTCTCTCTACATTTACATTACATTACATTACATCTCTCCCTCTCTCTCTCTCTCCCTCTCACCCCTCTCTCTCTCTTTCTCTCTCTCTCTCCCTCTCTCCCTCCCTCCCTCCCTCTCTCCCTCTCCCTCTCCCTCTGTCTCCCTCTCTCTCTCTCTCTCCCTCTCTCCCTCTCCCCCTTTACATTCTCATCTCTCCTTCTCCCCCCTCTCCCTCTCTCTCTCCCTCCCTCCCTCTCCCTCCCTCCCTCCTCCCCCCTCCCTCCCCCCCTCTCTCCCTCTCTCCCTCTCCCCCTCTCTCCCTCTCCCCCTCTCTCCCTCCGCGCACATAATTCCAGTGATAATCGTAATCGGTCTCCGCGGGATTGTGGTTTCCGCACGTCCGTCTGTCGCTGTAATCAGCGCTGCAGAACTTCGTACGAGCGGGACAGAGCGCTAGAGCCGGCGGGAGCGACAGGCAGCGATAAACGCGATCGGGGGAGCGAGAGGCGGCGATAAACATGATTTGGGGAGCACGTTTCTCCACTCGGGTTTCCCTCTCCTCTATTTTCCCCTGCTACCGTTCCTCACCTGCTTAGAAAAGGCCTCCAGCTTCACGTGAGCCCGAGTGGACTTCCTGACTTATCTTCTCAATTTTCTCCCCCGCTCCATCACGTCATGATCTCCCATCTCCTGCCGGACCCTCTCAGCCCGTCCCGGAGCAATTTACAGGCACCGCTACTTCACACCCTCCGCAACAGCAGGCTGCCAGGCTGACACCTTATTTTTAATTTAGGCTTTGATACATGGACACTCCTAATACACGGTGTTAGGAGTCGTTTTGGTCTTGTAACAATTAATACCGGACATTGACGTAATTCATATGGTCCTCTATGTGTTCTCGTCGCTCCTGCAGGTGCTTAAATCTTGAAAAAGGACGCTTCCTTTGCAAATATTTTTGCAGCTGTTTGTAATTATGTCAGCAGAGCTTAGTGAAGTAGTTAGAAGTCAAATTGTCCTCCAGAGTAAAGAGTTTGTGTTAGTATTTGATGAATGACGAAAACAAACAGACAGTGGACTCAAATTTTGGAGCCCACAGTACAACAAAGCGTACAGCAGTACCACCTCTGGCCGACGGGACACGCGGAACACCTTCAACCAGTAGATCCTGGATGGTTTACGGCCTTCCTAATAAAAGGTTATCGGCACACAACAATTATGTTGGCTGGATGTGACATCCAATCGATGCTCGAGAAGAAGGCCGTGACAAGGATTATTGACTTGTGGGGGGAAGATCATATTTCTTCACAGAAGAATAAAAATGAAAGCCTCTAATTACATTTTTTCAAATAAAATCCCAAATAGATTTCACAGCCAGGTACTCAATCATTTATGATTTATGATTACTTTGGATATGGGTTCCATACTTCCATACAGATACTTCCACACCTCCTACAGTGGGTTGTCGGTGACGAAGGAGAGTCTACCATTTGCACTCATTTTAAGATTATTGATCTAAAAATAAGAATGCTAAATGTATTATAAGAAGAATTTTTTTTCTTAAAACAAGTTTTTTTATTGTGTGTTAAGAGTTAACAGGAAAAAAAGAAAAGAAAAATCTATATGACTGACTTTTCTTTAAAAAATAAATCATTAAATAAAAATACTGTATATACCTTTATGGAAATTGGAGGGCACACACTCCTGCAACCCCATCACTGCACTGGCAGAGTATCAGAGGCAATGCAGGAAGGCACTGACAGTGCGGCTCATTATCGTTATCATTACCGTTAACTACCCTGCCAACTTTGACACTCACATAGTGATACTTTTGCTTTTGTGTAGGCCGTAAAAAAACAGCCATGAACTAATGAACTAAACTCACAGCACAAGGAGGCCATTCCTTCTTTGTGTGAATGAACTCACTGGGTTTTGTTTACACATGGGATGTGTAGTCCATCAAACTGTTTGTCTATGGAGATGTGTAGTTCATCAAACTGCTAATCACACAACTGGCCACAACTGACTCTCTCTCTCTCCCAGCCAAAAAAGATCCACCCAGCACATTAACTGGGCGGGTGTCTCTACGCCTCAGCGCCGCTATGGAAATGAAGGTGACAGGAGCTGATGGTCACCGATTCAATTACTCCTGCAGTCAGGCGCTGTGTGAATTCACGCGGCACGCAGTAATGAACCTGCCCGGGCCTCTCTCCTCACCTGTCACTGTCCCACAACTCTGCACCTCTGAGCATCTGTCCAATCAGGGCCTCTCTCCTCACCTGTCACTGTCCCACAACTCTGCACCTCGGAGCATCTGTCCAATCAGGGCCTCTCTGGGGGAGGACACAGGGAGAGGGAGGGGCAGAGTGAGAGCGAGAGGGAGTGAGAGAAGGAGGGGGGGGGGAGGACAGAGTGAGATGGAGTGAGAGGAAGAGAGAGTGAGAGGGAGTGAGGGAGATAAAGCAGAATGAAAGGGGGAGAGAGACAGAGGGATATATAGAACGAGGGAGACTTTTGACTTTTAAAACCCTGTTTTATTACGGCTTACTTATCCCAGATCAGGGCAGCATTTCCAATTTAACATTGTTATCTACAGTCACACTAAGCACAAGAACAAACAACCAGGAAAGAGTGAGGGAGATTTTTTTTAAAAGGAGAAAGAGGAAGAGACAGAGTGAGAGGGAGTGAGGGGGGGAGAGAGAGAGAGAGGGAGAGAATAGAATGGGGTGGAGAGAGAGTGAGGGAGAGAGAGGGAGTTAAAGAACAAGGGAGAAGAAGAGAAAGAGTTAGAGAGAGTGAGGGAGAGAGTAAGATAAAGAGAATGGAAGGGGGAGGAGAGAGAGGCTGGCAGTGTAGTGTAATGGCTGGGCTTGTAACTCAGAGGTTGCAGGTTCAATTCCCAGGTGGAGGCACTGCCGTTGTACCCTTGAGCAAAGTACTTAACCTGAATTGCTTCAGTAAATATCCAGCTGTATAAATGGATTGTATGTAAAGAAATGTAAACTGTGTACGTTGCTCTGGATAAGCGGATATGCCTAAAATGTAAAATGTAAATATAGAGAGGGAGAGGGAGGGAGATAAAGAGAATGGAAGGGGGGAGCAGAGAGGGAGGGAGCGAGGGAGAGGCGATTACAGGGAGGAAGAGAGATGGAGCGATAGAGAGCTGCAGGCACTCTGCAGGTGTGGGGTTAAGGAGGAGGTCAGCCCTTCATCAGTAAAAACCTCTCCGCCATCTCACTCGGATGTTCTCTGTTCATCCAACAGTGTCCCCGCCCCATCCCTCACACCCAGTCAGGCTGAACTCTCTTGTGTAGGCAGCGGACCGACTCTGGATCTCTCATTTCCTCACACTCTCTCTCCCTGCTTATCTCCCAAAACACCGCTGTTTTGTCACGGTGAGGTGTTACAATGCTGAGCGCGTAGGAGGAGCCTTCTCCTGAACCGTGCTTTTCCCCCTCCCTGTGACTTTAACCATTTCTTGATGTGGATGTGTTTTTTTTCTTTCTTTAGCTGGCTCGCCTCCACAGGCCACACTCACACACTTTCTTTCATTAACAAATCAATGCTTCGCATAAGGGATCGATACGCGGGGAGGGCTTGTGCTGGCGCATCGTGGCTTTTATAGATAATGTACGACGACGTTCGTTAACCTTTGGGGCACGGTGCAGCGTCTTCAGAACGCAGCGCAGCACTTTTGCTTGGATGTGGCTCTTAATAGCAGGCGTTATTCATTCTGAACCTTCGCCTCAACGGAAATATTTGCTCTGCAATAAAACCGTTTCAAAACGTGCGAGTGAAGCGGAGTATGAATGAACGCACATTAAACAGTATGAACACGACTCTGAAGTGATTTAACACCTGCTCTCACCCCCCCCTCCCTCAAATGTGATTTATTTCTGTTAAAAACATATTTTGCAGGCTGAGAATTAACAGTCCTTCCATTTGTGGGTGTGTGGTGTGTCATCAGCAACAACAAAAGAAATATGGATTTAAAACTCTTCACAAGTGGGGATTTATATTCTGCGAGAATGGATGCTGTGCTTTTCGGGAACAAGATCTCAATAGAACCAAGGCAGTCCTTTATTTTGATTAGAGCATAATCGGCTTAAAAACGCCAGGGGGAGCTTAAGCAACATAGCGTGGACCAAACTGGGCATCTTACCCTCACAACATAGTGGGGACCAAACTGGGCATCTTACCTTCACGACATAGTGTGGACCAAACTGGGCATCTTACCTTCACGACATAGTGGGGACCAAACTGGGCATCTTACCTTCACAACGTAGTGTGGACCAAACTGGGCATCTTACCTTCACGACGTAGTGGGACCAAACTGGGCATCTTAAACCCAAACTGGGCATCTTACCTTCAGTGTGGGGACCAAACTGGGCATCTTACCTTCACAACATAGTGTGGACCAAACTGGGCATCTTACCTTCACAACATAGTGTGGACCAAACTGGGCATCTTACCTTCAAACTGGGCATCTTACCTTCACGACGTAGACATAGTGTGGACCAAACTGGGCATCTTACCTTCACGGTGGGGATCTTGAACCCACTCTTACCTTCACATGACATAGTGTGGACCAAACTGGGCATCTTACCAAACTGGGCATCTTACCTTCACGACATAGTGTGGACCAAATTGGGCATCTTACCAACACGACATAGCGTGGACCAAATTGGGCATCTTACCTTCACGACGTAGTGGGGACCAAACTGGGCATCTTACCTTCACAACATAGTGTGGACCAAACTGGGCATCTTACCAACACAACATAGTGTGGACCAAACTGGGCATCTTACCAACACAACATAGTGTGGACCAAACTGGGCATCTTACCAACACAACATAGTGTGGACCAAACTGGGCATTTTACCAACACGACATAGCGTGGACCAAACTAGCCATCTTAAACCCACGACATAGTGCGGACCAAACTGGGCATCTTACCAACACAACGTAAGGTGTGGACCAAACTGGGCATCTTACCTCAGGCGCAGAAAGACAGAGAGAACATTGCAGTCACGTTTGGTTTGGTTTCACGGTGGGCCTCCACCAAGATGAATACATCACATTTGGGCCCAGATGAATATATCACACAGGGAAGAATGTGCTGCGCTCAGCACGGTGAGGCTCACTACATTATTTATTGCGCTGTTTTATTCATCGCAAATGAGAACGCGAGGGGGGGTGTGAGACGACAGGGACGATAAAAGTGATGTCCGCACGCGATGCGGCCGGCGATGTCGAGTTGAGAGGTGATCCGAGACGCTTGGCAGAGTATCAGACAGGGGCGGCGTTGTCACGTCACCTGGTCCGTCTGCACCCGAGACACTGAGCTGGAGTTGCCAGAATAAATTTGATACAAAGCCCATCGTATTATTGTTCTAGTACTCTTAGCTCTCTCTCTGTGTATGGGGGGGTCAATTAAATACAGTATTCTTGTTTTTATTTGGGGTGGGGATACCAAGCTTATCTACCTAATGGTCTAAAATGATAGTTCAAGACTATCTTGACTAGATCTATTACTAGCTTCTGACCAGGCCTGCCCATTTAGAAAATATCTTGCAATGCCTTTGAACAACACTAATTCACAATTAGACTGAAACCAGGAGAATTTGTATTAGACTGCTAATTCTTCTCTTTGCGAGCCTCCTGCTTGAATCCTTCAGCCGTGACACTTTGTCACTTGCCTCTTGCCGCGCCATCGTTGTAAATAAGGAGTTGTTCTTGACTGATTAAATTGCCTGATTAAATAAAAGTTCAATACATAAAAAATAAAAATAAAACATTTCAGTTGAGGGGGTAAGAAAACATGGGCGGGGCATACCCTTCATTCAGAAAGCCCATTTGTTCACAGGCTGTGCACACAAAGTTTTGGCAGCAGTAAGATTTGACAACTCTTCTCAGACAAGAACACAATGATTGCAAAAACATATCTTTCTCAGACAAGAACATTAGATGCAATGACATCCCCAAAGAATGAGCGACCAGGTTGAGCGGTAGAGCCGTTTGAACACAACAGACACAAAAACACACTGCTTTGCTGCTACTCACTGGCTTTTCAATTCGTTGGAATTAGCCGCCATCTTGTTGTCAGCTCTGTTCATGTACATGCTGAAATGTTTGATGCAAAATAAAAAAGGTCTTATTGATTGTATAGGCCGGTGGCTCTAAAACTACATAACTGCCAAAATAGGGGGCTGCCCAGGCCCGGGCCAGGAAAGGGCTCGTTGGAAAGGAGAGGGTGGGGGCAGGTACAGGCCATGGCACCCCGACGGACACTGTACTGCACCCGTTTAAATGATCCCTAATTTACTCAAGTGTTGCCTTTATTTTGGCAGTCACCTGTATATTCTTTCTGGGGATCTCATCTCATCTCATCTTCAGCCGCTTATTCCTAGTTAGGGTCGCGGGGGGGCTGGAGCCTATCCCAGCATGCATTGGGGCGAGAGGCAGGAATACACCCTGGACAGGTCGCCAATCCATCGCAGGGCACTACATACACCATTCACTCACACACTCATACCTACGGGCAATTTAGACTCTCCAATTAGCCTAACGTGCATGTCTTTGGACTGTGGGAAGAAACCGGAGTACCCGGAGGAAACCCACGCGGACACAGGGAGAACATGCAAACTCCACACAGAAAGGCCCCCGGCCTGGATTCGAACCCGAGACCTTCTTGCTGTGAGGTGACAGTGCTATCCACTGCACCACCGTTCCGCCCCTTTCTGGAGATTAAACTACAAATATCATACAAATTACACTGGTTTGAGGCTTTGGGTGTGTTCACTCTCTCCGCCCACTCAACAAGCGCTGACCTCAGATTAGCTCAGACAGGCCATCTCCAAAGTCTTGCCCAGCCGCAGTCATGCACCATTGTTGATCAAGCCATTATAGTGCAGAAAAAAAAGAAAAGAAAAGAAAGATGGCCGACAAACGTGTTTGACTAACTTGCCTTTACAATTCAGTTCACAATGCAGCACACGCTCAGACCGAGACGTGTGAAAAATAAATGTTACAAAATGAGTCGTCGAGCCATCTTCAATTTCATTGCTATGACAGACAGTTATGATAAAAAACACACGGAGGACCACGGCTGCGTCTGAGCCCGTTCTGACTGTCAGGCCTTTTGACGAGGTAAAAGGGAGCCGCTTCCTCTCCGCCTCTCCTCTACTTAATATGTCAGACGTCTCAATGAGGCATCGCATTACCTTTAACTTCTGGCAACATTTCTGGAGAGACGACCTCGATTCGCTCCGTATTACAGGCCCAAGGTCTGGTTACCCTCCCCAAGAAAGCTCAAACTAAAGTAGACAAGAATCTAATGTCCTTAGAGTAAAAAAAACGAAACAATTATATATATATATAAAAAATATGCAATATAACAACATCTTTGTGTAGCTGGACAACACTGCTAGTCAGCATTACATAGTTCTTGTTTTGTTGCGAGGGCTTTTGTTCTGGGAAAGCTTAATGTACCAATGAATTGAAATCTGCCTCC
>JAINUG010000084.1:0-145000 GCA_029706075.1 Aldrovandia affinis | reverse complement strand
GTGAAACTGGCAAACTGTGGACTTCTTTTTCTTTTTTTTTTTGCATGTATGCAATCTGGAGCTGAACGGCGCAGCGAGTTTATTTTTCCGGTAAAGGGAAACTGATTGAAATATGTATTTCGCTGCGAGTTGCCATGTGTGATAGATCGCTCTGACATTCTGAGAGTATTTAAGCGATTAGAGACCTCTGCACGGAGACAGAATGAGTTGTTCACATTTTCAGACAGAAAAAGTGATTGCCTTCCCGCCGTGCGCAGAGAGAGCTGACGATCCTGTGACATCATCGTGATTGCAAGCCGGTCCTCGGGCTGCGGTACGAGACTTCATTTCCACACGCATCACAGAATCGCACACGATCAAAGGTCTAGGACAGAGTTCCGCAGCTTGTGCTGCCCTGAAGGTCAGGTTTAGTCCTCAACTTACATACCGTTACACGTGCCATCTAGCAGACACTTCTATCCAAAGGGACTCACAGAGGTGAATGCATACATTTTTTAGCACATGTGGTCCCAGTGGGAATTGAACCCACAACCTCAGGGTTGTTAGCTCTACCTGCTGACCCTGCTGGGTCGAGTACTGAGATTACTGAGTGTGCAGGCTTTAGTTCCAGCGCAGAACTAACACACCTGGTTCAAATATTCATTGTCTTGATGAGCAGTTGATGAATAAAATCAGGTGTGTTAGTGAAGGGATTCATGAAATCAGGTGTGTGAGTGAAGGGATTCATGAAATCAGGTGTGTTAGTGAAGGGATTCATGAAATCGGGTGTGTTAGTGAAGGGATTCATGAAATCAGGTGTGTTAGTGAAGGGATTCATGAAATCATGTGTGTTAGTGAAGGGATTCATGAAATCAGGTGTGTGAGTAAAGGGACTAATGAAATTGTGGTTTGCATGTTATATAACAGATATAAGCACAATATACTTTCAATCTCAATTATCTTAATTTATTTGTATAATCCCCTATGATACTGCCACAGTGAACAATTACGACTTTAAATTACAAGGATGGATTGGGGAGGCATTTCTTCACAGAGCGATTTCAATCAAGCCGTCCTCTTACCGCAATCCCTCCGCACTCATCCTCATGCAATAACCATGTGTGTTTATAAATGCCAAATGTGTCTATATGTAAATCGTGTCCATGTGGAATCGGTTTAAAAAAGAAAAATGACGCACTGGTGACAGCTCATCTTTGAATGAACCTCATTACGGGAGGACACCCAATCAGGTGATTTGGGATCTGGAATCTGGCCTTCATTGTTGAATGTGTGGGCTGTGCAGCGTGGCAGGGGTTTGGGGGGGGGCTGTTATTACAGAGCCAGTCACAGGGGAAATGATGGCGCGGCTGTGGAGGAATAAGAGAATCAGGACGGGAGAGGCTGCAGTCCGGTGAGTCAAACACTGGCGCTCGCTCAAGACGCCCGGAAACCAACAGGAAAACCTACCCCACTCACGTATGGTGGGGTCTCCCTCTGCCCACTCACTCTGTGGATGAGATTGCCCTGGCCGCCCCTCCATGATTAAGAGGCAATATTTCCCAGTGACGGAGCGAGCCACGAGCGCGTAGCGGCGTCGGCCATGAAATATGATTCTGAATTACTCACCTCGGAGGCGGGACCAAGGGTTTGCTCCTATCAGGGGGGCATCAGGTAGTGAACACAGTGGCTGCGGGCATTTGGCTGCAGAGAGCCTGCGAGTGACTTGAGGGCGTGTCTCTGCGCAGCGCCTGCAGACTGGCACTACTGCCTTTTAACGGAAATATCACACGGACTCTGCCCATGGGAGTTACGTGCGTTTTTTTGGACGTTTCACATGCGACTCAGATGCTACAGCACACATTTCCACATTTATACCACATATTGTCACTTGTGCATCATGTGATTAGTGGTAGGAATGGACGAGCAGTGTTGGGCTGAATGGCCTGTTCTCGTCTTCCCCTTATGTTATGTTATGATCACTGTCACGTGTGTATCATGTGATCACATATTGTCACGTGTGTATCATGTGATCACATACTGTCACACTTACTACACAAGTATTCACATACGATCACATATTTACACGTGTTTTTTGTTTTTTTAATAGGACATCTCACTTGTTTTTTTCATGAGATTTTTCCATAAGCGCACCGAATCGGCAACGTGAGCGTTCTCTCCCCGGCGACCCCACCTGCAGGCCGGCACTACAGACGCGCTAATATCGCCGTCGGGCCTCACAGTCTCCAGGCTTTCTAGGCCCCAGAACCCCTGACAGTGATGTGACAGTAGTGACAGCGAACGCTGACAGTGAGTGGTGTTTCCAGGCCCGACAGTGGGGGACTGTTCCAGCAGCGTCGGCACGGTGACGGGGGTGTGTGGCGGTAATAACCGCGCACCCAGAGCGGTCGCCGTAGGTTACAGCAGTGGAATTATAGCTTGGTCATCATGTCCCGGGTGGGGGGGGTGGTGGTGGAGAGAGCACTGGAAGTTGCTGGCCTTATTAGAATCGCCCCAGGAGACGGAGTTATTCTGGGACTTAAATCACAGCCTCGGACTGGATAAAGACAGGGATCCACACACTAATCATGCATTGCAAACATGCGGGTTTAGACAGTGCCGGTTCTGACTGGCTGCTCCAAGGCTCAGCCAGGGTAAACTCATGCACATAAGCACGTTGTGATTTCCCCATGTGCGCGCCCAGGTTATAATTCAATTTAAGCCATCATTTCATAATTTCTTTTCATTAGTAAAATTGTGCATTTCACAGGGACTAAATGTAAGTCTTTCCTGCCTGGTGTTTATCCAGCTCATATTTACATATTTATGTCTCGGTTAAACTGTAATTAGATTTGTGCAGTATCTTTTTTAACCATGAAGATGTGCCTCGGGGAACACACAGCGCCATAAATATTCAGGTAACTGTCAAAATAAAGGAAACACTTGAGTAAATTAAGGGTTCTGGCAGCTCTGTTATGGTGTGGGGTGCATTTTCCTGGCATGGTTTAGGTGCACTCAACCCCTTAGAGGGCAAGGTAGACAACAATAAATACAAAGCCATTCTGAGTGATCACCTTCATCCTATGGTGAAGCATTTCTATCCTGATGGGAGTGGTCTCTTCCAGGATGACAATGCCCCCATCGACAGGGCACGAGTGGTCACTGAATGGTTTGATGAGCATGAAAACTATGTAAAACATATGCCACACTTATGGGAGATTCTGGAGTGGTGCCTGAGACAGCATTTTCCATCACAATCAACAAAACATAAAAATATATCATTTCTCGTGGAATAATGATGTTGCATCCCTCCAATAGAGTTCCAGACACTTGTAGAATATATGGCAAGGTGCACTGAAGCTGTTCTGTCAGCTCGTGGTGGCCCAACACCCTATTAGGACACTTTATGATGGGGTTTCCTTTATTTTGGCAGTTACTTGCAGGATACTATTTATAAAATATCCAATCCTGTTTCCGTTGTGTTGCTGGGCATACTCAGAAATAACATATATTCTACACCATATGCATATACTGTGCATATGTAAGATTAATGTACAGATTTAGTGATATGTCTCATATTCAGATTTTTTTTCATTCATAATTGACCATGTACTGCTTTACTTCAGGCTAGTAAGAGTAACATACAGTACATAACATGAGCCATTTAGCACATGCTTTTATCCAAAACGACACAGTGGTGCATACATACATTTTCCAGTACATGTGGCCCCAATGGGAATCGAACCCACAACCTAAGCATTGTCAGCGCCGTGCTCCACCTACTGAGCCGCACAGAACCACATGCGGCTTGGTCGCGTCCTTCCTTTCACCCCTCCGGCTCCGTATATCACCACCACCAAAGCAAACCTTATCAAAGGCCCGCTAATGCACCTCAGGTCCATTGCCACATTGTTAAACCAGATTCCACGACCCTCGGCCCGATTTATCCGCACAGAGAATGCCGTGATTACGTTTAAAAAAATGTCACTTTATAGAATTACCCGTGATGAGCACAAGATTTGTTCCCCTCTTCCCTGATTTCTGATTTTGCTTCACCTCGAGACGAGAGAGAGAGCGCGCGCCTGGGGCAGATCTGTGGAGGTCGGAGCGATGTGCCCGCGTTTCCGGACGCGGTGCTGGGTTACTAGGTTACTGTCGGAGCCCAGACAGCGTCACGCCAACAGTCGCGATGCGAACGCGGACCACGGAATTACAGCCGCAAGGGCGACTGGTTCATCACACACCTCTTCGATTCCTCCGCGCTCAAATCATCACAGGCGTGCCATCGATGCGATGAGATATCTTTGCACCGCAGGGAGCCGCGGTCTCACAGTGCGGTTTCGCAGACGAATTGAAAGTGAGGCTCCTCCATCTCAGAACCGTGACAGGCATTATTGATTTAACGCCCCCCCCCTCCACCCCCCCTGTCTATCAGAGTGGCCTCATCCGTTTCATCCATCTCCCCTCCGACCCGGGCTACGGCCGCTTCCAGAAACGTTACTCATCGCTTTGATATTTGTTTAAATGACGACGATCGCCTGCATTTTTTTTATTTTTGCGCCGTGTCGACGCTTTTATGTTTTTTTTTGCCTTTCTGGCGCTTGCTTCTTAGCGGAGATCCGAATCCTCATCGGACTCGACAGCCTGCCCGGGGGCGTGTTCTCACCGACCTTCATCTCGACGGAGAACCGCAGAGACCTCCGTTTGATGTTAGGCGGACTGTTTCTTTTATTCTCTCTCCCAATCGAATCGCAATTGCAATTCATCCTGGCACCCGGACAGCAGCAGCAACAAGGGTGAAACATCGAATGTTTGCCAAAATGTGACGTGAGATATTTTTATTCTTTAGCCTGTCCAACTGAGTAACCACAAAAGCCCTTACATCCTGACCCAGGGCTCAAAGCAGCCAGTTGACCGGTACAGAGCTACGACAGAGAATGCCTATTAATGCGTACAAAGCAAAACATCCTAAAACATTGTGAAAAGCACATGATTACGTGATCTTTCATGTCTGTGGGGTCATTCTGATTATCATCTATGCTGCCATAAGGACATTTTTGTAACACATATTTAGTCACACATTTTTCCACGTGCACAAATGTGGATGTACCTATGTGGGCGCATTTTTAATGTATGTATATGCAATAGTGGTGTGTATATTTGTATTTATGTAATTTATGTGAGGCTTTTGTACAGACTGTGGCAACACATTTCCTGTAAAGGACAATAAAGAATCTATGTATCCCAGCTTGGGATCGGATGCCCAGTCATATTTGTAGCCCAGAATCATGGCAGGCAGGCAGTGTGGTATAATGGTTAGGGAACTGGGCTTGTAACGTTAAGGTTGCAGGTTCAATCCCCAGGTGGGACACTGCCGTTGTACCCTTGAGCAAGGTACTTAACCTGAATTGCTTCAGTTAATATCCAGCTGTATAAATGGATTGTAAAGAAATGTAAACTGTAAGTCGCTCTGGATAAGAGCGTCTGCTAAATGCCTGTAATGTAATGTAATGGCGGCCGCATCGCCGTGTAGCGTGTTCAGGAGAGCGCCACGGTCTGGCGGCCGCCCACTTCACTTCACTCCATGGTCCAACGGGTTGAGCCGCGCGGTCATTGCGTCACACGGGTTCACCTCGCACGCAGCTGGCGCGTGCAGACCGCAGGGAGCCGATCGACCGGGAGTGGTCGACGCACAACGAGGTGAGCGCAATCATGCTGATTGGAGCGCTTCCTTACCTGGGCACACCTACAATATACGCCATTTAATATAATATACGCCATTTAGCAGACGCTTTTATCCAAAGCGACTTACAGTAGTGAATGCATACATTTTCAGTATATGTGGCCCCAGTGGGGATTGAACCCACAACCTAAGCATTGCCAACACTGTGCTCTACCAACTGAGCCACAGAGAACCACACAGGTTGCCACCTAGAGGCAACTATGCCCCTCCCTCGGTAGGGCTGCCAGCCCGGCCAGGATTTCACACAAGAGTTCAAAGCAGGATGAGCCACCAAGTAGCTCCCAACAATAATTATATTTACAATTTTCCATGCATACAGGTAACTTCCAAAATAAAGGAAACACCAACATAAAGTGTCTTAATAGGGCGTTGGGCTACCACGAGCCGCCAGAACAGCTTCAATGCACCTTGGCACAGATTCTACAAGTGTCTAGAACTCTATTGGAGGGTTGAAACACCATTCTTCCATGAGAAATTCCATAATTTGGTGTTTTGTTGATGGTGGTGGGAAACGCTGTCTCAGGCGCCGCTCCAGAATCTCCCACAAGTGTTCAATTGGGTTGAGACCTGGTGACACTGAGACGGCCATGGCATATGGTTTACAACGTTTTCATGCTCATCAAACCATTCAGTGACCATCCGTGCCCTGTGGATGGAGGCATTGTCATCCTGGCCACTCCCATCAGGATAGAAATACTTCAAGGTGCATACCTTGTCCTCTAAGAGGTTGAGCGAACCTGAACCATTGCAGGAAAATGCACCCCACATCATAACAGAGCTGCCAGAACCCTTCATTTACTCAACTGTTTCCTTTATTTTGGCAGTTGCCTGTATCTATCGGTACCAATTCTTTTTTTTTTTTATTATCTGGCATTGCAGCAAGCTTATTAGTTTGAGAACTGCAGAGGTTGAGCATTTACATGCAGTAAATCTAAAATTAATGCAGCAGTTTGTTGCTGAATTTTGGCCACATTAACCTCGTATCATAATTCTCCGCTGGCAGTTGCATGGCCTTACAATTTTGTAACAGATTTATATTATTGCCGTTTGTCCCATTAGAGCAATTAGAGTAGCATGGCAACACTTGCCCCAGTTATAAAAAAAACTACTTGGCAAGGAATCAAATTACCATTGTGACAATTTACTCATTTGGGGTGTCAGATTAATTTCGTTATTTACAGGGCAGTTCATTCAGTCAAAATAATTGAGTCTGTGTCAGCATAGGCTATGTCAATACGCTAACAAAAATGCATAGCTGAGAGATTTTAACAGGGAAGGTTAAAAACTCACAATACCTATTGTGTTAGATTAAGCGGAACTGAATAGAAAACCGCTGCTTGATTACACAAAAGCAACTGCGTGCGCGCGCGGCTCAGTGAATCTGACGCTGTGCACTGTGGTGGAAGGCAAATGGACAACAACGCACACGTGCCAGACATGTTAACGTTAACATGTAATGTTCATAAACTGTCAAAGCAGCACACTGCAATTGTCCTTTTTTTTGGTAGTTTTTTTAACTTTGACAGACACGAGAAGCATTGCAAAGGTTTACCGAAGGCCTGTGTAATTTATTTCACAGCGACATGGAAATGTGACTCGTCAAAACCGGTAGCAGCCGAGTGGCTTTTCTGAGAAATGCATAAAATGTGAAACTGTGCCCAGTGCTTTAAAAAAAAAAATCTCTCTTTTTCCCCCGTGGGTCAGGCATGGCCACCGATTCAGTGTTATTACATAGTAATTGACCATTTATACCAATGTAACGGCATACCGTATTTTAAAGTCGCCAAGGCAATTCTGTAGTAACAACATGCCGTGTATCCCAGTCATGCTGCTTTTCAGCATTCCTGCTACTCTCTAAAGAATTTTTAAATCTCATTATTCTTCACGCTCTTTTGCTGCTGCAGAGTTCTGCAGCTGCTAGTGCCGATCTGTCATCCTCCAGGTCCGATTTCAGTGCGCGCGGCTCAAAGATTTCAGTACGCGCGGCTCAAAGATGTGTAAGCATTTCTAACACAGTGGGCATAAAAACTATTCACCCCCTTTGGCATTTTTCACATTTCGTTTTCTTACTTCGTGGAATCAAAACGGATTTAATTGGGAGTTCTTGCCACTGATCGACACAAAACACCGCTAAAGAAAACAACTCTAAAGGGGGTTAATACTTTTTATACCCACTTTGACTGTTCATTCCAGGGCTTTTCTCAAATATAGATTAGGGAGGAAATAAAATGGCAACAGCTTGGGGATATTGAGTTTCATTCCTGCGATTTGCGCTTAGCTTCCAAATTATCATATTTTTGGTTTATTATTCCGGACTAAAAACAGTGAACTGTTTTTCTCAACTGCCTTTCGTCTTCAATGACTACCGACATCAGAAAACTTTAGGTCTCATCTCCATACTTTGAAATATAATTTTTCCCAGCGCACACATTTTTACACTTTCTCAAAGAGAACCTTTTTTTTCTTTTCCTCCAGTAAATAAGAGTACAGCTCTATGTATTGCCTACCGGAGTCATATTTGTTGGTTAGAGCATTAAGAAGAATCTAATTTTGGGATACGGTCCTTTTTCCATTCATCATAAATTAATCTCACATTTCTCGGATTAAACCTCCGCACATTCCTTCCGCGGCTCTGCGCCGTATCGAGCCCGAAACATCAAAAGATTGTTTTTGTCTTTTTTTCCCCCCGCCTGGATCTAATGGAGAATGTGCAGCAAGCTGTTCCCTCCCTCCCTGCCCTGTTCTGCAAATGGGAATTTTATTGCCTTTTACGCGATAAATTTCTCAAGGACACCCAGAGAATGAGGACAGTCAGTCATAGGGAGGCAGCCGTCCCATATCAGTGCAATTATAGAGATGTATTGGAGGGGGGGTTGGGGTTGGGGGTGGACTGGTGGATCCATGTACACCTGTAAGGGCTCTGGTCGACATGTTCACACAAAACACAGTGCAGCCAGTTTACCGTTGGGATATTTGAACGAGACGCTCAGTGATCTATTGTAAGAAGCTGGCGCGTTGGTGTTGGTGCATTGTAATTTTATAGCTTAGTGTTGTGGGAGTAATTCACAGCGAGAATATTTCAAAAAACAACGAGAAATGCTACAAGAAAATGTCTCACGGGAAGTGTGCTTATGGTGTAGAATAAGAATGTCAATGATTAATTGCATCTGCAGAGAAAACAGACAGCTCAAAATCACTTGTAGATGAGATACTGCTGTGTACAATATCTTTTTGGTCCTCAGTTACCTAGCATAACATTTCTGTAGATAACAACACAATACTTATATCTTCTTGGTATAATCAACTAAGGCAGCACGTAAAACAGATTTATACAAAATCTCTGGATACAGCTAGCTGGTTGACCAGTCCAAAATGTTTCCTAATGTTTCCTAACGAGCCATGCCAAAGTGGCAGTTCTTACATTGGCTGTAACTCTTATGGCCATTAATGCTAAAGCTTCCTGAAACATGCAGTAACATCAAGCGTTCTCGTTGAAAGAAGGAAATCTTTTGCAGCTCCCTTTTTTTTTCTTCAACAGACTGTAAATTTGTTTTTCTGAAATGTGATTATTTTTGTTAAAAAAAAAAAATTATAATAAAAAATAAATCAATTAAATTAATAATGATTTCCTTGGCCTGTCACATTAAAAAAAAAATCGAATCCCAGTGGAATATTATGCTGATGGATTTTTTCAAAAATATTCCCTTTACTATTCATCCATAGATTATTCATGGCACGATATTTCTCGATCATGTATAATGCATTATAACAGAGGCGTAAATGACAGGCTTTAAGTCTCCGGTCACGTCGTATTTCAGGGGCTTGGGGAAACGCGCTCTCTCAACGTCCCCGCAACGCTGGGGGCGTCGACACAACACTGCTTCAATGTCACATAATGGCGCGGGACCGTTATACGTTACAGCCGCGTTATTGAAACCGCGCAACGGCGGCACAGATCACAACGTGGCAGGCTGTAATGAATCTGTGGGTGGTGCCTTTTTCTGTCACTTTTCCCTCTTCTATGTAGAGGAATAATAAATTCACACCGGGCCGAGTGCCTCATACCTCTCCCACTGAAAGGGCTTCACTCTGGAAAGGATCTGTAATGCGCCTTGCTATTATCGTTTAACTTCTATATCCAATAGCAGCTTGAAAGTGCGCTCTGAATTCACTGCAAAAGTGCAGTGTGTATTTGATAATAATCCTCGCTGGGGAGTGTTTCGCTGGCTGTACCATGCACAGAGCAAGTGCATTGCCCCGCACGGTGGAATACAGATTTATACATCAGCGTTTCCTATCAAGGGGCATTTACCTCGATCCCCGCCCACAGTGGCCAACCTGCCCTCTGGGCGAGGGCCTTTAGCGACTGAGCTACCCGGGGGCAACTATTCGTCTAACACTCGCCGGACTCGTTTCATTCGCACGGAAGGCTTTCTACATCTGAGACTACGTACTGGTGATTATAATTACGGGTCAAAGTGTCAATGTAATTCCAGCTCTAATTTTAATGTTGCTGTAATATTCATCCTCTGTTTAAAAAAAGAAAAAAAAGAAAGGGGTTTAGCATTGATTCGGCCCAAAGAAGACCTTCAGCCGACAAAGTTAATTCTATATGCGCTTCGTATCCATGAGAATTGAATTATGCAAATATTAAATCACCGTTCGACAATCCTGTGACGGCGAACGTGCCTTCCTTTTAGAGTGCGGCCTTCGCTAATACCTGCGCGACGCCGCGTTGTGTTTATCTTTTAATTGAGACGGGGCAGATACGGCGTGAGTATCGCGCACGCGTTACGCCTTGGCGTCCGGGGTGTACAGAGATCGCGCAGGCACTCGAGTAACGAGCCGGGACGTGTTGTCGAAAGAGATAACGGTCCGCCGCTCTTAATCGGCGCTGATTTCTGATGCGCGCGTGAGCGGCGATGCGAGTCGGCGTGCTTTGAGCCTGCAGCGGTCTCCTCGTCGCGTGCTGGGCTCTGGGTCCACCACCACCGCAGACCTTCTACAGCGCGCGCGGCAGCCTATGAGACCCCGTTCATGAGCGAAAGGCTGTTTTGAGTAACGGCCTTCCCTTTCCCGGGAAGGAGAACACTGATATTTTAACAACAGGAGAAATGAATACGTCGCGCAGCACGCATTGTAAACGTTTTACCGACAGCCCGGTGTATTTCTCCCCAGCGACAGTAACAGAGCGACGTCGCGTTGAACCTCCAGCAATCAGACTGCAAGACGGACGCAGCGGCTGACAGCCCCCGCTGTGGCAAGGAGGATGTCTCCCTGCGCGGGAGAGTCTCCGTTCTTCTTCCGCACGCGGCGTGATGAATCCCGCGCGCACACACACACGCAGAAACGCCGTGGCCTTGAGAGCCAGGCCCTTTCTCAGAGAGAGCACCGGCGTTAGAAGGCGAGGGAACACCACAGCCCCCCCCCCCTCTCCCCAGACTTGAGCACAATCGCGTCATCTGAATTTTTCATGCACTATAAAACTGTCTATGGGAGCTGATGTCTGATTTATCTTTACAAATATATAGGCCTTTCTCTCTCTCTCTCATATATATATATATATATATATATCAGGCTGCTCTCATACTTATTTAGCATAAGAGCCTGCTTGTCTTTGTGCATGAAATATGCCTCACTTGAGATTTATTCTGATTCCTCTCAAAAGGAATGGCCGCGCAGTGAGCTAACAGCACAAAGTTCAGGCAGCAGGGGGGTGGCTGTTTGAACCCGGGACAGAGGGGCACTCTGTAGAGACCTGTTGCAGGGGGTGGGGCTCTCACCTTGGGGGTTATGGGTCATGGAACACTGGTGGCTGGTAGGGGTGCCCATCGGGGGAGTGCTGCTGTTGCCATGACGACGTCTGACAGGCACAGGTAACTGCCAAGATAAAGGAAACACCAACATAAAGTGTTTTGATAGGGTGGTGGACCACCATGAGCTGCCAGAACAGCTTCAATGCACCGTGGCATAGATTCTACAAGTGTCTGGAATTGTATTGGAGGTACCATTCTACCATGAGAAATTCCATCATTTGGTGTTTTGTTGATGGTGGTGGAAAACACTGTCTCGTTGTGATTGAGATGGCTATGGCATATGGTTTACATTGTTTTCATGCTCATCAAACCATTCAGTGACCCTGTGGATGGGGGCTCCCATTACAATATAAATGGCTCACCATTAAATGAAGGTGATCACTCAGAATGGCTTTGTATTTATTGCAGTTATCCTTGCCCTCTAAGGTGTTGAGTGGACCTAAACCAATGCCAGAAAAATGCGCCCTACACCATAACAGAGCCACCAGAACCCTTCGTCTACTCCTTTATTTTGGCAGTTACCTGTGTTGAGGCCTCTGAAAGGACCCCCGTGTTTTCTCCCACGACGCACTTGCAGCACTGTGCTGCCTCTCTTAATTTTGTGCTAGGCAAGGCCTTCAGCGAGCGCTGAGTAGCGTCTGCACGCTCGCGCCCCTCCAGTGGCGCGCCATGTCCCACTTACTGCTGATGCAGCAATTTCCTCAAAGAGGAACGAAGTGAAGTGCATTGTGGGTAAGGTGTCTGAAGCCACTGAGCAGAGCGTGTAATGAGGTCCAGCATCAGTGCCTGAATGGAGGCTTAGTAAAAAGGCTCTTTGAATGAGTTTGTAAATTGAGAATAAGTACCTCGGAATGAGCGTCTGACTGGGGCGAAAGGTGTTCCGCTGCGGGCATTGTTTTCACACGGGAATACAGAGCTTTAAATAAAGCTCTTTTTATTCAAACTCCTCCAGAAATACTATTGTCATTGCTGGAATGCAGGACAAAAATGATTAAAAGAATAGAGACGAGAAAAAAAAGAAATGAACTTTTCTTTCTTTCTTTTTTTAAACTATCGTCTGGATGTGTGCCTGGGGTAGGGGCTGCATTGTATGGAGGGAGGGAGGGAGGGAAGGAGGGAAGGAGGGAGGCCCGAATAGAAAGAGAACAAGAAAGAGAGAGAAAGAGCTCTTTTCACAAGTGTCTCAGAGAGGTTAGCCATGGTTACCTGTGCCTGCCCAGGCCCTGTCTCCTCCACATTAAGGCAGACAGCGCTGGAGCCCTGGGGGGTGTTGGGGGGCAGATGGGGCATCACTGTCGAACCACAATTAAAGACAGGAAAGTGTCTGTGGAGCGCGGCGAGGCTCGTCTCAGGGAGGCACTCTGCAGCCAGATGGCTGGGGACCCTGTCAGGCCCAGAATAAAGCTGTCATCTTCAAGTGGACGGCGCGCCGATCGGGAGAAAACCGCGCAGGAAGGAGAAGGGATGAGCGCACAGCTGCGGCCGTCAGCCAGGACAGCCTCGCTCCATCCATTATTCACCGAGCGCCCGTTATCGGCGTGATTAAACGCCGTCGTTAATAGATTATGCGGCGGATAAATGAGTTTTAATCGCGTTGGTCTTTCATTGTCGCGTTGATTAGGCCTGTCAGGGCTGCGGCGCTTTATGCAAATCTGCTCTTTGTCTCCTCCATTGTTGTGGGATAATGCAACATGTACCCGAGTGCTTTTGAATGGGTCGTAAGGTAATGTGCGTGCGCTCGCATGCCCGTGTGTATGCGCGTGAGCATCCCCGCATACACGTGTCTGTGCGTGTGTGTGCATGCGTGCGCATGTGCAGGTACCGTGTGTGCGTGTGTGTGTGCATGCGTGCATGTGTGTGCGCACGCATTTAAAAGTGTCTGTGCGTGTGTGTGCATGTGCATGTACCGTGTGTGCGTGTGCACATGCATGTGCATGTAGCGCATCTGTGTGTGTGTGTGTGTGTGTGTGTGTGTGTGTGTGTGTGTGTGTGTGTGTGTGTGTGTGTCTGTGTGCGTGTGTGCGTGCGTGCGTGCGTGCGTGTGTGTGTGTGTGTGTGTGTGTGTGTGTGTGTGTGTGTGCATACACGTGCATATGTGCACGTGAGTGTTGTGCTTTCAGCTCAAAGATGTAGACGGTAGAGCCGGAGCCATAAAGCACAGCTGTATCCTGGAGGATCCCCCCCCGCCCCCCCACACACACTATTAGGTTCTTATTCAAGGCTACAGAGGAGAGGATAAATACCACAGCGACCACAACACACAGCTTCTGAATGCAGGACTGACGGAGGCACAATACCCTTTATCTCCCTGTCTTTCAGCAAGACAGCGCTGAGCTTTAACAAGAGAGAGAGAGAGGGAGAGAGGGAGAGAGAGAGAGAGAGAGAGAAAGAGAGAGAGAGAGAGAGAGAATCAAATTAACTCTTTGTGTGGGATGGCTGTATTTCCTGGTCCCCAGAAGCGGAAGGAACAACCGGTGGATTTGAATGGCCACTCGTTTGAGCTGTGTGCTCTGTATTACATTACTGTATTATATTCATTTGCTCTGGGGAAACTTGCCTGGCGTACATGTTGACGTACTGTATTTACACAGATGGATATTTGCTATGGCGATCCAGGTTAAGTGGGTACACCCACCTGAGGGCCAGCTGAAGCAGCATCTTACCCATTCCGCACCAATGTGCCCTGTTTCACCCCCAGGAATTGCAGCTGGGTTTCGAGACTGATGTTTTGTGCCCCCCCCCGGTCACCCCATCTCTCTGACAGTGTCACACTCTGTGGTGCTGCAGCCCCCATCTCTCAAAAAGCTTCCCCTGATTTCCAACGACAGCCAATCACAGATATTTTATATTTCAGTCAGCTGCAGTGCCCCATTACACCTGCAGGGTGGTGCAACACCAGAGTCGGGATCAGTTCCATTTCAATTCAGCAAATTCAATTGAAATTAAATTAATTCATAAAAAAATCCCCATAGGACATTTTTGACATTTTTCATTTAATTTAATTTCCTGGGAATGACTGAATTGAAAAATAATTGACCCCAACCCTCAATCTAGCAGGATTGGAGACAAGATGGGCAGTTGCAGGCTTGAATCCGGGCTGGGAACACCCAGGGTTAGTACAGGCCGTTCCGTGGCTGTGCCCTGTGGTGAGGAGGGAGAGGCGGGGCTCTGGGAGCACACATACACGGGGCAGCTGGCTTTAACCTTCCACACCAGTGGCACATTTTCACTAGGTTTAAAAATAAACGAATAAATAAATAAATAAATGCACAGTCCCGTTCCATTACAGTCAGCGGTGTCTCACCGCGACTGCTGCTGACGTATGACCGCGCGGTCGCCACGGCAATTCCGGCTGATATTTATAGTACCAGGGGAGAAACCTGTCAGCAGCACTGGAGACCAACCCGTCCGTCAGACCCCAAACTGCCTGTGTGGCAGTGGCTGTCATACGCCATATGCACTGTCGCTGGAGGACTCCGGCTTGGAAGGAAAGGAAATGCAGAAAAAGGTGGCATCCCCTCCGACACCGCCAGTTACACAGTATTTAACGCCGTGCCTACTGAGGACACGTTTGGTGGTGCGTAGCCTACGGGATATTGTACGTCCCGAAATTCAAAATGGAGGATTTAGTGATTCTTTATGGATTCTAAGCGATCGGACATCCCGTGGTTCTCTGTGGCTCAGTTGGTAGAGCACAGCGTTGGCAACGCTTAGGTTGTGGGTTCAATCCCCACTGGGGCCACATATACTGAAAATGTATGCATTCACTACTGTAAGTCGCTTTGGATAAAAGCGTCTGCTAAATGGCGTATATTACATCCCCCGCGGGAATAGGACGAGAGGAGCGCGTGCCACGGGTGTGTCGGCCAGCCCGTGACTCAGGTCTGCTTGGCGGCACGCCGGAAACCGCAACACGTCAAACAGTCGCACAGCGAGCAATTTGTGGTGCCCGTCCGTGGAACCCCGGGCTCTGTATTTCTGTCCGCGTGCGTCATCCGGCTCTCCATCGCCCGTCGCCGCGCGCTTCAAATGAGAGGGCGTCGAGGAAGAGAGGCTCGCGTTACGAAACGTCTCAGGGCTCGGAGAAGGACTCGGTAATGGATCGGGCACTTCAGAGTCCGTCTCCCGCTATTTCCAGGCAATAACCGCGCAGAAACGAGTCTCGCCACACAGTTATGTAGAGCAGCCAGAGTCCCGTGCGGTCTTTGTCATGGCGATCCGGCCCGTCTCCTTGTAGTCTCACATGGAATGCCTTTTTTGATCATTGACGCAAATGCGGAGCGAGCAAATGGCCCTGACAACAAAGCCACAGCTGGGATCGTTTCTTTGTATTAATGAGACGAATGTAATAAAAACTGGGGACTGGCACAGGGGGAAGGCAAACAAACAAATAAAACAATGCTGGCTTTCAAATTGATCACAGAAACACCGCCAAACTCGCTGTTTGGCTGTGATCAATTCGAAACCGTGGGCTTGTTTTCGTGCGCAAAACAGTGGAACGGGCAATGAGGAACACATTTCTTTGCCATTGTTTTTTAAGGGGTCGCGGATTCTTTTCTGCTTTGATTTTTTCTGAAGAGAAAAGAATTTGGCAAACAGGAACAAAGTGGAGGGAGACGAATGAAATCTGGAGAGGAGGCTGATGACTGACAGATGGAATGGCGCGCTGGTGGACATTCTAATGGGAGAGAGTGTAGAAAAGAAAAGGGTTTCTAAAAGGAATTAACGGCTTTACTTCATCGTTTCAGCTGCACTCCAGGGTTGACACACTGATTGGTCGTTGTTTGTTCATTGTTAATTACTGGTCTTTCATGGCCGCCGATGCTCCCTTTCGCGGTGCAGTTCACCAGTTAAACTCGTACAGACGCGAGTCAGAGGAAGACAGGTCGTGTGCAGCTTTATACAGGGTCAGAATGTGGGCCCCTCATTGACCAGCAGCAGGGGTGATTCTAGGAGGCGTCAGGTAAAACTGTCGCTGCCGGTTGCAGGACTACGGCAGCGAACTCACATTACTAGGGGATTGACATAAAATAGCGGGTCTAATTGGCTACCAAATTGGGAGAAAATGGGATAAAATCTGAAACAAAAATTAGAAGAAAAGAAATTTTTTTAATAAGGGGGCCAAAGGGGGACCAAGAACTAGTATGGATGGGCACTGGTAATCGGCGTACATTTCAAAACTGGTCACAGGGTGTTCAAAAAAGAGATATATGAGACAACGCAATACATGGTATTTTTAATTGTGTGTACCCCTGAGTCATTAAATCAATGTAAAAATAGACACCAGTTAGCCTATTCTTCATAGAACCCTTGGGAATAGCAAACAAAGGGGAGTAATATTTCATTCGAAGCTAATTGTCCTCACCTGTACCACTATCCAGTAGGTTTTGCTAATTTGACAAAAAGAGAAAGAGAGAGAGAGAGAGAGCTCTTTACATTATTTTACCCATAACAGCAGATCAGACAACTCTTTTCAGACATTGGTTCATACAAAATATTTTATTGCCACCACTGTTGTCAGACAACTATTTACTTTACTAAATAATTGTAAATAATTACCACATCATTTAGCAGATCAGACAATCAAATTTTCCCCAAATAAGTGCCTATTCCAAAAGTGTTTACTAAAAAAGGTGCTTACTTTCAAACAAAAAGTATTTTAAACAAGTGTTTATCACTCGATTATCAAGTTGCCCCATGGCATGAAGTGTTTGCATGTGAGCGCAAGGTACATGGTGAACCTCGAAAGAACACAATTGTGCGGTTTTTGTGTCTGCTGCTAAAATGTTTCACAAATTCATCCATGTCTAAGGATTTTGCTCGCCTAGGCTTATTTGAATGGTTCCAGAAATACAATTAACTCCAGAAGGGTGGACATCTGCATGCCACTTTTTTATTTTCTTTCCAGGACCCTCTTGGTTTGATGGGAGTTCATGTCTCAGATCTTTCAAGATTTGACACAAAAAAAAATCTCAATCTGCAAATGAAAACAGAGATTTCTCATCCAAAAAGTTCTGCTTGAAAGAGTGCTTGAATTCCTTTCAGGACGTTGCAGCTTGGTTTTGAGAACCGCCTCTGCAGCTCACCGATCATGGAGTCACGGACAGGATAGAATATGTCTCTTCGGATGTGCCTTCCATGTCACCTTTTCCACCTCCTTCGCCCGTTGTGACGGTGATGACGGATCCGATTGTGTGCGACGAGACACGGACAACCCGGCCGACTGAATCCCTCCCTCCCTCACACGGGCTGCCAATTATGCATCTGCCCAGACTCACTGCCTCTCGTGCGGATGGAAATATTGCTCTGAAATTAGTCTTGCCGCAGAGAAAATATTGCCTTATGGCCTGACGTTTTACGATCGCTGGTTAGATAAAAGACAGAAGACGACTTGTTGTGACTAACGCAACTTTGAGGACATTCATTATCCGCTACATTAGAACAAGGAGAAATGCTTGTTTCTCCTTACACCACAGAATGTGCTGTGCTGCGTACATACACGCACTCATCAAAACCGTCTGTGGCCTGGAGTGCGCCAATGACATCATCCACCCAAGGCTGCATACATTCCTGATGAGAACACATGTCTGCTGATAACCACAGCTTACAGACTGCTGCCCGGAATGCCATTCCCTGAGGTCTGGAGAGACCTGGGTCAGTCAGGCAGTGTGCAGTTGATAAGGAACAAACTGCCTCTCCTCTCTCAGGAGGTATGTGTGTGGCTCCTACTGTGACATCATCAATATTGCTGATGACATCGTGCTCAAGAGCCCAGAGTTCTCACTCGCTGAAGTGAACAGAAGAGGACTCATTCTCCCCCATTCTCCCTACAACCAACCAACAACAGGAAGCACCAGCTCCCATGGAAAAATAATTTAACTGGGGCTAACTCTCGGGTTCAACAGAAATAGCAAAAACCTCTCAAAAGAACATGGCTTAAACATGCAGAAAAATGTATGCATTCACTACTGTAAGTCGCTTTGGATAAAAGCGTCTGCTAAATGGCATATTTACATCCCCGCGGGAATAGGACGAGAGGAGCGCGTGCCACGGGTGTGTCGGCCAGCCCGTGACTCAGGTCTGCTTGGCGGCACGCCGGAAACCGCAACACGTCAAACAGTCGCACAGCGAGCAATTTGTGGTCCCGTCCGTGGAACCCCGGGCTCTGTATTTCTGTCCGCGTCGTCATCCGGCTCTCCATCGCCCGTCCGCCGCCGCTTCAAATGAGAGGGCGTCGAGGAAGAGAGGCTCGCGTAACGTCTCAGGGCTCGGAGAAGGACTCGGTAATGGATCGGGCACTTCAGAGTCCGTCTCCGCTATTTCCAGGCAATAACCGCGCAGAAACGAGTCTCGCCACACAGTTATGTAGAGCAGCCAGAGTCCCGTGCGGTCTTTGTCATGGCGATCCGGCCCGTCTCCTTGTAGTCTCACATGGAATGCCTTTTTTGATCATTGACGCAAATGCGGAGCGAGCAAATGGCCTGACAACAAAGCCACAGCTGGGATCGTTTCTTTGTATTAATGAGACGAATGTAATAAAAACTGGGGACTGGCACAGGGGAAGGCAAACAAACAAATAAAACAATGCTGGCTTTCAAATTGATCACAGAAACACCGCCAAACTCGCTGTTTGGCTGTGATCAATTCGAAACCGTGGGCTTGTTTTCGTGCGCAAAACAGTGGAACGGGCAATGAGGAACACATTTCTTTGCCATTGTTTTTTAAGGGGTCGCGGATTCTTTTCTGCTTTGATTTTTTCTGAAGAGAAAAGAATTTGGCAAACAGGAACAAAGTGGAGGGAGACGAATGAAATCTGGAGAGGAGGCTGATGACTGACAGATGGAATGGCGCGCTGGTGGACATTCTAATGGGAGAGAGTGTAGAAAAGAAAAGGGTTTCTAAAAGGAATTAACGGCTTTACTTCATCGTTTCAGCTGCACTCCAGGGTTGACACACTGATTGGTCGTTGTTTGTTCATTGTTAATTACTGGTCTTTCATGGCCGCCGATGCTCCCTTTCGCGGTGCAGTTCACCAGTTAAACTCGTGCAGTTCACCAGTTAAACTCAGAATGTGGGCCCCTCACAGAGCGGGGCGAGTCAGAGGCCCAGACAGGTCCGGCGTGGCCAGCTTCAATATACAGGGGCTCAGACCAGGGGCGGCGATTGTGGGGGAGGGGAGGGAAGCCCGTTCGCTGCACATTGACCAGCAGCAGGGGTGATTGCAGGACTAGTCACATTTTTTAAAATAAGGGGTCTAATTGGCTACAGAAAATGGGATAAAAATCTGAAACAAAAATTAGAAGAAAAGAAATATATACAAAAATAAAGGGGCAAGAACTAGTATGGATGGGCACTGGTAATTGGCGTATATTTCAAAATTGGTCACAGGGTGTTCAAAAAAAGAGATATATGAGACAACGCAATACATGGTATTTTTAATTGTGTGTACCCCAGAGTCATTAAATCAATGTAAAAATAGACACCAGTTAGCCTATTCTTCATAGAACCCTTGGGAATAGCAAACAAAGGGGAGTAATATTTCATTCGAAGCTAATTGTCCTCACCTGTACCACTATCCAGTAGGTTTTGCTAATTTGACAAAAAGAGAAAGAGAGAGAGAGAGAGCTCTTTTACATTATTTTACCCATAACAGCAGATCAGACAACTCTTTTCAGACATTGGTTCATACAAAATATTTTATTGCCACCACTGTTGTCAGACAACTATTTACTTTACTAAATAATTGTAAATAATTACCACATCATTAGCAGATCAGACAATCAAATTTTCCCCCAAATAAGTGCCTATTCCAAAAAGTGTTTACTAAAAAAGGTGCTTACTTTCAAACAAACAAAAAATATTTTAAACAAGTGTTTATCACTCAATTATCAAGTTGTCCCATGGCGGGATGAAAGGGATTCAAGTGTTTGCATGTGAGCGCAAGGTACATGGTGAACCTCAAGAGCACAATTGTGCGGTTTTTGTGTCTGCTGCTAAAATGTTTCACAAATTCATCCATGTCTAAGGATTTTGCTCGCCTAGACTTATTTGAATGGTTCCAGAAATACAATGAACTCCAGAAGGGTGGACATCTGCATGCCACTTTTTTCTTTTCTTTCCAGGACCCTCTTGGTTTGATGGAGTTCATGTCTCAGATCTTCCAAGATTTGACAAAAAAAAAAAATCTCAATCTGCAAATGAAAACAGAGATTTCTCATCCAAAAAAGTTCTGCTTGAAAGAGTGCTTGAATTCCTTTCAGGGCGTTGCAGCTTGGTTTTGAGAACCGCCTCTGCAGCTCATCGATCATGGAGTCAAGGACAGGATAGAATACGTCTCTTCGGAAGCCTTCCATGTCACCTTTTCCACCTCTACCTTCGCCCGTAGTGAAGGTGATGATGGATCCTATTGTGTGCAACGAGACACGGACAACCCGGCCGACTGAATCCCTCCCTCCCTCACACGGGCTGCCAATTATGCATCTGCCCAGACTCACTGCCTCTCGTGCGGATGGAAATATTGCTCTGAAATTAGTCTTGCCGCAGAGAAAATATTGCCTTATGGCCTGACGTTTTACGATCGCTGGTTAGATAAAAGACAGAAGACGACTTGTTGTGACTAACGCAACTTTGAGGACATTCATTATCCGCTACATTAGAACAAGGAGAAATGCTTGCTTCTCCTTACACCACAAAATGTACTCTGCTGCGTACATACACGCACTCATCGAAACCGTCTGTGGCCTGGAGTGCGCCAGTGACATCATCCACCCAAGGCTGCATACATTCCTGATGAGAACACATGTCTGCTGATAACCACAGCTTACAGACTGCTGCCCGGAATGCCATTCCCTGAGGTCTGGAGAGACCTGGGTCAGTCAGGCAGTGTGCAGTTGATAAGGAACAAACTGCCTCTCCTCTCTCAGGAGGTATGTGTGTGGCTCCTACTGTGACATCATCAATATTGCTGATGACATCGTGCTCAAGAGCCCAGAGTTGTCACTCGCTGAAGTGGACAGAAGAGGACTCATTCTCCCCTATTCTCCCTACAACCAACCGACAACAGGAAGCACCAGCTCCCATGGAAAAATAATTTAACTGGGGCTAACTCTCAGGTTCAACAGAAATAGCAAAAACCTCTCAAAAGAACATGGCTTAAACATGCAGAAAAATGTATGCATTCACTACTGTAAGTCGCTTTGGATAAAAGCGTCTGCTAAATGGCATATTATTAAACAACCAACAACTATCACAGTCTTATACCCGACCAACTCCCAGTAATTTCCCCAACAAGGTTGATGATGGGCCTGAGAACTGGGGCCGCTACCACACACCCTGCCTTTGATGGGACCAAAACCATGCCCTTCCCTTCCTCATGTGGTCACATGAACATCTGAGCAGGAATATCATGAGTGTGTTGGAGAAACAGACATCGGTGTTGAATCTCATGTCCGTTGCATTCTGTAAACGCGGTGGAAGTTGCGGTCGTGCGCGCTGTAGATTGCATCGGCTTCACGCCGAACACGACAAGTTCCAACTCAGTTATGAATGTGCTTAGTACTTGGGACTAACGCAGGACAATGGACTAACACAGGACTGTTGGCAGCCCTTAACGTACTGGATGCTGCCAAATACATTTATCTCAAAATGGAAAATTTGACCCTTTACAGAGGAATGTGCTGCTCTGCTTCTCGGAGGAGATCACGTGCTCGTTACAGAGGGCTGCCATTCTCTTCTGCGGTTTGGCCCCGGCGCACTTAGCTTCCTGTTGACCGCTGACGGTTGCTGTTATTGAGTGGTCGATGCACGTAAACACAGCCTAGGGCACGGGCGCTCATACCAACCCCCTAAACGGCCAATTAAACACTCGCAAATTAATGGCTTTGAAAAAAAACGTTAGGCCCTGAACTCTGTATTAAATAAAGAAACGCATGAATCATGCAACGCTCAAGTTCATCTCGTGTGAAAAATCGATGCGTGTAGGGAGGGTAGGGGCAGCACCATCACCCTGGATGGGAATACGAGCAGCCCTGGTGATGATTCGGCTGCTTCTGATATATAGGGTCCTGTCACCTCCCCCCCGCTCCTGTAATCACCTGCGCTACTCTATCCAGAGGTACAGCGGGTGAGCGGGACATTAATGAGGGCTCCGGGAGGCAGGAGCAAGAGAACTCAGCCAAACGGGACACAGGAGGGCCCAGACAGCCCCCCTCTCCCCCTCCTGATGGCTCCAATTTGAGTCCGGAGCATGTGCCTTTAGCAGCAAGCAGCCCTTTCTGCGCTTCCCCATCACGGTCAGATGTTGGCGCCCGGGCGGCTAAATTGGTTCGCAGGGCCCCGTAGCTGGTTGTCTAGACGATGGATTACCGAAAAGCGGAGTGCGCCCAGGGAAGGCGACAAGGAGCGATGTGGCCGGAGGAGAGGAAAGAAAGGGACGGCGAGAACGAACGGGAGAAACTCCGGGAGGGGGCCTGGCGCGATGCTGCTTTCGGAGGCTGCTATCCACCAATCGGGTTCCGCTAGCGTCGCACGCGACGGACACGCCGTGCGTGCACTACGGCCAGAAACACAGTGAATAGGGGGCAAATACCTCTGCGCGGCCAAACAACGCTTAATCCCGAGGGCGCTAATTTGCAACAGGTGGTTAAGGAGGCGTGACGGAATACGCCGTCCTTCGTTCTCACGGTTTTAGTGCGAGAGAGGCCGAGCGTTTTAAAAGCTTCACGGCTTCTCCATGGCTCTGCATTTAGAGAGTAAATGGGGGGGGGGGTCAGCAGGTCATTGGCTGCAAGAGCCTTTCAGCATTAATCCCGCCTCTCCTTAAATGGGGCAGAATGTCTTCTGCTCTTTTACAACAACGGAGGAATGTAATGTGTTTTTCTGGGGGGGTGTGTTTCCTCTCTGTTTCCCCCAGTCCGCTGGATCCTGATACCCACCCAGTCCAGTTTGTGTAAACCCTGTGAGTAATATATGCCATTTAATACATCTTCAGTATATGTGGCCACAGTGGGGAGAGTACTGTCACACTATGATGTTCATTCTAGAACATGCTGTAAGATTCTAATTGACTCTAATTGATGACATCATAAAGGGCTGCTAATGGAATCTCCACAGAACTGTAACATTCCAGAATAGAACACTGTGCGTTAGAACTCTCAAAAAGCTCTCTCCTCAAAAGGGTTAACGCTCTGGTTTGGGTTTGTGGTGCATTTCCAATCTGTTTCACACCGTGGAATTTATTTCCCTGCATCTCTTGCATGACCTCTAGTCGTGGAAAACGTGTTGGCATTACCCGCACACAGAGGAATCAAGTGGGGTTCAGATTCATTAATTTCATCCGTTATGGGCCTCTCTGACATTTCGCCTCATTGGCCAGAACTCCGTCTCCATCGTCTAATAAAAATCAGGGAAATGAATCCAACTGCTTTTCCGTGTCTTTTTAAGTGCCATTAGTTTTATTGCCAACAGCAGAGCAGGTATAACTGTATACGGGCTATACTGTACAATAACTGTTAACGCATTTGAAGAGACTCAATGTTTTGCTATTGGTGACACAGAAACGAAACCCCAGCCTCCCTCTTAACCAGTCCACAGTGTGAACAGGAGCCTTTGGCTGGCTCTTTGCCCTCCCTGAACTTAAGTCAATCGCACTTATTTACCAACCGCCATTCATGTTTTGGCTCTGTGCAGCTCTGGCTCAAAGCCACTATTGTTGCCATTATAGTAAAAAAGCGTAAATCTCCAGCCTCTTCAATTATACACCCAGAGCAGTCAACCCCGGTTTAGAGCATGAGTCAGAATGTGTGCTATACGCTCCCTCTGTGTCACGCACTGTGTGGTGGCGTCTTTCAGTGTGGATAGGTATTAGCGTGTTAGGCTGTCGAATATGGCCGATGTTGTTCCTGCTGCCACATCATTTTTGTGGCAGTAAAAATACAGTAGGAATGGGGCCCCTGGGTGGCGCACCGGTAAAGGCACTCGCCCGGAGTGCAGGTTGCCCACTGTAGCCAGGGTTTGATCTGGAAGTAATTGCCTGTACGCCCCAGGGGAGGGGAAGCCGGCACAAACCCGCCGTGTGTAAGAGTGGCTGTGTGTGTACCGGAGTTACGATCGACGGCTTGGCGGGTCCCATCTCGGAGGAGGCGGTTCATCACCTTTGTCACTGCCGGTCCCAGAGTTACGACGGCAAGCTCATAGTGTGAGGGGGGGATAGTTGAAGTAGAAAGAGGGTAAAATTGGCTACTAAATTTGGAGAAAAAAGGGGGAAATAAATCAGAAAAAAAAAAAAAAACTCCCTGTTCCTGCCCTTGCTGAGGAAGGCATACAGCGACTGTGCAATGAGAGACAAGCAAAGGCAGCATTTCAGTGACAGCTCTGAATATTGGTGCCAGCATTAGTATTTATGTGCTGTTATAGGTGGCTTACGTTTCACATATTATAGTTTTATACTGCTGGATATTTTACTGGAAGCACTTACCTGCTCTGCAGTGGCCCACCAGGGAATTAAACTAGTGACCCTTGAGTTGCTGAACCACTGTACCATACTTCCACAATACAATGCAGTCATTTAGCAGATGCTTTTATCCAAGGCGACTTACAGAAAGTGCCTCCAGTAAATGAACAATGACTTGATGCTGCAATGTCTAAGCACATCATTCGTCAAGTAAGCCACATAAGCAGCACAAGCGCTAATTACAAGGACATTGACAATAAGTGCAACGGTTTTGTTTTATTGTATGAATGGGTGTGTTTAAGGTCTGAGGTGCAGTCTAAAGAGGTACGTTTTCAGCCTGCGTCAGAAGATGAGCAGCGATTCGGCCATCCAGACACCACCATAGCAGCAGTTCAACAAACTGTTCAAGTTAGTGGTGGGGGTTTGCAAATGGAGTGAGTTTTAATTAGGGATGCTAACCTTGATCGATCGGTGCCCACGTTAACAATTAATTTAAAAAAATTTAAACAGCAAAATGGAGCGTATGTCAGAGAACACAAAATGCACGTTTTTTTCCTCAAACAAAGCTTTATTCAACCTTTTGAGACATGTTGAATGTTGTGAAATGTTGCTAGATATATTTTATAAAATCAACAAGGTTTTAACTGTTGTTTCAAAGCAATATTATTACACTCACTAGAGTTTGTGCTATTGGATAACTCCGCTGTGCTGTGATACATAATCATTAATTTGATATGCTTGATCAATCAAATTCTTAACAGTGATTAATCAATCATCGATTGATCATTAACATCCCTAGTTTTAATCTAATAATAATGATAATAATAATAATGGATTGCATTTATGTAGCACTTTCCATTATTGCTTTGCAGAGCAGGGGGGGGGGCAAATTCACCTCAACAACACCCAATGAGCAGCACCAACCTGGGGCACTTAACTACCCTGTGGTGGCAGTATTATTGTCATGTTATGATTTGTGTCTTCAAAAGTTTGGACAAAATTATGCTGACTGAGCTTAAACTATTCAGACTGAGTACCCTCAAATCTACTCAGTAATGAAATATGACATTCGCCTCACAGCACAAAGACCAGCCCTGGGTATGTGACGTCCCAGCTGTGTGGCAGCGATCAAGGTTTTGAGCATAATTTATCTGAAAAATAAACCTGTCACTCTGCCATTGTGAATAACTAATAGAATCCTCGCATCTCACCTACGAGACTTGTGATTGGTTGGGAAAATAAGGGATGCTGATTGGATGGATGAGGGACACTCCTCCCTATCAGGGGCAAGCTGTACATCTCAGGCATCTCAGGTGTGAGGCTGTCTGAACTGTTCTTGGCTGACATTGCACTCTACTGCAGTGTGCACCTAGGCGCGAGCAAATTAATGGAAACATTTATTTCAAAGGGGGAGAGAAAAGCCGAAGCGAAGCTCCCGCACAACCGCTAGGGCGAACGCCGCCACTGGAAAAACCGCTGTCATTTGGCTGCATTTCTTTATTTCTCATCAAACGCGTATCCCACGATGCATCTGTGCCAGCCTCTGCTCTCGTTCTGCTTGACCCGTTTCCTGACGCTCTAAGTAATGGGCCCAGGTGAACGCGGGCAGCCCAGAGTGGGCCTGTCAGAAAGGGTTGTGCTGATGCTACGGAGAGGCTGTTCTCCTCTCCCGGGGAGACGGTGTACACGATGCTCAGCTCCAGCCGTATCTGACCGCATTACACAACATAAAAATGTGAAAGCTACTGAAATAAATGGGACATCTCATTCCCTCTCCCCTTGCTTGGCTGCACGGACTGCAGGCAGTACCCTTGGCTGCCGCCTCCTGAGATCGACAAGGTTAGAAGATACAACAGTATATCATTGTTATTCAGGTTTTCCACTCATTTATTCCATAATAACTACAGGTGGCTGACAAAGTAAAGGCAAGTAAACGCCTTTTAAACGGGTGCAGTACCGCGAGCGTCTGCCAGGGGGTGCCACGGCCGATTGATTGTCCCTCCCCCCCAGGATTAAATGTGGCCTTTATTATGGCAGTTACCTGCAGACGTGCACTAATAAATGGTCGCGTCTACTTTCCTGAGCTCTCTGCCACCTTGTAGCAAAATAAATTGTTGGTGGAGTTTACTGCCAGGTAGCCTCATTCACATAGCCTCGACATCGCCGTCTGAATAGATTAGCTGACAAAAGGGTGACGGGTTTTGATTTCCACTTCAGGATTTCTGAAGTACTTCTCATTGGCTGTTTGTTAGAGGACTTAATCACAAGATTGTGATAACCTCCTTTGACCAGGCGTTACATCCACGGGTATAATAATAATAATAATATACGCGCTTTTATCACCAAACACATTTTCAGTATATGTGCCTTTGATGGCCAATGCTGTGCTCTACATCCACGAGAGAACCAGAGAACAGAAACAAAAGCCTGGCACATGACATTAACTGCGATGGGAATGAAAAGGGGAACAGGAACTCCTCCAGGCCTGCTTCTCCAACACATGCAAAGCATCATTCAGGCTGCGTGAACAGCTTCACATGCAACCAAAACACTGAACATGTCTTTGCTTTGCTTAAGCTAAAGGTATTAAAGGAGCCCCACCCTGGTTTAGTGTACTGGACGAAAAGACACGTCCACTTTCCAAAAAAGCACACTGCTCCTGACACTCTGACAGGGGAACATGCCCCCAAGCAGCTGCCTGAGCACACCACTTAACTCCACTCGATGTTGTAATACAAAATGCTTGAGGGGTTCTCTCTTGATTCAGTTCTTTTTAAAATTATTTTAAGAGTTTGCATTGCACACCTGTCCCACAGAAAGGGCCTTGCTGAGTGATGGGGGTTGGGGGTTGGCCTGTGTGATTTGACAGGGTGCCAGCCCTAGTTCAGCTCCAGGGATGTTGTTGATATTATCAGCAGGGCTCAGGTAATATCCGCACTCCTGACTGCGTATGCCTCACCGCCCCCGGGGGGACAGCTTTTTTCCACACCTAAAGACTGGTTATTCATTTATACATTTACTGTTCCTTATGTGGTAGGTTGCCATTCAGAGCACACGTTACACCGCGGGATGCATAGGCAAAGAAGCACGTACAGAGGTACCTTGTAGGATAAACTACCTACAAAGGCAACGCAGATGTCATCTTATCCTTTCTAAAACAAACATCTACGCGAATCCCATATAAGAACTGGGATCGTGACTAGTCGTCGCTCCAACAAAACAAAAAAAACCAAAACAAGTGCAGAAAGATGTGCGTGCGGCTTTAACTATGTGCACAAAGCTCGCACACACACAAAAAAAAGGTTTGGAATTTTACCACGAGCCCCAGCCTCTTACCAGAACTCCCGCCGCGCCCCTCCTCTGTGTTTGCCTTCTGAATCCTTTAACTTACACACGCCAGCTCCGACTACCTGCATTTACAGTAATTACTCACAGACTGCTGCGGCGAAGCGACGCAAGCCAGCGCTGATTATGCAACTCTCCGCTGTCAGCCCGAGAGCGGCAGCGCGAGCGCGAGCGCTCGGTGTCCCCGCGGAGCTCTCTCAGAACACAGCCGCTACACAGGCCGCGGCAATCACACGCGTTCACACACACAGGGGTGAAGCCCTTAAGCAGCTCCTGGATTAACATTAAAGGCAAACCTAGACAGCGCTGTCAATGCGGAGCTTTCCGGTTGGGAGATGGGGAGATGGGGGTGAACGGTGCGAGGTGATCGTGCAAACATTGGCGAAGGTGAAATCTCGGTCTCCCTAAAGACAAAATAATGTAATCTCTCCGTGAAATCATATGCGTTTAATGCAGGTCTCTCTATTCGCCGTTTCGAGGGTGCGTCGAAAGTTAAACGAGTGACTTTGAGCGCGCTGCGCTTTATCCACGGCTATTGAGGACTGATGAATGGGGTGCCCCCGGCGCCTAATGTTATATTAATGTATTTTTTTCCCCGTATTACTTCAGTTGTACGAAATGAACGGTCCCTAACTGCATGCCCGGGAAGACAAAAAATAATAATAAACCTCTCGCTGTTATTTAATTTGCATTCAATTGGACTTAATGTTATTTCATTTCTTTTTCCTGAAACTGATTCAGTAATGAACTTTCCTGGAGAGGACAGCACAAACAGGTCTTTTCTCCCTCCCGCTCTGAAAAACAAGCCGTAATTGAGTTTTCATCAGGCGCCGTTTGTATTGCAGGGGACTAAATGATACAGAAGCCTGCGTTCGGCGGTTGAGTGCAGGGAAAAAAACAACCATTTTACAAAATAAGAGTAAACAACTGTTGGAAAACGGGTAATTGAGCAAATGAAGGGTTGTAACGGCTCTCTTATGGTGTGCGGTGCATTTTCCTGTCATGGTCTAGGTCCACTCAATCCCTTAGAGGGCAAGGTAAACACCAAATATAAAGCCATTCTGGTGAGCGTTTCTATCTTGAGAGCCAGAGAACTTCTGTGCGCAGTACTTGACCGCTACCCATTTCGTTGCACAGTGCAGAAAAGACACATGAGTTCTTTGATAAAATTGACTATTTTCAACGCTTGTTTTACATTGTCTGGCATACGTTTAGCTGCCAACGCCTTTGTAGACGCTACAGTGGATCCATGTTGCGTCAGGGACGACATCCTGCCGTGTCTCCGCGTCATCCGTTTCGCACCATCACTATGCCAACACATTTCGACCACACAATTCCCTGTTCATTCACGAAATCGTAAAGCAGTCTGCATATTTCCTCTCCTGTCGTTCGTGTCAGCAGTTCCTCGCGAAATAAAATGTCCTCCTTTATTGTCCCTTCATGAATATCGCATTTAATTCGCCCGACTAGCTGACGAAGAATGCCACCTGCCATGTAATTCATGCCACCTGCCATTGTTTTATAATGGCAGCCTACTGCACTGCCTTTCTGCCTTTATCGTCGATCAAATCAAATCAAATAATTGTATTTGTATGGCGCTTTTCACAAATGCATCATCACAAAACGCTTAAAAAGGGGAACCCAGGCCTAGACACCCTCTCCCCCAAAAGCAAGCCTAAGGCGACAGTGGCAAGGAAAACTCCATTGGTAGGGAGAAACCAGACTAAAAGGGCCATTATTCCAGCTAAACAAACAGCAGCCGGGAGTATGAACTCCTCTGATATGTAATGAGGCGTCCCCGACTTAGCTGCTCGGTAACTCACCGCATATGATGCTTCAAGGGCCTCTCTATTGTCATCATTTGTGGAGTACATCATTCTCCTGGCGGCAGAGAGTTGTGAGAGTGCTCTTGCAAAAAATACTCTCTGTTTATCTTTGTGGCGCTAATGTTTAGTTTCCAAATGTTTGCGTGAGAGAGACGGTTTTAGGCTGTGATTCGAGAGTACTTCACCACCATGTTACGCACTGTGGTTGAGCAGAGTCAGTGGAACCAGTCCAAGTGAATCCCGTGTGGATGTAGTCTTCGCCATATTTCCGTTTCTTTGACGTTTTTCCTGATTTCTCTCAGAAGGGCGCGAGAAATCCGAGGGCGGGAAGAACTGCTCAGGAGGCGAAAGCCAAGTCGACGGCGGGTCTGGCTGCTCCAAGAAGACCGACGAAAACCTGGAGAATTGACAGATGTCCGCGTCTCACTCGATTCGCCGGTGTCCGTTTATTCTCCACGCAACGGCTGTTGACAACTTTTCATTTCACATTTCTTTTTCCGGGGTTTTTAACAGGGCTCTTTAGCCACCTGTCCATTTTGTTTCGTTTATCGTTTCTCGCGCACTAGTGGTTGATGTCATCATTATACGCAGGGGGAAAGCGGAATAAGTGAGCTGCCCAAATATGCCTGACCAAAACCATAATGTTTTGGCCTATTTCTATATATTTTCGCTTTACACAACAATTTTCAATTGAATTTTTAGTGCACATGAAAACAAGAAAACTGATTTCATTTTTATGAAAAAAACATATTTTCAATAAAACGTTTTAAAATTATTTTATTAAAAATCCGCCATTACAGACTGTTTCTCTGCATACCCCCCACAGTTTTGGAACCACGGGTCTAGAATGTAGGTAAATGTTGGACCTAGATGGCCTGAATGGACTGTTGTCGTCATAGTGTATTCTTTTGTTCCTATGTTGTTATGCTCTTCCTGTCTCCACTACCACTGAATTCTGTACATCTAGCTAATTGTCATCACCACTGCCTACTTGCTCAACCCTATATACCCCTGCTTACTCCATTAAAAAATGTTTTAAAAAAGAAAGAAATGTACTAACCGTTTCCTTCCCAGTGTTACAGGTATGGTACACAGCTGGCTGCAATGATGTCTATCGCTGTATTACTGCACTGATCTCTTGCGCGAACTATGATTGTTCCTACCATGTATTTATGCACATCTTGTAAGTCGCTCTGGATAAGAGCGTCTGTTAAATGCTTAAAATGTAATGTAATGTCTCAGGCCTAGGGCTCCATGGATCTGGAGAGGGAGGGACACAGCGTTGGAGAGGTGTTGGCAGTTTGTCTCGCACCGATCGTCTTACAGATGGTCTGAGAGCCCCCGAGCCTGCCGCCCTATGTCAGAAATGAGGCCTGGTTCTCTCCTGAGTCCAGTCCAGTGTAGATGAGATATGACACTTCCTGTTACATCCTTCAGTGTGTGAGCTAATGTGCTAACGTGTTAGCTCAATCAGAGTGTGGGTTCACAAGGGCAGGCCTCTGTTCTTCCTCTTCCTCACACAGTGCTGCACAGTACTGCCAGGAGCATCTCTCACACTCTTCAACACCCCAAAGAGCCCAAGTCCAGACCTTGGGGAACAGCTATTCACTGACAAAACCAGCTGGGTTCAAACAGTGAAGAAAAAAAAAAAAAAACTAAGGCTTTGATCATCTCTCAGCCATACCACTCATTATCATCAATTATCAGAGAAGTAATTCTTCCTGCTGGAAGTCATGGTGACACCATGAATAACCTGGAGGTTTTTGCAGATTTTTATCACTCACCCCATTTGTAAATGTGCCTTTGCCCATTCACTTTGATCAGGTCTTTTCAATGGCATATTATCACGCCAGTCATTTCACGCAGCTAGGGTTGTGGCTGCGCTGCAAGTGTGATTTTTTATAATGCTGTACCGCAGGCGTATACTGGCTCAATCACAGACAGATTGATGCGGTGACAGGATGACAGCGGGTTCGAGGCTTGAGTCGGGCGTCTGATGAGGACACAGCGGATGCGTTCCGATGCCTGTCTTTATCCTGGATTAGACTTGAAGGAAGACTCACTGAGAACCAGCAGGTGACAGGTGTCTGTCTGAATGCTGAGGCACCCATGGACCAGAGGTCAAAGAACTGGTTCTGACCCGCGCAAGCAGCTTGGGTCTGTGATGTTCTGTCTCCCGTCCAGCTTTGAAGTCTGGGTCCGTCGTACGGTTTAACGTTTTACATTTTAGGCAGACGCTTTTATCCAGAGCGACTAACAATGAGTGCATTTAAAATGGCAAGGATTATCACAGCTAGGACAAAAGTTCAGTACAGCAACAATACAACAGATGCCACCGTAGACAGATTCACGCCCCACCTATAAAAGTTAGTACATAGTTTATTTTTTAAGTACATTCAGAGGAAGTGTAGTCTAAAGTGGTGGATTTTCAGTCTCTTGTGGAAGATGGCCAGCGATTCTGTGGTCCCGACCGAGAGTGGAAGGTCATTAGACAGCCTGGGGGGGGGAGGGTCAGGGCAGAGAAGAGGCGAGGCTGCGGGGAGCGGCTGCGGGAGCGGCTGCCGGGCGTTGCCCAGGGGTCATCTCTTTTCTCATGTACCTCATTAATGACGGAGTCCCCAGACACAAGAGGGCCTGCGTTAATGACCGGTGGACAAAACCCCTCGGGTACAGTCTGGTGTTCATACCCAACCTTTTCCACCACCACCACTGTAATGAATAAACATAGCCAGGTATTTTCAATCATTATCTAATTACAAGTTCTGCTTAGGAGAGCCGCTGAGGGCCCCGAATTAGTCATCTGAGATTTCTTAGTGAGGCAGATGACAAAGAGGTTGTAAATTATCCAACAAACAATGACCATTTGAAACAGGAAGAAATGAGATGAAGTTCTAAAATGGCAGAAGATTACGGAAATGTCAAGCGCGCAATAAAAAAACAACGGAGACGAACGATCCTCCTCTCGAAGTCGGAAAGAGCGCACACGACGCGTCGGCTAAAGCGCGTCCTTTTCTCGAGAAGCTGCGCTCTCGTCCGCTCAACGTTTTTTTTTTTTGTGTGTGCGCGAGTGAGTAAACGTGTAAAAAAAAAAAACGGTCAGATGGAACATAATTGCACTCTTAATAAGAAGTGTTATCATGTCTGATAATTGTAAACCCCTGCTCCCGCGCGCGGGTATGAGCCTCCCTGTGAGTGACAGGCCCTTGTGAAACGCTGTTCTTGTTCTCAGTGGGGAGAAGAGCAGCTGATGCGGAATGGGGCTCTCTGTCTCTATGGAGGTCGCTCTGGTTGCTACGGTGATCTGTGCTGCATTGTGAGGGATGGCGCCTGAGCTTAAAAGAAATACAAACGTGTACTCAGGGTCCTGATTATTAACGTATAATGAGTATAATGCTTCAGACATAGCCTTCGGTTTCAGGTTTGGGAGGGGGCAGGACCTCCCCCCCTTTCAACATTCTTTAGATTTGTTTCAGATTTTTTTTTAAAGTGGTACAAATTTGACCAATTTGTACTCTCTATTGACTCAACTATCCCCCTTCAACAACCTGCCACCTGCAGCTACAGGACCAGCCACTACTCTGGCTGGGACAGCGAACCACCTCCCTCTGGGGAAGACAGCCAATCACCACCTCCGAATGGGACTCCTAGCCAGAGCCGGACTGGCGCAGTCAGGGAATCGAACCCCAGCTGAAGTGGACAACCTGCACTCGGTCAAGTGCTTTTACCAGTTGAGCCACAAATAGTAAATGCAGAGAGTGTATAAAAAATGTAAATATTATAAAAATACATGGCACATTGACAGTGTGAGTCATGGACTTCATACCTCATGTATATTTCAGACAGTAAGTAGGAGTGTTTTTCTCCCTCTCTGCTCTGACTGCTGTTGCCCTGGCCACTAAGGGCCTCAGAGCTGCCCCCGCACTCGCTGTCTTCCTGTCATGAAAAGAGGAGAGGATGCAGGAGAGGACGAGGCCAAACATTTACAACATGAGCTTCTTCACAAAACAAGAACAAGATGACGATGTAGGAATATATAATTTGTTCACAAACACACTCACACCCACAAACAAACATATTCACACACACACACACACACACACACACACACACACACACACACAGTCCACAGTCCGCCCGGGTTCCCCTCGTAGCCTCTGCAGAAGCGGGGTGATTCCTATGGTGTCCCCAGCGCAGATTGGGCCTCTCCGATTCCGATTCAACCCCCCTCCACCCCACCCCCAGCCCCAGGGGGTCTCCTCCCCGCCCAGGGCACAGCAGCACTGAAAGATCCCCGCTCGCCATCCGCCGCATCTGCTCCACATCCACGCAGCGCCATGTGTTCGGGCTAAGAGCAGATTTCCTTACTGTACGGCCCCTGTGGAGCTGGACAGCGTGCCTGTGGTACCGCCAGGCGTAACGACGCTCCGCACAGCGGGAGAGGCCATCTCACTGAGCTCCCCGCACTGGGGGGAAGGCTGACGTACACAGCCCTGCCCCCTTTAACACTGCGGACCTCCACCGATTTAATTATGTGCTTAAGTGTGACAGGCAATTTGCCACCATCTCTCTCCTTCTCTCTGTTTACACAGACCGAGGGGAAGGGGGAGGGAGGAGGGAGGAGGGAGGAGGGAGGACTGGAGCGGCGATCTTTCCTGGGACAGGAGCCACACGCTTCCTGAGCCAAGGCCCGGTGGCTTTTGGGGTCTACGGACCGGACGGCCCAATTCCGCCAAATCAACAGATAGCGTTACGCACTCACCGCTCACTACGGACATTCAGAGACAGCGTACACAGCTAAATGTAGCTCCGCAGGCCTAAAAGCACTACTGTTTCATTTTAATAGTGAACGAGCAGCACGTTCACTGAGCTCCGCATGCTCACAGAGACCTACATTGATAAAACAAAAAACAAAGACAGTTAACGGGACAATGGGCATCACGCTCATCAGCTTGGTCTCCGGTCAGTGACTGGCACCGGTCCGCTGTGACCGGTGACCACCATCACCCCCTCCTCCCCCACCCCCTCTGCCGGGAAGACGTCCGGCTGTTCCACTCTGCTTGCCCCCGCGCCCGGGAGGTGTTTACAAAACAGCTCCGAAGCAGGTCACCGTGACTCAGACCATGTTATTGTGCCTGGCACTGAGCACAGACTCTGCACAGACCAGACTGGGCAGGACACCCCTCTGAGTGGCACGCTGGGCCCTGCCTCCTGCACCAATCAGCACAGGCCTGCTGATCTCACATCACACATGATAAACCATGGCTGTGCCTTTGAACATTTGGAACACACATGCACACAAACACACATGCACACAAACACATGCAGGCGCACACAGACACACACACACACACACATGAAGGCACACACAGACACACAAACACACACAGGCACACACAGACACACAAACACACACAGGCACACACAAACACACACACACACGAAGGCACACACAAACAGACAGACACACACACACACATGCAGGCACACAAGCACACACACAAACACACGCAGGTACACAAGCACACACAGACACACAGACACACACAAACACACAGACGCACACACACACACACACACAAATATAGATACAAGCAGACACACACAAAAACAAAGACATGTACATACACACACATGCACGCACACAAAGACAAAAACACACACACACACACAAACACACACACACACAAACACAGACACATGTAGCCTGGATGTAAGATATATTCTTTGCCAGCGTTGCAGGAAATGTTTCCCAAATATCCTCATGGCGACTGGGCTTGATCAGACGCAATCACTCAGCAGTGATGGAGAAAGCACTACAGCTGCATCCCGGATCACATTCACAGGCCATAAAAGAGCAGTTAGGCCCGCTGGAGCTCAGCTCGTTCATGGGTTTCACTGGAGCCGCTGGCTGCTGATACTGGAGCGATGGGCCTGTAAGAGACAGACAGCTGTCAGGACCATCAGGCTGACGTGAGCCCCGCCCCCTTCCTCCTGTGTGGAGGTAAATACGGCAGTGTGAAGTACAGACCCCGCTTCAAACATCTTTTTACCCCCTATATCACAGAGCAGGGGTTCCCCTGGCATCCCCAGCCTGGCTCTTTCAAACTGGCACCTAGTCATCCCCCAGTTTAATCACCTCAGTAATTCCCTCCTCTCCACCTCAGCCTGGCCTTTGTGTGGCACCTGAGTGTTCTGTTTAATCACAAAACTAGACAATGTGTGGTGAGTGTTCTGGCATCGCTCAGGTGTGGGCTACATGTTGGTGGTGATTGAGGCGAGTTCCCCCAATCAGGCAGAGCTGCCGGCCACAGAGGGGCTGCAGTGTGTTTAGGATTTAAGGATTGAGTGCGGTGTGCACTTTTATCACATAGTGGTTGGGGTTACGATTACGTTTGGGCAAGCTGATCCTGGATCTGTGCTTACGGGGCAGAATGAGCTATGGGGGAGGAAAGACAGGAGCCAGGAGTCAGGAGAGGAAAAGCGATGTGCACAGATGTGCAGGGGACGGGCCTGACAAACCTGCTCTGCCCACAATGACGAACCACACCAAACGTGCCTGCATTTGAAGAGCCATGGCTCCTGGTTCCAGCCTCAGGAGCCAGCCAACCAGAGGCCTAAGCTGTGTCACATGACTGACGAGCCCAGTCATCCCAGTGGCAGTGCAGATTCCCAAACACTCACTGGGGAGGGGGCGGTGGGGGGCGGGGACAGCTCCTGACTCACAGCATGGGTCTCCCTCTATGCCGGAGGCCCCTGCTAGATGCCCTCAGACAGACCGCATGCACACCCCGGTCCCCCCATTGCCCCCTGCTGAGCGTGCCATGTGTGTGATTTGCTGTCAGTCAGGCGGAGCCCGGGCCCTCGGGCCCGTCTGGACCCAGATTCTCCTGTGAAGGGAGGCGGGGCGGAGCGGGGTACGAGGGCGGGGGGAGGGTGTCTTCCTGCCATGCCCCCTTCAGAAGAGGAGTACTGCTCCCAGGCAGAATTACAGGACAAAGGGAGAAGAGGGGCATTCTGGGATACCACCGGACTCCATATCTCCACCTTCTCCCCACATCACCCTCGACCGACCCGAGAGCCCCCCCCCCCCCCCACCACTATCACCACCACCACCACCACACCATTTCATCATCCACACAGCCCGCGCCCCCACCCCCCCCCCCCCCCAACCTCCCGCTCCCAGCGAATGAAGTGCATCCATCACCCGGGCTCTCACGGAAATGTGTAAACTCAATTAATTCAGGGAATAAATCACACAAGGGCCAGGGAAGGGAAGAAGAAAAAAATGAAGAGAAAGAAAAGAAAAAAAAAAAGAGTGAGTGAAAAGGATGAGAATATCACCCAGAAGAATGGATAATCATCTCAAGCTAACTGAATGATTCCTCGGTGATACATCACGGTGGAAAAGAGACTCGTTCCCCCGTCATTAACTGCGTTAAAATCCACACTGGCTGGAATAATACAGATGGCTGGCTGATAAGCTACCCCCTTCCCCCCCCCCCCCCGTACCTCTTCGCTGGCAACCCTCCGGTCCCCAGGTCCTCGTTCATGTCAAAGTGTTAAGCTGCAACAATCACCCCCGCCTGCGCCCAACCCTCCTCTGGGACTCCCCATTGATTGGTCGTACCAGTCACATGATCTGCTGTTTGCACACGGCACTTCCCTACCAAAGAAAAGGCTTACAGAGCGGCAGATAAAAGCCAGGGGACAGAACGGCTTTGTGCCTGGGTTCCTTCGGTCACGTCTTTTACGAGACACGTGAGTTTTATTAATAGTCGTGTGTCATATTCACAACCTTTCTGCGTGACGGCAGGAGGGCGCACGCGTAAACCTCGGTGGGAGAACTCAGATGTGGGACGTTACAGTTTTTCGGTCCGAGCGGGAGAAACCCAAAAGAGACGCCCGAGTGGATCTCTAGTCCACAATGGGGTTTGAAACGAACAGAAAACACGGTAAACGATGACACATTTGTGGAGCCGTTCATTATATCCAGAGGTACTGCTCCCCCATACCTCCAGTCACTCATCACTCCCTGCACCCCGCCCAGACCCCTCCGCTCCGCCTCCTCTGGCAAACTGACTGCCCCATCCCTCCGGGCGCCTGGCAGCCGCTCCTCGCGGTCTCGCCTCTTCTCTGTCCTGGTCCCTCGCTGGTGGAACAACCTCCTGCAATCGGTCAGGACCGCGGAATCACTTCCAATCTTCCGCAAGAGACTCAAAACCCACGTCTTCAGACTCCACTACCACTGAACACTGTCCATCCAGTCAATCTGTCGTCACCACTGTTTACTTGTTCTACACTATATATAAAAAAAAATTAAAAAAAACTTTTCTTTCCCAGTGTTACAGGTATGATACGCAGACGCCTGCAATGATGTCTATTGCTGTATTACTGCACTGATCTCGTGCGCTAACTATGATTGTTCTTACCTTGTATTAACGCACCTCTTGTAAGTCGCTCTGGATAAGAGCGTCTGCTAAATGCTTAAAATGTAAAATGTAAATGTATATCCCCCCCCACCTCCCCACTGGCACTACACCCACAGGGCTGGGGTGTAATCGATGAATGCTTTACTGGACACCTGCAGCAGTCACAGAGGACAACCTTGTAGGCCGAGGGGGGGCTCTTATTGTGTAAAAATCCCTTGTAGGCCGAGGGGGGGCTCTTATTGTGTAAAAATCCCTTGTAGGCCGAGGGGGGGCTCTTATTGTGTAAATCTCTTGTAGGCCGAGGGGGGCTCTTATTGTGTAAATCTCTCCTCCGTTCTGCAGGCCGGGCCGTGGAATGTAGCGATCGCTAGGCAACAGGCAGGTGACTTGTCAGCGGCCTTGCCGCTTTGTCTGCCTCCGTGCGACCAATCGAGGCGAGCCACTGAGACGCGTCCGCCCGCTAGTCACTCGTTCATGTGCTCCCATCTATCCGTCCGCGCACTCACTCGTTCACTCGTTCATTCCCTCTCGCCTTGGGGCACCAGCGCACGAGGTCGTGAACACAGCCCTGCCCCCCCCCCGCCCCTCTTGAAAGGGTCTGAAAACATCTCTGCACCAACAAGTGTAGAGAGGCCACCGGCACACCATTAATCTTACAGGTGCAATTTATCAGACAGGGGACTGATTGAGTGGAGTTGGGGGGGGGATTGAGCTGGGCGTGTGGGGGCTCAGGGGGAATGTTAAAACCGCAGAGCCCATCGTCACAGTAACGAGGGCTGAGCTGTGGTGTTGGGAGTACGGGGGGGGGGGTCAGCCCTAGAGTCAGTGGGGAAAGTGTTACTGTAGCTAGTCCTCATTTAACACACACACTCACACACACACACACACAGTCACACAGACAGACAGACACACTCACGTGCATACACACGCGCACACACACACACAAAGGACCAGCTGAAACCCACTGAATTGGCGTTCTCGTATGCGTTCATGCCGTGACTGCTGGGAGGTTGAAAGCATTACCTTAATAAAGCTGTAGACTGTAGAGGCTTTATTGAACACACAGTGACAAATACAGACACCTGAAATGCTTGAAATGAGAAAAGAAAAACCCACATTTTATTGCACTTAAGTTTTAAGAAAATAAAAATTCTAAGTGAATCAAATACAGGATCCCTTTAAGTGTTTGTTTTTTCCTGTCTGTTACATCAGGCAGTTACACGAACTGAAAAGATAAAACTAAACAAAACAAAAAAACAAAAAACAACCTGCAACATCTGATTTCACAAACCAGATTATAAATTAAAACAGGAAAAAAAATTAAAAAAATTAACGGAGAGCAAAAAAAGAAAGAACAGGATTGTTTAATATACAGTGTTATACCACTTTCACAGTTCAGCTTGAGTGTGTGACTCCTGGTTGGTTGAATGAGACAAATCGTTTTGGCTATTCTATGATACTGTCCGTGTTTGCCTGCGGCGCTGTTCGATGTCGGACGCTGCGACGCGGCCTCGTCGCTGACAGGCTGCTACAAACACGCTCCCGTTTGTCAGTTTTGAGATTCACGCCGATGCGGTCTGGCGGAATTGTCATGCTGTACATTTGAAATGATCAAGCGTATGCAGATCGCCCTTTCACTCGCTCACTCACTCATTTATTCTTTCAAATCTCTCTCTTCTCAGTTTTTCCCATTCCTTTTCATCACGGCCCTCAAAGTGTACATTTTCCCCACAGAACAGGCCAACGAGCCTTGTCCTAAGGAATGTGTTCACAATTTGCACCAGAAACACACACACACACACACACACACACACACACACACACACACACACACACACACACACACACACACACACACACACACACACACACAGAGACATAGATACTGGCACACACGCAGGCAGACACACACACAGGCACACAAGCATGCACAGACACGCACGCACGCACGCACACACAGAAACACACACACAGGCACACAAGCATGCACAGACACAAACATACACACACGCACACAAACCGAAAAGAAAAAGAAAAAAATCTGCACGCTCATTTCTGTCCATACGTCCATCCTTCTGACACCTCTCTCCGTCTCGTAGAGGTACGTTGGCTCAATGTTTGAGTGGCAAACAAACAAAAAAAACAAAGAAACAAAACCAAACAAACAAAAAAATAATAATTTTCCCATGTTTTCTGGTTTTTCAAAAAACATCCAAACTAGAGTCAATTTGGAATTTAGCCTGGGACTAAAACGTCACAGCAAAATAAAAAGTTCCACCTTTCCTGTCGTTTAGCAGCATTAATACGTTTTGGCCACTGGGAATACAGTACTGGGGTTGAGGGGCAGGGGGCGCTATTCCCGTCAGCTCAGAGAGAGGCCTCTCCCCGTTCCCACACGTAGCACCAGCAGTGAGGAAACCAGCCCGGCCCCCACTCTCACCACCTCAGGCCAGCTCACCCCTACACAGCAAAACATCCAGCTTCAGCTATTCAACATCCAGCTTCAGCGTTTCACTTTAGCTTTGAGCGTTCAGCTTCAGCTTCAGCTTTCAACAGCAAAAAGATAATGAAGAAGAAGAAGGAAAAAGAAGAAGAAGAAGAAGAAAATAAAAAGGTACTACGGCAAAACAAAGACAAAAGGATTAATACTGGGACTGATTGTGGTTGGCAACAGCAGGCAGAAACTATCACTGAATCGCTCAAATGTACAAACTCAAATTCACAGTCTTATGCATCTGTGGCATTCAAACCAGGAAACAAAGAAAAGAACAAACAAACAGAGTGAGATAGAGAAAGAGAGAACAAATGATAAAAACTAAGAAAACCAGGTGGGGGCTGTTCTGAGACGAGGGACTCCTCGAAATCAGTTCTTGGCGCAAAAAAAAAAAAAAAAAAAAAAAAAAAAAAAAAAAATTGCATCTGTTGTATTTTCCCACAATAAGAAGCTCTTTACTTTAAGGTTTAGTTTTTAATATTTTTTTTTATACACTATTTACCATTTCTCACACGACATCTTCCGTTCTCCTTCCCTATTGACATAAATGTACACACATCAGCGATTCCGTAAATTTGCTTGGCTGTTGTTGTTGTGGAGGGAGGGAGGGAGGGAGGGAGGGGGGTAAAATATATATGTATATGTATATCAGGCTTGAGGGATCAAGTCTCTGAGCGGAGCTGCCCGTGTCACAGCGGGGAGTCGCTGAGGACCTTCGACAGCGCGTCTTGCGGTTTTCTCTTCTTTTGTGTCGTTGCCCTTCCTCCCTCCCTCCTCTCTCTCTCTCTCTCTCTCTCTCTCCCCCCCCCCCCCCATCCCGGCACTCTGCAGGGGTGCGTGAGGGAGGACCAGCCCCGCCCGCTCCAACGGCAGGCGGGAGGGGAGGGCGGGTGAGATGAGGCGTGGGGCGGAGGGGGAGTGGGAGGGGGAGGGGGAGGAGGAGGGGAGGGAGAGAGGCTGTGAAGTGTCTCTGGCGTGACGTGTCGAACCCTGGGTCCCTTTTCGCCGGCCGCCCCCCGCTCACTTCATGTCCACGTCGAAGTCCAGCACCAGGAGCTTGGTCTCCTCGGTGCCGTTGCGGCTGCCCACGGCGCACACCAGCTTGGTGTTGGAGGCGCGGATCCTCCACACCACCCCCCCGCTGCCCCCGCTCTCCAGGGTCACCAGGTTGCGGATGAACTCGCCCGTCTTCAGGTCCCACAGTTTGACGGTGCCGTCGTCCGAGCTGGTGATCACAAAGTTCTTGTTGAACTGCAGGCAGGTCACAGCGCTCTGGTGCTTATGGGGACCTGTGGGGGCGGGGACGAGAGAGAGAGAGAGAGCTCATTATTATGACATCATCAACCGTGACATCATTATGCTCATTATGACATCATCAACCGTGACATCATTATTATGACATCATCAACCGTGACATCATCATTATGCTCATTATGACAACATCAACCGTGACATCATCATTATGCTCATTATGACATCATCAAGACTCCATACATTGTGCATGACATCATAGACTTCATGGAACATCGTGACATCATGGAACTTCCCCACAGGGTGGCCAAAGATTCTAGACTAACCAGATTGCGAGCTCCTGCTATCCTTCCGTCCTCTACTTCTTAACTAAAGGAGGTTTTGTCTCCAACGGGGTTTCCTTTGCTACACTACTGAACATCCACTCCCACAGAACTGAACTTGGCAAAGCCCCTTCATGAATATTCATGAAGAGATCCATCAAACTGGAATGTTTTCGGCTGAGGGAGATGGGATGTTCAACGTTAAGAATACGGAGCTGAGTATCTGGTGTGTCTATGGAATCTGTGCTCTGCTGCTGATGGGGGGCTGTGGGCGGGGACAGAGAGGGCCATAATTATGACCTCATAGACAGGGTGATGGCGGAAGGCAAAACCCCAGCGCCGTGTCAGCGCTTTCCGCCAGGGCCGGGTACGAACCTGTCATTAGAGCAAATAATGAAAGACAGCGTTACCGGGCAGACTGCGCTGGAGACGCCGGAACAGGAGGTGAAACCTGAGGGCTTGGCCGGCACAGCTGCTGCTGTGTGTGTGTGTGTGTGTGTGTGTGTGTGTGTGTGTGCGTGTGTGTGTGTGTGTGTGTGTATGTATGTGTGTGTGTGTGTGTGTGTATGTGTGTGTGCGTATGTGCATGTGCATGCATTGCTTCTACGTGCCATCACCCAAAGCTCCATCCATATGTTGCATACGTCAGTAAGGTTTTTCTGTTTGGTGTGAGTAAAGCTCTATGATGAGGAGAGACCTGGCAGGCGATAACCTTACAGCAGTTTGAGCTTTGAGGCCCAGAGCCCGGAGCCCTGCCCTGCTGGAGCAACAGTCAGCTTCTAAACTCTGTTTTCACACAACGTCGGGATCAGGGTTTATAAAACAACCCCCAAGTCGCTGTGGGCGAAACCGGCAACCCGAGAGGGTGCTGCTACATTCCCAAACACGCAAACAGAAACATTAACGCACGCAGCCATTCACGCGCACGCAAACAACCTCCTTACACGTGAGCGAAGCTGCCAGAAAGCCCTAGACCAGGGGTGTCAAACTCATTCCATCGAGGGCCGAGTGTGTGCAGGTTTTGTTGCAACCAGTGCACTACACCAGGTGATTTCACTAATTAGCTTCCTTCTTCAACCAAGGAGGGGAACTCATTGAAATCACCTGGTGTAGTGCACTGGTTGCAACAGAAACCTGCACACACTCGGCCCTCGATGGAATGAGTTTGACACCCCTGCCCTAGACTCTGCAGCTCAGAGCCACACTCATTCAGTGACCGGGGATCAATGAGTGGACCGCTGTGACGGCGGGGTTGAGACGTCTCGCCCTCTCTGTTCCCCTCGCCTTTAATCTGCTCCCTCTGATGCAGCGTGTTACCCACTTGACAGGCCGGCCCTCACATCGATTCTCCCTCGTGGGCCAAACTCTCAGGCGCCCGGCCGCCTCACCGCAGAGCGCTTAGCGCCCGGGCCTCCTCCACTGGGCACGCAGCGCCTACTGACCCACTTACCAAGCTGGCCTACAAAATCCCAGCTGACACCCCCCTCCCCTCCCCTCCTCGCACAAACCCCCTCCCCCCACAGGACATGCCCCCAAGCACCCCTCCTCCCCTCACACCACCCCCCACCCCCACTTCTTCATTAGCCTACCACCTCTCTCCATCTCTCCCCCAAACCTGCACACTGAAGAAGGGGGAAGGGGGTTCACCTCATGCTCCCCATGCCCCATGGGGAAGGGGGGTGGGCGGTCACCCCACAGAGCATGTGCAGAGCTGATGTAGCTGCTTATTTCAATGCATTTTACATTTTAAGCATTTAGCAGATGCTCTTATCCAGAGCGACTTACAAGATTTATGCATTATTTTACTGAAGCGTTAAGTAGGAACAATCATAGTTAGCGCACGAGATCAGTGCAATGCTAATGCCTTATGGGGTAAATGAGCACTGGCAGACATTGCCCTGTGAAGGGCAGTAATGCGCACGACGGGCTGTTGAGTCTCAGTCGATGCAGGCCGTGCAGGGAGCCCTACTATAGAGAGAGAACGTGGGGGCCCTCCCGTCGGCGCGGAGCACAAGGGAGAGGAGTGCAGGTGCATCAGGGAGCGGGGCAGAATTGGGCAGGCGGGCGGGGCAGGATCAGGGGAGCGGGGCAGGATCAGGGGAGCGGGGCAGGATCAGGGGAGCGGGGCAGGATTGGGCGGGCAGGCGGGCGGGGCTCCTCTCCTCACCTTGCAGCGTCTGCAGGCACTGGCCCGTTTTGATGTCCCAGATCTTGACGGTGGAGTCGGCGTTGCCCGAGACCAGGATGTTGTCTTTGAGCTCCATGCCGCTGGTCAGGGACTGGTGGCCGGTGAGCGTGTGGATGCAGTTCCCCGTCTCCACGTCCCACACGCGGATCGACGTGTCCAGGGAGCCGCTCACCACGTGCACGCCGTCGAACTGCAGAGACACCCAGGGGGTCAGTGGGAGGGAGAGCGGGGGGCTACCAGCGGCCATGATGACAAATATCACACTGTACATTACACACACACACACACACAGGGTCCAACACACAGAGAAATAATCACACACAGGCACACACTCCTGCTCACAGACAGACAGACAGACACAGAGATACACACACACACACACACACACACACACACACACACACACACACACACACACACACACACACACACACACACACACACACACACACACACACACACACACACACACACACACACACACACACACACACACACACACACACACAGGCTCCAACACACAGAGAAATAAACACAGACACACGCTCCTGCTCACAGACAGACAGACAGACACACACACAGACACACAGACACACAGACACACAGACACACAGACACAGACACACACACACACACACACACACACACACACACACACACACACACAGTGGCGAGCGCTCATCACAGGTACAAAACAGAGGACAGCCACTAACACACAGCTGCTGCTTACATCCTGAGACATTACAACACAAGCAGAGATGTTAGTGCTGCTGATAAACGGATCTAAGCACCGCTGCTTCTCCACTAAACCCACGGAGACGTCGCTACTTAAATGACAGAGAGTGACAGTGAGGTGCGCCGCCGCCTGGGAGCCTGATACGGACTGCAGTGGCTCAGACGCTGCCTCGTGCTGAAGGCCTTTTTAAAACGCCAGGCTCGTCCTCCAGCGCTTGCTCTCTCTCTCTCTCTCTCTCTCCAAATGATTACAGGACATTTCTCCACTTTATTAGGCGTCAAAGTCATCTTTATGCCATGCAGTTAAAATCATTTCCGGCCACTTAGAGGAGGAATGTAAAATGCCGAGTGACTAAGAGAAGGCTTGCTTTCAGGCGAAGGCTTTATCACAGTGACATCTTTAGAATGCTCTGCTTCTGTTTTTAGAGGGGAAAATAGAATTCAAACAAACACAACTGCTCATCTTGAGACGTGAGCGCTCAGTACATCTGATGCCCAGCTGCTATTGGTCTACTGCTCACCTGTAATGAATAGACCCAGTTGGTCTACTGCTCACCTGTAATGAATAGACCCAGTTGGTCTACTGTTCACCTATAATAAATAGACCCTGATGGTGTGTGTCTCACCTGTAATGAATAGACCCTGATGGTGTGTGTCTCACCTGTAATGAATAGACCCTGATGGTGTGTGTCTCTCACCTGTAATGAGTAGACCCTGTTGGTGTGCCCCTGAAGCGTGTGCAGGCAGGTCTCAGTTTCGGGGTCCCACACTTTGACCATGAAGTCGTAGGCCCCGCTGACCACCCTCCTGCCGTCGTACTGGACGCAGCGCACCGCTGCCACATGGCCCATGAGGACGTGTAAACACTGGCCCGTCTCGATGTCCCAAACCCTCAGCGTGGCGTCCCGTGACCCGCTCACCACCCTGCGGGAACACCCAAACACACTCAGTATCACACAGGTCTGTTCCACTGGGGTCATTACACAACAACATTATATAGAACAGATTTTGCAAAAAAATTTTTATTATTTTATTTTTCAGATTTTACCCCGTTTTTCTCCCAATTTGGTAGCCAATTGCCCGCTGTGCTTAGTTCAATCCCCTTCCCTCGTAGTTCGCTGCCGTAGTCCTATGACCCACAGTGACAAGGGCGTAGCGCTGCCTCCTCCGAGACAGCACTCGTCCTACCGTCGACTGTAATTCCAGCACCGCAGAACCACTCCTGTGTGCAGCGAACTGTGTGTGTCGGCTTCCCTCCCCCCTCCCTGGGGCGGACTGGCAATCGCCGCCCCGATGGCACTCCCGGCGAGAGCCAGCTCTGGCGCGACGGGGAGTCGAACCCCGGTCACCGTGGTCAATATATAACACTTTAACTGCCATTCAGTCTGTCACAATCCTTACTGGACTTTACTGAAGTGCCATCTGCTCTTTCTGGATCAAGTAAAACAGCGGACACAGGATACCGCACAACGAAACCCCCCCCCACCCTTAATCCCCGCGGCAAAATGTTTTCAGAGCCGAGCGTATGAAACGGACGACAGAAAGGGGCCTGCTCTTAATCTGCGATACGCCTCCCGGCGATACAAGGCTGGGTACTCTTTTCTATTTTCCCTGAGCAGTCGCATGTAACACAAAAGCAGAAAAATGTCCCGGGGCCTAAAGAACACTGGCGTCTCACAAAGAGGGCTGAACACCGCTCCACTTACACCGGCGTTCAGGCGTTCTCTCCCCATACAGCCAACACCGCACTTCAGCGGGCACATTGTGGCTCTGTAATGCGGGAACGATGGCCTTTTTCCTGCCACAGTGATATATTGTGGGGTGGTTTTCCTTCACAGTGCGATATTGCAGGGTGGTTTCTCTGCTACAGTGAGATATTATGGAGTGGTGTCTCTCACAGCGATATGTTGTCGGGTGGTGTCTCCTTCACAGTGATATGTTGGGTGGTGGTGCCTCCTTCACAGTGATATATTATGGGCTGGTGTCTCTCACAGTGAGATGTTTTGTGGTGGTGTTACTCTTTCACAGTGAGATGTTGGGTGATGGTGTCTTTCACAGTGATATGTTGGGTGATGTTACTCTTTCACAGTGACATATGTTGGGCTGGTGTCTCTTTCACAGTGAGATGTTGGGTGGTGTTACTCTTTCACAGTGAGATGTTGGGTGATGTTACTCTCTCACAGTGCTGTGTTGCGTGGTGGTGTCTCTCACAGTGCTATGTTGTGTGGTGTTACTCTCTCACAGTGCTGTGTTGTGTGATGTTACTCTCTCACAGTGCTGTGTTGTGTGGTGTTACTCTCTCACAGTGAGATGTTGGGTGATGTTACTCTCTCACAGTGGGATGTTGGGTGATGTTACTCTCTCACAGTGCTGTATTGTGTGATGTTACTCTCTCACAGTGCTGTGTTGGTGATGTTACTCTCTCACAGTGCTATATTGTGTGATGTTACTCTCTCACAGTGCTGTGTGGGGTGGTGATGTGTCTCTCACAGTGCTATGTTGGGTGATGTTACTCTCTCAGTGAGTGCTGTGTTACTCTTTCACAGTGCTGTGTGGGGTGATGTTACTCTCAGTGAGATGTTGTGTGATGATGTTACTCTCTCACAGTGCTGTGTGGTGTGATGTTACTCTCTCACAGTGAGATGTGTTGTGTGATGTTACTCTTTCACAGTGCTATGTTGTGTGATGTTACTCTCTCACAGTGCTGTGTTGCGTGGCGGTGTCTCTGCGGCAGACGGTACCTCTTCTCGTGCAGGTGCATGCAGCGCACAGTGGAGGTGTGGCCGTACAGCGTGTGGATACATTCGCCCGTCTCTGCGTTCCACACTTTGAGTGTCCGGTCTGTGGAGCCGCTGATGATGATGTTGTCCCTCATCTGGGACGACCACACTCCGCCCGTGTGCCCCACCAACGTCCTCAAACACTGCAGGGGAAGGGGGGGAGGGGGGGCCGTCAATCAACGCTGTACAGCGCCTTTCACAACGGGATAACAGGCGACGCCTCGAGAAGCGCAACACAGAATTATGTAACTACCATGAACAATAATAGTAAGAAGAATGACATCATCATTGGCAAACAGACACGAGTACAGAGTAATAACACGGTATTAATGATTATAGATTAGGCATAGAGCAATGACCTTCGAGGTCGAGAAAACTCTAATTCTCTAATCTATCTAATTAAACGCTGTTACGTATTTTTGTATAAGAGAGAACGCCTGTGACCCGTCTATCTGGTAAAGGATCTAAATGACTGTAAGAGCCAAGCCTCCTCACATCCATAAAGACTATCCCTCTCTGACCCTCCTCCCCTACGCGCGCAATTACCTTTGCTTATCTGCACCGAAACTAGAGCATCGATGTCCCATTACATTACAAGGGTTTAGCAGACGCTCTTATCCAGAGCGACTCACACAGCTTACATTTCTTTACACACAATCCATTTATACAGCGGGATGTTTACTGAAGCAATTCAATTTAAGCACTTTACTCAAGGGTACGAGGGCAGTGCCCCACCTGGGAATCGAACCCGCAATCTTCGCATTACGAACCCAGTCGTTTTACAACCACCGTTCGTTCTACACTGCGGCCCCCATTTAAAGGGAGAGCGCTCTGCCTTGATAAGAGATTAATCGCTCCGTATAATTTGGAGTTGGCAAACGAGGTATTGATCACAGAGTGATTACGGAATGCTTTGGTCAGCATTCAATTGAAGCGTCGACTGTATCGGCTGGATTTAATTAAGACGCTCAAAATGTGACACGCTTCCCCCGGGAGTGCCCCCTCCTCCTACGGAATGGGGCTCCCGTTTCGACCTGCAGAGAAGATCTCGTGACCTTCTGGCTCGTGACATTTGGCGAGGAGTGAGACAGAGCGCCGGGGCAGGGTTTACACGCAAGCGGGTTCCGCTCTGCTCTCGCTCCATTAACTCCGTGCGGGCCGCGGGGGGACCTGACCTCCAGCTCACCTTCGCCCCCTTCTCTCGCTCTCGGCTGATGAAGGACCGCGTCTACTCCATTACTACTACTTCTGAGGCGCGGAGCCAATGGCGTCGTCGAGTCAATGACTGCTGTCAGAATGACCAATGGGGGATGCCACTCTTTATAAATATTATTATTATGTTTTTAATCAGCTCGTAGATTTTTACTTGCTCACACATGTCCTTACAGACACAAGTGACCCTGTGTCCATGCACTCCCTAGCATGCCAGTAGAAGCACAGCAGATAAACAGCTTGTTATCCTCTCCTACGTGCACGCCAACAGTGTGTAGCGTAGTTCAGAGGGAACAAGTCACGACGGGTTTGAGGATTAAAGCCCTCTTGTCGCTGTCAGAAGTGTTTTAAGTGTTTCGGGCCCGTTCTCCCGGCCCTCGGGCGTGATTACGGCGGGAGGGAGGACCCCGCCAAGTCCCTTTGAAATGAAAGGGGGCTTAGGTGTCCGCTTATCTGCCTGTAAAACGAGCAGGAAGCCAGGGGGGCTCGGGGGATTAGCCGCTTGTTCACGGGGCCGCTTCTGCTCTCTGAAGATTGAGAGGTGGGACGAATCCGACGTCCCCCCTTCGTCTTCCACCCGGCGCGCCCGTCAAACAAGTCTCGCTCCGACGCCGCTGCAAAGCGGGAGCGCTGCGCGGCGGGGCCCTTGCGATCTCCGCGTCTTCACAGCGCGCCTGCACACAACGGGGGCGAGGATAAGAGTCGACGAAATAAGAAACGTACGACCCACGGCTGCCGAACGAAAGGAGAAATGACTGCGGCGTATCGGGAGGCCCCCGTGCTATCGCCGACGGTAACGGTTCAGCGGAGGGCCTCTGATTGGACAGACGGGCCCAATCTCGCCGTTGAACACGCTGCGTTTGGCTAGTTGATCCCTCTGCAGTCACCCGACGGGAGCAGCCTGCCCGCAGCAGCTGCTATGGAACTCTCGCTCTCCCTCTCTCTCTCTTTTACACTCTCACTCTCATCCTCTGAATCCCTCTCGCTCCCTCTCTGCATTTCTCTCTCTCTCTCTCTCTCTCTCTCTCTTACTCTCTCTCTCTCTCTCTCGCACTCTCTCTCGCTCTCTCCCTCCTCTGAATCTCTCGGAATCTCTCGCCCTCTCTCTGCATCCCGCTCTCTCTCTTACGCTCTCTCCCTCTCCCACCTTTGATTCTCTCGCCCTCTCTCTGCATCCCGCTCTCTCTCTTACACTCTCTCTCGCTCTCCCTCCCTCCTTCTCTGAATCTCTCGCCCTCTCTGCATTCTCTCTCTCTTACGCTCTTCTCTCTCTCTCTCTCTCTCTCTCTCTCTCTCCCTCTCCCCTCTCTCAGTGCATCTCTCTCGCCCTCTCTCCGCTTCCCGGTCTCTTCTCATCTCTCGTTCAGGCGTCACTCAATTTCTCAACTCAGTCGTGATTCACAGGCAGCACCAAACCAAATCAGTTTTGCAGAGGCATTCATATATCCAACATGAAATGTGACTAGCTGCAAGCACAATGACCCTGCAACAGCAGTGTAGTATAACACAAATACGCGTACGCACAGGTATTCAAGGTAAAAACATACACACATTTATTAAAAATGACAACTGTACAACTGTTAAAAAAACCCTCACATTTAATTAACAAAATCATTGCAATTTAGAGAGATTTAGACCCTCCTTTTCCTTTGAGTACTCAGCCAGAATCTCTTCTCACTCTCCCTGTTCATTTACTCTCTCTCTCTCTCTCTCTCTCTCTCTCTATCCCTGTTCATTCTCTTGCTCCGTTCATTCCCTCACTCCCTCTCTCTCTCTCTCTCCGTCAATTCAATTGTGCTTATTGGCAGGGACACCCAAAGCAGCACTGCCAAAAATAAAATCATACACATGATACGATATGAAATGTAACAAGTACATCAAAGCAATATACACGAATACACAAATGTAATGTTTATATGAGTAAAATAAAAACACAATGCATGAAATAAGATATGTGGAATTGATAACCGGTGGTAACATGAATAGGCATGACAAAAGCCATTTCAGCCATTTCACGGCAGAGCTACCGAATCCTATGAGCTGTACAGCATGTCTCTCTCCCACCCCAGAATGACTGACAGCCTCTCAGCATCAGTCACGCCCGAGAGCCCACGGACGAGAGCAATTATCCGTTGAAAGAATATTTCACTGGAGTATTTATTAGAATGTATTAGTGAGCGGACCTCAGATCTTCCCATCTTCCCTGGCAAGCCAGATGAGCCTTTCCTGGGTCTTTTACCAGGCTGTGAAGACTGAGCTGCTATTTACCCAGAACCCACCACTCGGGAGTTTTTGATGCACTTATTGGGGTCCGTTTTGTGTGGCTTTATAGCGTTTGTATCCTGATGGTCTGGACGGGAGTGTTTGAGGAGTTTGGTAACAGGGCTAGAAATGATACTTGATAATGATGATATAATATATTATATACATATAATATGATATAGATACTTCAGTGTTGTCCTGAAAGCTGACTGACAGCAGAGACTCTTGGTGTTTCAGGGCGTCACGGTGGAGTGCACATGGATCACTACAATTTAAATGAGTCCAGAATTTACCTGCTCTTTTCTCTATGTAAATATTCAGTGAAAAAGGGCCTAACACCATCTACATGCGGTTTAGTTTCCCTTTGCCATTTGAATTTGAGTCAATTCTCTCCCTTTCTCCATCTCTCCCCCTGAATCTCTCGCTCTTTCTCTCTCTCTCCCCTGAATCTCTCAGTCACATCTTTCTCTCTCTCCATCTCCATCTCTTTCATTCCAATATGTCTCTCTCTCCCTGTGCTGCATCCCCCTCTCATTCCACCCCTCCTTTCCCTCCTTACAGGAGCTGCACAGTCCTGGGGGCTTAATGATCTCTCCACATTAAATTATTTCCCTCAACCCCCCCCCCCTCTGTCTGGGACATCCTCGGGAGCTACTAACGCAGTTAACCGCAGCTCACAGTGTCGTGTTGAGAAATTACACCTCCGTTTCTGTCCGTGATGGAGGCAGGGGAGAGTCATGCGTTTGTCCTTGGGTTCGGCAGGATCCCACCGCAGGGCCTCTGAACAGCCCATCTGCCCAGGAGGAACGCCCTGGGGCGCTTTGGGAACCCGGTTGTGACCACGGAGAGGGAGAGAGGGGTGTGTGTGTGTGTGTGTGTGTGTTTGTGTGTGTGTGGTTTCAAACCCAAACAGAAATAACGGACAGGGTTCGTTTTCCGGGCCCCTCGGGGCAGGGGGGCACTGAGCCGTGTGAAAAGCAGGAGGGAGTGAGAACGCGTTCAGTCCGATATTCCGCCGGCTTTCACCCGCGAAAACGCCGGGACCCGGGCAAGTTCAGAGCCGCTCCACCGTTTCCTAGTCGAAGGCGCACATGCACCAGCGACAGAATAAACTGAGCGTCACGCACTGTTCCACCCCGTGTTGCACCCATAATATAATATAATATATGCCATTTAGCAGGCTTTCACGACTTACAGTAGTGAATGCATACATTTTTCAGTATATGTGGTCCTAGTGGGGATTGAACCCACAACCTAAGCGTTGCCAACGCTGTGCTCTACCAACTGAGCCACAGGGGACCCAGGTGGTAGACAGCGACAGAATAAACTCCTGGTGTCACAGGGATTCATTTTTGTGTGTGTGTGTGTGTCTCGTGTCATCCTCGCACCTCCTGAAGACACCCTGCCCACTCACTGGCTGCTTCCACCTCACCTACAACCATTCCTAGCATAGCGCTTGGGATCTTGGCGCCCGAGAGGTGCATTCCTGTACCTCACGTTTGAGGAATTTCTCTCTGGGGTAATGCTACTGCTTCTGAGGCGAAAAAACTAAACAAAACGAATGTGTTTTGAAATAAGTGCATATGGGGCCCCCCTGGGCGCTGGGGCAGGGACGCTTCTGTGGAGGAAGTGCACCCACCATCTCGAGTGTTTTTACACGGGTGACGCTGACTGATACCGCGGGGCACGGTCTGCTGACAATGTGTGCCCACTTCCTGTCGGAGGAGAGAGATGTGCGTGTGTGTGTGTGTGGGGGTGGGGGGGTGTGAACCAGGGGAGGGCAGGTCCAGACAAGAGCACAACCGTGGAAACGGTGTCGCAGTCGCTAAGGAATGCGTGCAAGTTAGACAAGCCCTCAGAGCGGAGGTAACCAATCACGGCTCCCCGTGTGAGGAGAGCAAAATGAAACGATTGAGCGCAGGCCCCGCATCGCCCGGGCCTCGAATAGGAATTTAATCTTCACTCCTGAACGGCGGAATCTCCTTCCTCTAATCTTCAGCCTGGGTATCCAATCGAGCTCAGGAGAGCCGGGTGTTCGAGAGCAATCTCTTCCCGTTATCCTCTTATCGCTACAGCGCGTCAGTCACGGCGGTGCGGAGCGTTTGATAAAATAACACCCTCGCACCGTCGCGGCAGAATCCTCAAAAACAGGGACCCGTTCCACTGTCGGCTCGCCGGCGTAACTCAGGCGACGACTGCCGTCAATCGACCTTCATTCAGCTCATCGATGCATCGGGGGGTCTAAATCTGCGTTGACTGCATTTTGAGAACGGAGGGGCGGGGGGGGAAAAAAAACAAAAAACGGCAAAAACAAGCTCTTCTGAAATGTGTGGCTCTCTCCCTCCCCTCCCCGCCCGGGAATCCCGCTGACGTGAACAGATGGGAGGAATTATAAATTCACACTTCAACCTCTACGGAGAGGACGAGAATGAGCGCGAGCGAGCGAGGGAGAGGTGGAGGGGGGGGGGGCTACTGAGGAATGAGCTGCGGCCCGAGTTTGACTAATAATCTATAATCTCATTTCAATTCATTACCCGCGGCGCTGAGGCCCAGCGCTGGGCTGCCGTACTGTAACCGGGGTGATGAACGCTGGCGCTGCGCTCAGAAACGAGAGGGGGTGGGGGAGGACCCAAATGGCCCCTACCTGCCACATTACCAGCGCCCCCCCTCAGAGGCCTAGCGGGTGACTGAGGGGGGCGTGCGGATACAGAGACAGAGGACACCGGGGCAAAGAGCCTCCAAGGGCCGAATCATCTGTACCGCCAACGTTCAGACCCAACGGAGACCAAGATGAGAGATGTTTCTAACACCTTGTATCTCTAGCCTCCCCCTACCTCCACCCCTCCTCTATAAATCTTACGGAGGCTCAGAGCCAGCGGAGAGGGAAATGTGGTGTAAATGGATTCCCTGATGCGCTCTGGGCCCGGATGACGGCAGCGCTGGGGCTCGGACCGTTCCAGAAGGAGTGAAGCGCGGGGGCTCCTGGGGCGTGGCACGGTGACCCGGTCGGCCTGACCGTGAGCTGTCCCCGAGGTCACGCCCACAGGGCCGTGCGGAGAGGCCTGATTGGAGCAGAGGGAGAGCGGTGGTCACCGGAGTGTAAATCACGGCCGTAAAAGTGTCCAGGTCGACAGATTGGTCTTTTATTGGCGTCGGTGCGGCAAGGGGCCTTTACGGCCTACGTGTCCCATGATCCTTTGCTTGGCGGCCCTGTTGGTACGACCCCGCCGTGTTTGGGGTATTCCCTCTGGCGTGGGGATGGAGCTGGTGCTGCTGACCGGGGGGGGAAGGGGCACAGGTGTGTCCCGCCGAGATCTGCCACGCTCCTGCCCACCCCCGGGCCTGGACCCCGGGATACGACCTCATTCTCTGGGGGAACATCTGCTCACATCTGCTCTGTTCATCCTCGCTGCATTAACTACGTTACCCATAATGCTGCCAATTACCATGATGACTGATACACACATGGCCCACATTTACTCCACTCAACATGGGGGCTTATTCCACAGACAGAGAAGCACCTCCAGACCTCCTCCTGTATCCTCACACAGTCCCGTTAAGGACATCTCCCAGTCACGTGACCAGACCCCAGGGGTCTCCCCACCCTTCCCCTCTGGAAGAGGAGGATCGTGATTGGCTGCGTGGCGATGGGGAGAGCGGGTGATTTAGGGCCCTGTGTGTGAGCTCCCTCAGAAGGCTGCTTTATAAGAGGCGCCATAAAGCAGAGGCACAAGGTTCACGTCAGAGCAGCGGTCGCAGCCATGAATACTGAACACACCCCGCAGGCCGCAGCACAGCGCGCGCTCGACACACGGGGGAGGGAGGGGCGCCGACTCATAACACTCCTCACAGAGAGACCCTACCCTCACGGCACAACACTCACATATGTAATGTGTGTGTGTGAGTGCGTGTGTGTGTGTGCGCGCGTGTGTGTGTGTGTTACTGTGAGTGAGTGTGCGTGTGTGTGTGTGTGTGTGTGTGTGTGTGTGTGTGCTCGTGTTTCGTCATGTGTCAACATATGTGTGCATGCGTGTTGTATCTACATGCATGTGGTTGGATGGAATTTAGGGACAGAAATATGATGCCATTTGACAGGCTTAAGGCATTTGAGCTTGTATTTGCTGGACCTGCCTCAGCTTGAATCTGAGCTTGCATTTGCTGGATCTACCTCAGCTTGAATTTGAGCTTGCATTTGCTGGACCTGCCTCAGCTTGAATCTGAGCTTGCATTTGCTGGACCTGCCTCAGCTTGAATCTGAGCTTGCATTTGCTGGACCTGCCTCAGCTTGAATCTGAGCTTGCATTTGCTGGACCTGCCTCAGCTTGAATCTGAGCTTGCATTTGCTGGACCTGCCTCAGCTTGAATCTGAGCTTGCATTTGCTGGACCTGCCTCAGCTTGAATCTGAGGTTGCATTTGCCGGGTTTCCCGTCGTCGGCTGAAGCCCCAGGTCTGCGGAGGCCCTTTAAAAATCAACGGGAGCCGATTTCTCGACCGGCGGCCATCGCTGCGGCCGTAACAGAGTCGTCAGGGCGACGTGGCTGGACAGAGCGCTCTGTCACAACACGGTCACCATGGAGACCACCGGGCCACGGCGCTCGCTCTGTGGGGGGTGGTGGGGGGGGGGCGCTTAGTACTGATGACTCTTCCCACCTCAGCCCGCTACGGAAAGCGATCGATGCGCTCGAGAAATGCAAGTGGCGTAATGAAAGCAGCGCGGAGCGCCTTCCTGGGGCCGTCATTACTCTCCATTACGGGCCCCGCCCGCTTCTCCCGCCACAAACGGGCGGGGCGGACACGGCCCGCCAGAGCCGCGATAAGGGCTGAATCTGCACCGCCAGGGGAGGGAGGGGAGACACACCCCGACAAACCGCTTACCTTTCCCGTCACCGCCGACCACACTTTGAGCGTGTTGTCGTCCGAGCCACTGACGATGCGGTTTCCGCAGAACTGAAGGCAGGTGATGACGTGGTCGTCGTGACCTTTGAGCACCTGAGAGAGAGAGAGAGAGAGAGACATTAACCCTGCACTGAGAGAGAGAGAGAGAGACATTAACCCTGACATTAGAGAGAGCAGAGAGAGAGAGAGAGAGAGACATTAACCCTGCACTGAGAGAGAGAGAGAGAGAGAGAGAGAGAGAGAGAGAGAGAGAGAGAGACATTAACCCTGCACAGAGAGAGAGAGAGAGAGAGAGAGAGAGAGAGAGAGAGAGAGAGAGAGGGAGAGAGAGGGAGAGAGAGAGGGAAGAGAGAGAGAGAGAGAGAGAGAGAGAGGGAGAGAGGCAGAGAGGGGAGAGAGAGAGGGAGAGAGAGAGAGGGAGAGAGAGAGAGAGAGAGAGAGAGAGGGAGAGAGAGAGAGAGAGACATTAACCCTGCACTGAGAGAGAGAGAGAGAGAGAGAGAGAGAGAGAGGAGGGAGAGAGGGAGAGGGAGGGGGAGAGAGGGAGAGAGGGAGAGAGAGAGAGGGGGAGAGGGAGAGAGAGAGAGGAGAGAGAGACAGAGAGAGAGAGAGAGAGAGAGAGAGAGAGAGAGAGAGAGAGAGAGAGGGTGAGGTGAATCGCAGAACCAGATCACCACACAGACCCAGCAGTGAGCAGGCTCCTTTAAGGGGACCCGAGTGGAAATCTGAACCTGGGATACGCTGCGGGGGGGGGGGGAAGTGCTGATGCGCTGAATGACACAGCAGTTTAGGAGCGTTGCCGGGAGACTGCCGATGGAGGGGGAGAACGCAGCGACTGAGGCTATAACGGGCGGCCGGTGGGCGTATTAAAATGATCAGGAGCCCTCGGTTACGGGCTGCGGAGACGATGCTGCTTCAGCTCCCACGGTTAGGAAGACGAGGAGAGGCTCGGGCGGGAGAGGCGCGGGCGGCCGCTGAAAGGAACCGGGAATCGGACGTGAAGCGCAGAGACACCGGAAAACCGACCCTGGAATAGACGCCCCCCCCCCGTCTCCCTACGACAGCCTTATGGAGAACATCCAGTTCTCTCAATCAAACTGTGCATCATCAGTACCTCTGATGCCTGCTTTTCATTCAGCGCCGCTTACGATGAGCAAAGCATTCTGGGTAAATGAGCCTGGGTTACCTTGGGTGATTTGAGGTCTCCTCGTCTCCAGTTGGTGTCTATCCTGTGCTGCCTGATGTAGGCGCTCTTCCACGGGCTGTGGGTGAAGCCTGGTTTGAGCACCTTCCTCCTCTTGGGCGGCAGGGGCTCGTCGATGCCTGAGGGAGAAGAGGGGGAGATCTTTGAGTTCATGGCCGAGCTGTGTTACATTTTACATTTTAAGCATTTAGCAGAAGCTCTTATGTGCATTAATACAAGGTAAGAACAATCATAGTTAGCGCACAAGATCAGTGCAGTAATACAGCAATTGTGTTACCAGGGCAATAACATCCTCAATAATGGCTACGCCTCCGGCCTAATCTTGGAGACTCAGACGGGTGAGAACTGGAGCCACTCTCGCCTCGCCCGTTGGGAATTGGGCCGTTGGTGGGAGTGTGGCGTGTCTGAGCTCTGGGCTTACCCTCCTCCCTGCACTTCTCCCTCCACAGCAGGTTGTCCTCGGCCAGGTTGCGCCAGTATCGGCACGTCTGAGCCGCCTGCAGCAGGTCCTTGGGCTCCAGGAATGAGAGGACGTAGAGCGCCAGCTGAGAGAGAGAGACACACACACACACACACACACACACACACACACACACACACACACACACACACACACACACACACAGACACAGACACAGACACAGACACACACACACAGTGTGTCAGTCCACGCACACTGCTCTGTCTGGGTGCATTCACAGTGCAGCCTGCCTTCCCACTATCCTCCGTCCATCTAACGTTATATAACCGCAGATGACAGTATTAAATAACGTGTGTGAGAGGCGGGGGGAGTGGGGGACACAGTTAGTGCAGAAGGAATGCACCCCCCACCTCTCTCCGCAGGCCCTATTACACGGGCCAGACTGTGCAGCCGCTCCTCGGGGCGTAATGAGCAGGGCTCTGTGGGCCGGCCCCAGCACCTCTCCCTCCGCTCAGCCTCTTACTGGCTCCCCAGCGAGGCCCTGACATCTCCATCAGCCCTGCTGCTCTTATTCAGCACTAATGTGCCCAGTGCTCCCCGGCCTGTCAGACCCACTGGGCCCACATTTCAGAGGAAACTCACCAGCAGAGAGGTGCCTGGAGTCCCAGCCCCTGATTGGCAGGGTGGTGCAAAGGAGGGGCGGGGCCGGAAGGGGCCATAAAGGGGCGGGGTATGTCCAAATAAGGGTGTGGCAGTGTGTGGGTGGGGCTGAAGGGGGGCGGGACCAGAGAGGTGGGGAGAATGGCCAAATGAGGGCAGTGCATTGGGGGTGGGGCTAAAGGGACCAGAAAGAGGCGGGGCATGTCCAAATGAGGGCGTGGCAGAGTGGGGGTGGGGCTGAAGGGATGAGAAAGGGGCGGGGCGTGTCTGAAGGAGGGCGGGGCAGAGCGGTCACGGTCTTCCTCACCTCTTTGGGCAGCAGGGAGATGAAGTCTCTCTGGAACTGCGGCTCGATCACCTGCATCATGTGCTTCACCTGCGTGGGCTCACAGCTGTCGATGAGCTCGTCCAGCGCCAGGAGCTTCTCCGGACCGCTCCAGCTCTGTGACACACACACAGACACACACACACAGCGTGAGACTCGGAGAGGGCTGCGTGGGTGTAGGACTGTGTGATTACCATGATTAGCCAGAGCCCCATTTCCAATAACACACCTTCCCTGAACTGAACAGAGCCAGAGGCAGAGCCCAGATGTGACGGTGATTTCAGAAGCTCTAGGGTGTGCGACTCGGTTGTGCAAACGGTGCGTGCAGCCGCAGGAGCTACAGGAGCAGCAGTGACTCATTCCTGGCTGGCGGCGAGGGTACGTGTGACATCACTACGGCGCCACTGTGAGTACGTTAGCTCTTAGCCGGGCCAGTGGAGAGCAGGCCTGGGATTGGCAGTTGATTGGCAGTCCTACTGCTGTGGAACTCTGGCAGTAGGTCTGTCAATCAACAGTAGTAGAGATTTACTAAGGAAATTGTTGTGGCGTGAAAATAGAGGCTATAATGCAGCTCTTTTATCATCACAAATGGCAACACATTAACGACCAATTTACTAAGAGAGGTTCCAATGACAATTCAAATTAAACACCCTCATTCATAATTTTGTGGTAGGAGACCCCCCTAAAAAAGGGTCCGAAACACGTTATGGCAGCTACGTTCCAGATCACGGAGCGCCAAGAAATGGATACGGAGCAGCGAGGGAACCAGGAGAAAAAGAACACTTAGAGATGCAGATCAGGAGATAGAGGTCATGGTCAACGAGGTACCGTCACAAAAAAGTGACATCAGAAGACGACATAAATCATTAGGGGCAACAAAACAAACAGTAGATGACGTAAAGAAAATATGATAAAATAAAAACTTCCGTTCAACATAATGCGAGAAAAAGACACCAGCGGCAGTCCAACCGAGGAAAGAACATTCGAAAAAGAATAAAGAATAGAAACTAGTAACTTGTGATGGGAGAAGGCCAGAGCGTAAAACCATATTCACGATTAATTCCATACCCTCCTGACCGCATATGCACGATAAGATAATTACTCAACCCAATGTACAAAACCGCTTTCACCCCAGGTATACATATGCATGAACAGATTTAACTATTCATCTAAAAGAAAGTCGCAAGGTGACCTAACCCCCCACAAATGCCATCCTAATCGCGATTTGGCTCGCTGCGGCCGTTCATTAAATCCGACGTAGATATCGTGACCTTTTAGCGACTGCTTTTGCGTTGGAATAGCGGTCGCAATCCTTTACTAAATCTGGCCCTCGCAGCCCTATCCGAACGCTCCAACCTTCGTCAGTATTTTAGTACAGCTGTGTGTGGGGGATTTCACATTTACTAATATTAAATAGCTGCTTCAGCCCAAATTCTCTCTGGACGACGACTGCTTGAACTCATAAAACTTTCCTTTGGAAGTGAAAAACATCCTAATTGCCAGAGGGAGGGATGGATGGAGAGAGAAAGAGAGAACGAGAAGGGGAATGAGAGAAGGCGAGAAGGAGAGAGAGAGAGAGAGAGAGAGAGAGGAGGAGGGGGAGGGAGGGGGGAAAGAGGGAGCAAGAGGGGAGTAAGGGAGAAAGGGAATGAAAAAGAGGGAGAGAGGTAGGGGTGGAGAGGTGGAGAGAGGGAGGGAAGGAGAGAGAGAGCGAGAGTGAAAGAGGTAGGGGAACAGCGAGAGAGAGCGAGAGGGAACGAGAGAGAGAGGGAGGGAAGGGGAGAGAGAGAGTGGGAGTGAGAGAGGTAGGGGGACAGTGAGAGAGAGCGAGAGGGAACGAGAGAGAGAGGGAAGGAGGGAGAGCGGAAGAGTAGGAGACAGACAGAGTGCTGTGCTTTATGAAAGGCAGAGAGACGGGGTGCATGCCAGTGTAGAGGACCTGTGCCTGAAGGGGCTGGCGCTGTGAAGGGGCTGGCGCTGTGAAGGGGCTGGCGCTCTGATGGGGCTGGCGCTCTGATAGTGAGCAGTTCAAAGGGGCCGTGGATTACCTGCTTTATAGCGTGTTAATGTGCGTCTGAACATGAATGCTCCTGCAAGTCCTCTTACAAACACAGCAGGAGAGGGTGAGACTGGGCCGTCTCATTTAAACAGGCTGCTCCTGCTCCTGGCTTACTGTTGCCTTTCTTTAACACCCAAACTGTGCTTTCTTCCCCACTGTTCTTTGATTCTCCCTGCTCGAGGTGGGGATGCAGTGAGCAAGCTGTGTGCGTGTGTGTATGTTATGTTTGAGTGAGTGTGTGTGTGTGTACCTGTGTGTGTATGAATATGTGTAAGAGAGTGTGTATGTTTGTGTGTGTGTGTATATATATGTGTGTGTGTGTGGATATAGATCCTCTATCAGTGTCAGGTTGTGGATTTAGATCCGGCCTGTGCTTCCACAGATCAGGAGGGAGCAGGAGTTTAGAGAGAGAGAGAGAGAGTGCTTCACACAGATGGTGTTTCAACAGAGAGAAAGAGAGAGAGAGAGGAGAGAGGGAGAGGGGGAGAGAGGGAGAGAGAGAGAGAGAGAGAGAGAGAGAGAGAGAGAGAGAGAGAGAGAGAGAGAGAGAGAGAGAGAGAGAGAGAGAGGAGAGAGAGAGAGAGGTGTGGCGGGTTGTGTAACAGCGCCGTGAGGCGTCGGGCCCTTAGCGCTCTCTGTAATCCTGCGGAGGCCACGTCTCGGCTCCTGCAGGGCGCCCTGCCCTCTCAGACACACAAAGCTCCCTCCCGCACATCAATCAGACCCGAGGCCCCAACGCCACTCCGGCTCTCACTAAAGCGCCTTCACTCAGACCCCGTAACGAGAACCCAGCTCGTCTTCTGACCCGCGCTTCTGAGCGCAAAACCTTCACCGGTCTCGCTCCGGCACCCATCCTTTCAGACGCAAACTCTCTCTTTGAACACTGTGGTTTTCTGATCTTTCATCAATCATAACAAAAAAATCTTTGTTAATAACCACATATCCAGGGACCTGCATCAGACATATAGCAGTGCAGTTTTCGCCAGCTAGTTTACAAAAAAAACCTAACGCCCTCACGGCCACCAAGACCGTCTCTTCGTTTGTTTTCCGCAGGGCTTTAAGATTTAAGCTCCTGATGTTCGCGGACTTTCAAAAGTGAAGTCGGGCGATTAACCCGTTTCTCTAAACTTCAACAAAAACAAACAAAAAAACCCATAGAAGTAAACGTCATCTCGCCGGCGCTCCTTTTGTGCTCGCTGTGGATAAACAGCGGCCCTGCTAACGAGCGGCGCGGATGCTTTATCCCGGCAACAACAAAACAAATCCCAGAGCCCCGGGTAAACATCCATTATACATTTGGAGCAGATGGTTTGAGTGCGCGCGCCATTGTAACGCGTCTGAAACGCAGACGGATCTGAGAGGGCGGAGGAAGCGCCGGAGCGGAGGCTTCTGGGCGGAGCGCGTCTCCTTTCATCGACTCTCCCGCCACAAACAGCCCCGACCCGCCATCGGCAAACACCTCCCCGCGGCCTGTCCCTCCTGAAATACAGGTAGGGGGGTTTACCTGAACAAAGCCAGCGTCTGTTCGGCCGCGCACGCGTATACGGGAGGGGGGGGGAGGTGGGAGAGAGGCGCAGACTGCCTGCGTGCTTTATTCCTGAGTCAACTCCTCGTTGTGTGAGAACAGGTCATTCGACGCCGCAGCAAACATTGGGACAAGGGGGAAATTATCTCGGAGGACCGTGCTGAAGGGTGATTGGCCGAAACATCTGTTTTCTGATGAGCTTTGCCCTGGGCGGGGGAGGGGGATAATAAGGCTGAAGACATTTATGGGGGGTTGGGGCCTGTGTAGACCTGCCGCTGCGGCGGAGCTACTAACCTGAAAGGTGCGGAGCCATTCCTGGAGTCCGGCGGGCGGCTGGATGGAGGTGATGCGCCGCCGCTGCTGGCCCTGACCGTTGGCGGCGCGTAAGACCCCAAACGTGGTGGGAGTGACCGGGTACGGGACGAGCCCTGCAGGGCTGCAGGAGGAGAGAGAGAGAGAGAGAGAGAGGGAGAGGGAGAGAGGGAGGGAGAGAGGGAGAGGGAGGGAGAGAGAGAGGGAGAGAGAGAGAGAGAGAGAGAGAGAGAGAGAGAGGGAGGGAGGGAGAGAGAGAGAGGGAGAGAGAGAGAGAGAGAGAGAGAGAGAGGGAGGGAGAGAGGGAGAGAGAGAGGAGGGAGAGAGGGAGAGGGGGGAGAACAGGGAGGGTAACAGAGTGAAGGGGGATAACAGACAGAGAGAGAGAACAGGGGAAATCAAGTTATGAAATAAAGAAAACAAAAGAGAAGTGGGGGGGGAAGATATTTTCAGGTGCTGCAGGCAGAGGGCATTGTGGGTAACGCAAACAGGAGCAACAGGGGAGGCTTGCATATTCTATTAGTTTATGCTTGTTTGTTTATTTGTTAAACCCCACAGACGAACGGGCCAATCTGGAGGTGTGAGCTTTCCCCCCTCCCGATGCCATAACCACTGTTCTGACGTTAAAAACAAAAACAACCTTCAGATGCGCCGCATTAAGCATTTATAGCCAAAGGGCCAATTTCAAACACTTGTCCCCGAAAAACCACAGAAGAAGAAAGGCACGTATCAAAAAGAATAAACAGAAAGAATTAAAAAAAACGGACGAAGATACGCTTTACTTCACACAGCAAAATAACAACGAGTAGAACCTAAAACAAACACGAGCAGCTATAGATATGGAGGGGAGCGCTGTGGTGAGTAAAGCAGAACGGAGAGACTTGAGAGCTCACACTCTACCAGGGTAGAGTCCTGCTCTTAATCCACACGGGGACCTGCAGGCAGCACGTCTGCAGACTCCTCCCTCAGCACGTCTACAGAGGCTCCTATAGGTGGGAGGCTTTCCACTGACATCACACGCAAACGCTTCGCCCGCAAACGACACTGAGCCCGGCTCTCTCTGACGGCCGCGCCCACTTCGCCGGCCCGCCCCGTCTCGTCTCTCGCGGTGCGACGGCGTGGCGGCGGGTTCCGCTTGGCGAGTGGGCGAGTGAGCGAGGGACGCAGCGTTTCAAGCCGTTTAGCAACCCTTCCATTATTAATGTGCAACAACGCAGAGGGACTGGAGCCTAATGGCATTCCTGTCACGCATAAAGCCTATTTTAATTACGCCGCTGTAAGGAAACAGAAGCAGGAATAGGCCCTTGCTCATAAAGGGTGTGGGTCTTGAACAGACGAGCGGGGTGATGTGGGGGGGTGTGAGCTCCCCCCCCCTCCCCTCCCTGAATCGGAGAGAGACCCCAGTCTTCTCCCCACCGGGACTTCAAAGTGCGCACGCTGTTTGTGAAAATTGTGCTGGACGTCAGAAACGGGGCCCCCGGGGGCGCTGAGGGGGGCAGGGGTGCGGTCTGCGAGCGCGTCGATCGTGCCCCGCGGATTCGCCGTGCGCCCCTCTGCCCGGCGACAGGCTCCTCGAGGATGAGGGGTCACTTTCGTAACGCGGACTCATTTTCAACGGGATCTCGTGTAGAGAACAGTCGGGAAGGTGTGTGGGAATGACCAGGCTGCACAGCCAATCAGACCGGCCCTCTGTGAGGAAGGCAGTGTCCCTCTGCGTGGGGGGGGGAAGCGTTCGCACCCGACGGGCCGAGAGTGAGGGGGAGGGGGAACACCGCGGAGCCGAGTGCGGGCGCTACAGATGCTAATCCTGCTCCTCGGCCTTGGTGTGAATCTCCAGAGCTCAGAGCAGTGGATGAATCATGTTTAATAAGAGGGAAAGTCCAGCGAGACGTTGGCCAAGGCTGCTCCTGCACTCTGACCACACCGGCTTTACACGGCTGCTCTACAGCGCAGAGATCTGGGGGCCCAGGGACTACACAGTGTGCTACGGCTTGGGTGTGTGTGTGTGTAACTGATTGAGAGTGTGTCTATGTGAGTGAATGTGTGTGTGTGTGTGTGTGTGTGTGTGTAACTGATTGAGAGTGTGTCTATGTGAGTGAATGTGTGTGTGTGTGTGTGTGTGTGTAACTGATTGAGAGTGTGTCTATGTGAGTGAATGTGTACTCTGGCCCTAGAAGGAGGGGGGTGGAGGGTCTGGATTTCCCCTCCCAATATATGGGCCAGCAGCGTGTGTGAAACTTGTTCGCGTGTGGATTTATTTCCAGGCGTCGCTGAAATGTGCCGACCTCAGCAGCCCTAGCTGCACGTGGTCTCGGCGATTGGCGGTGGAGCGTCACACTTGCGCTACGGCAGGCAAACGCGGTCCCTTTTATTCACACCCCGCTCTGCATTTACCCCTTCAGATCCACGGGCCCGATCGACCGTGCTGGTGAAACTCCCCACCGAGTGAGTTCGACTCTGCCGCGGAAATAACGCGCCACCGGCCGGCGTGAGAGCGCCGTGGCCATCGTCGATCGGGCAGGGGGCAACGGAGGAGCTGCTGACGGAACCAGAGTGGCTCGGTTGCAAGTGAGCGCTGATGACTCATCAGCACGGGACACACTGATGAGTCATCAGCTGGCGCCGTATTGAATGATGACAACTAGGATATATTTAGAGAGAGCACAGTGTGTTAGAAGGGAGGTAGGTAGGTGTGTGTGTGTGTCTGTCTGCGTGTGTTTTTTGTGTGTCTGCGTGCATGTGTGTGTGTTTGTGTGTATGTATGTATGTTCGTGTGTGCAAGTGTAAGTGCGTGTGTGTGTGAATATGTATGCGTGTCTGTGTGTGTGCGTCTGTGCGTGTGCGTGCGTTAATATGTATGCGTGTCTCTGTGTGTGTGTGTGTGTGTGTGTGTGTGTGTGAGAGAGTGTGTGTGTGTGCATGTGCGCATGAATATGTATGCGTGTCTCTGCATGCATGTGTGTGCGTGCGAATATGTATGCGTGTCTCTGTGTGTGTGTGAGAGAGAGTGTGTGTGTGTGAGTGTGCATCAATATGCATGCGTATCTCTGTGCGTGTGTGTGTGTCTGCAGGGCTGCTTGGGGACAGTGGCCCAGCCTCCAGATCCACACTAAGAGGGCGTGTCCCAGGAGAAGGGCCGAAGGCGGGGCTTTACCTTGGGTACTCCGGGCCTTTGCAGGGCTTCTTCCCTGAAGGGAAAGATCGGACCTCAGGGCCATGGTCCAACTTTCTCTTCATCTGTGAGACAAAAGAAAGGGGGAGAGAGAGAGAGAGAGAACCATCACGGGCCTGACAACAGTGAAGTGAGAGTGAGAGTGCGGGTGAGAGCGGAGCCCGCTGCAGCTGGCCACACAGGCACAAAGAAACAGGATAATAAGACATTCTGTATTCACGGCCTCAACCCCTCCGCTGGGCACAGAAACCTGCTCCACCCACTTTCAGGAGGAATAACAAACCCTGGGAGTTTTAATCAACGCTTCCAACTGTCTAATTAGGGTTCACTCTGCACATTCACTCCCTCAATCACATCTGTGTGTGTGTGTGTGTGTGTGTGTGTGTACATCCTCGGGGTGTGTGTGTGTGTATGTGTCTGCGGGGTGTGTGTGTGTGTGTATATACATGTGGGAGTGTGAGTGTGTGAGTTTGTGTGTGTGTGTGTGTGTGCCTGTGCGAACGAGTGTGTGTTTGCATGCATGTCTGTGTGTGTGTGCGCTTGTATTTGTGGGAGTGTGTGTGTGTGCGATGTGTGTGTGTGTGTGTGTGTGTGAGAGAGCGTGTGGGTATGTATGTATGGGTGTGTGTATGTGTATTTGTATGTGGGTGTGGGCGTGTATGGTTTGGCTAAAACCTCAAAAAAACATCTGTACACACAAACGTACGCGGGACAATGGCACAGTGTTTAAGCAAGACTAAGCCCCAGGCCTGACTCTCCACCTGAAGCTCCTGCCCTCGCCCTGTCAGACCCCCCCCCGCTGCCACTCTGCCCTGTCGTGGGCTGTGATAGGGCATCAGAAACACATTCCTATTGGCCGGGGGCCAGAGGGCTGAGCTCAGTTTGCATCCTCAGCACCAGAGGCCTGCTTTGATTTATACTGCAGCTCTCAGAGAGAGAAATAGAGCGACCCCATTCTTCACAACCCCCTCCTCCCTCCCTCCCTACCTCCCTCCCTAGCACTCCTCCACTCCCACTCCATTGCCCCCTCCCTCCCTCCTCCTCCTCCCACACATACACACAAACAACCACAAACTACTCCTGCTTGGGTGCATCGCTCCAGCCTGGATACAGAGCATCCACTCACAAAACAAAGGTCTCATTGTCCAACGGTGTAGCGGTCCCACGCCACATTTGAATAAAACTATTTCTGGGGCGGGACATTAAACAGTGTCTCTCCGCGCATCGTGACTTTAAATGCCATTACGGGCAGCGTGCGTACGAGACCGTCGCGCTCCTGGGGTTATATTCCACCTTTTTAAGAAACATATTCATGGGGCCCAAAAAAAAACTGCCCGAGGTTATAGTGGTCTGAAAAATGATTCTTTATTTTGTGTGACGGATCGTGCGCGCGCTAGGCGTGCTCCGTGAGGCGGCGAGGGAGCACTCTCTCACACACGCACAGAGAGACACACACACACACACACAGACACACACACACACACACACAGACACACACACACACACACAGACACACACACAGACACACACACACACACACAGACACACACACACACACACACACACACACACACACACACACACACACACCTGGCTCGGAATCATTTATTCAACCTACAGCACCTCGCTCGCCCACGTCAAACGAAAAACAAAAAGGCAAACGGGTCTAAAAATATGCCTTTATTTGCATGACAAGCCCTGCGGACTCTGCCTCGAGTGATCTGAGTGATAAACGGCTCAAAATCCTCAGCGTAGGGAGCGGACGCTTAATCAGACGCCTTAAGGTCAGAATGTGAAATATTCAGCGCGCTATCATCCCCGACACATTCTTTGAGATACAAGGCCGTGACTAAACGCGAGGCTGACTGATGAGGCGCATATTTGAATATATATTTGTGCTTTTCACTGAACACAACAGCAGCGCGAAAAGAAATAAAAACAAAAAACGCAAACCGTTATCGGCAGCCCGAGGTTAGAATGTGAAAAATGTGAAGCGTTGTCACGTCGAAATGTGAACTCCATTCTGAGAGAGACACAAAAAAAAGGCTGTGGCTTCCGAAGCCAATTTGTTCCCTTCACGGGAATCTCCACAGGACAAACGTAGTTGATAAGCCCGAGCTTTCGCAGGGACATAATGAAACCAGCTGATCTGGTATCGCTTCCCAAAGACAGGACAGCTCACACACAGGAAAGAGGCCGTGTTTAGCTAAGGAGTGTTTCCCCAGTTCAGAATTTGAAAGTTCTGCTGCATTAAAAAAAATGGTAGTCTGCCCACGCATGTACGCACACGCACACACACACACACACACACACACACACACACACAGAGAGAGAGAGAACATAAGAACAAAATGAATAAAAAACAAATGTTGGACGACAGCTGCACTCCTCAGTGTCTGCTTTTAATACGGTTAAAAGATCTTATTTATTTTATGTCTCGCTCTCTTCTTTCCATTTGGGAAGTGGTTTTGTTTTATAAGACTCTTTAACCGTTAAGATCCGTCCATTCAAACACATCTCGAGTCCCAGAGCAATGATCTCACTGCAAAGGCAGTTGAAGTGTTAGGGAGAGCTGGTGTGTGTGTGTGTGTGTGTGTGTGTGTGTGTGTGTGTGTGTGTGTATGTGTGTGTGCATGCATGCGCCCGTGAGTGTGTGTGTGTGTGTATGCGAGGGGTGTGTGTGTGTGTGCGTGTGTGCATGCGAGGGTGTGTGTGTATGCGTGGGAGGGTGTGTGTGTGCGTGTGAGTGAAGAAGGGAGGAAGAAGGGAGGGAGGGAGGGAGAGATGCGTTCAGAACCTCAAGTTTATTCAGTCGCTCGCATTTGAGCCTGGGAAAAGGTAACCCTAGACCAGCACACTACGCAGTGTTTGTAAACTGTGTTCTAATTACTGCCTGGCTGAAATCTCCCTCTCGGTCTCTCCCTCTCTGCCTCTCTCGGAAGGAGGGGAAGTGAACTGGAACAGAGAGGAAGTCCAGATATTTATTCTGAAAGACAGGGCGCACACACCCCCGCAAGTGAAACAACCACAACCAATACCAGCCTCACCGGTTTTGTCTTTGAATGGAAAATCTTGTAGCCATCTTTCAGTTCAGTTACAAACAAATATCACCGTTTATATAGATCACAGTATATTACATTCATATTTTTAACAACTTCTGTGCTTATACGACATATCTAAATAAAGAATGGTTTTGAAACAGACAATTATTTAGTTTGAGCTAAGGGGAAACCATATAACTTTATATACATCAGGCACAGCTGTGCTTTCCACTTTCCCAAAGTTTTAATTGGCCAATAAGCATGCAGTAGACATTTAATGGGAATGCAGGAATTTGATCAAAGCTTAAAAACCACTGCAGTTCAACCATTGTGGATTATCAGCTGTTCAGCATTGAATATTAAGGATTAAGCTCCCTTGGGTCACACATGGCTAAATCTGGCAATTTAAGTTAGACAAGAGTATGTACTAACCAAAAGTGAGTGAAAACCAGAATTTGTAATGGGACATCTCGACATCTAATGCTGTGTACCATACAGACGCTCCGTGGCTATACTATTAAAACAGCACTGGTCCCTCATCTGGTTCTGTGTGGCTCAATAGGTAGAGCGTGGCGCTGACAACGCTTAGGTTGTGTGTTCGATTCCCACTGGGACCACGTATACTGAAAAATGTATGCACTCACTACTGTAAGTCGCTTTGGATAAAAGCGTCTGCTAAATGGCATATATTATATTATTTACCCTCAGAATGACCAACATGGTCATTTATGTCTGTTTATTATTGTTGACGCGGCCGGTGTGTGAGGGCTCTCGGTATGTCGCGATAGTGCAGAAAACAGCCAAACACGGGGGACGGACGTCTGGACAGCACGCGGACGCTCACGATCCTTCATACCGCTCGCGAAAATAACGCAAGTCAATGGCGCTTCGCCTCGCGCGAGAGGAAGGTATGCCGCCTTTCAGCGAAAGCCGTTAATCTTTTTCTTTCTTTTTTTTACTCTAATGTAACCCACATTAAAATCCTCCCGTAATTCACCGACAGCTAAACTCGACAGAGCCTCGGTGTTGACGAAAAAGGCTCCGTTTTCAAAGTACAAGACACACACACACACACACACACACACACACACACCCATTATCTCGCGCGGTCGTGGTTTACGGACGTAACAGAAGTGCGAGCATCGGGGCTACACCGCAACCAGCACAAACTGTTCAACAGGCTGTAGCTACGGGAGACCAGTGCGATTACCACGCATTCATATCTGAAGCATCACTCAGAAAGTATGCAAAATGCCTTTGTTCCGAGATACAAGACACCATTTTATCACTTTCTTTAAAATACCAACAGGCATATGCCCAACTTCCCCAGCAACGGCACATATAATCCCCTTATAAACGCTACACGCTCCGAATTATACCTTCGTGTACAGAGAAAGTGAAATCCACATTCAAACAGGATGTGAACTACCGAAGCAGCAAACGCTTCATAAATGCAGCTAAACACGAATAATCGAATCGCTGAATGCTGCTGTGCTCGCTGCCACCGTACACAACGTAACGCAAAGTAGAAGATTTTTTTATTTTTTGGGGGTTATTCAAGAAAAACACGACAGAACCCTCCACCGTAACACGCCCATTGCCCGGTGCGAAACGCAGAGCCTGGGATCCGTGCAATAGCGCCGTGAACCTGCCGGGATAAATGTGCAGCGATCTACACTCCAGTCTACAGGGCACGCAGGTGCAGCCGCAGTAACTCGCGAAGCGGATGGATGGTAGGGGATAAAACGCGATCGAAGAGGAGGGGAGGAGGGGGGAAAAAACAACAAAAAATCGAGAACCCCGTGTGTTGATTAGCAAATTCCAATAAAGCAAAGGTAAGCGGGATTCGGATATCTAGCCGAAGAGCAGAGGGGTCGATTTTTTTCTACATGACGGTGTTTCAGCACCAAATCAATACCCTTGAATCAAGAATAAAACCCCAACCCCCGCATGCCGTTGTCTTTACAACAGCAGGACAACATAAAAGCGTAGGCTATATATTTTTTTTACTGAATGTGGGAACGCATCTCACGCGAATGGTTTTTATTTCTCTTTTCTCCGCAGTGCTCTGAACGTTCACGTTAAGCGCAGCGCTGCCGTTTACATCAAGCCCCGTTACTGACAGCCAAACGCGTACCACAGACGCGACTGAAACAAGACCAATATAAACATAAATGCGGTACTGGTACTGGTGGACATTAGGCAATAGCTCCACGTCGAAAAAAACCAACCCCCGCCCCCAAAAAAACCCGGACCAAAATACTCACTTTATAGAAAATCATCTTTAAAGTGCCGTAGAACCCCATCGTTGTAGTCCTGTGCGGCTCCCTCACTGGCAGTTGGTGCTGAAAGCCCTGTGTCTCTGAGTAGGACGTATCCTCTGACGGCGCGCGAGCTGCTCACTCTCAGGTGGATCCGACACCGTCTCTGATGTGGACATGCTCGGGCACGTCACTCACGGCACGAGCGCACGAGCGAGCGAGCGAGCGAGCGCGGGGCAGAGCCGGCGACGACCGGAGCTCCGCAGCGACACACCGAACGAGACTCGGGGGCGACGATTCGACAATAATTCGGCATGCGACTGATACTCACAGTGCTCGCTCACACACACACAACCCACCCGGCCCCACAGGACTGTGAGAGAATAATGAGAGGAAGAAATGCCGAGAGAGGAGAGGAGAGGGGAGGGAAAAAAAAGAAAGGGGGAAGTAGTGCTTGAAGGAGGTGGAAAGAAGGGGAGGGAGGGGGCAGGGGCAGAGAGCGAGAGAGAGAGAGAGAGAGCGCGCAGGACGGTGCCCTCCGTCAAGCCTGTACTACGGCTAGGTTTGCTAGGGGATCGGATTACACCGTCCCCGGTGGTGAGGAGGCGAATGGTGCAGTCCTCGAGCTCAGCTCGAGCCCTTATGCGCAGTGTAGGGATGTGAGCGTGAGCGTGAGCGTGGCGCGAGGGACGGAGCACGCGGCGGTCTGGGATGGTTCCGCGCCTGGGGGGCAGGACGCATATTTTGCGCAGGCGGATTTGGGCCGAACGGAGCCCCCCTCTCTCCCCTAACTCGCTGCCCCCCCTCCGTGTCTTGTCCTTTCCCCATCATTGAGCAGGTGGTATTTTCGCCAGGGGTCTGTTTTTGTATCCGCTGCATAATCAGAGCTTACTCGGTTGCAGAGGGCAAACATTTTTTTCCACCGTAATTAAAATGACAAAAGTACTTTTAAACAAAAGTTAAAACCTTTTGTGGGAGCCGTGTTCGTTTAACACATGCACCTCTTTACGGTTCATATTATTAACACGCATATATATCCTCCATATTTCTTCAAAAAAAAATAATAAAACGGAATTTTTTTATACATTAACATTGCCGCTGACGCTATATAAGATATACTCGTGTCGCGTGGGTATGAGAAAAGGGATGCTTATCGACAGTAGCAGTGTAGTAATGTCCTATTTCAATATTGTTTAATCAATGTGTCCAATGTAGTAACGGAGTAGTATCCAGCGCAGTAACTGAGGTGCTCTGTTACTAGCAAGACAGGATAAAGAGTGGTATGTGTGTAAGAGAGAGGGAGGGATATAGGGATATTATAAGAGGGAGAGAGAGGGATAGAGAATGAAAGAGGAAGGGAGGGAGATGGAGGGATACAGGGATAGAAAAAGAGAGAGAGGTATATAAGGATTGAAATGGAGGGAGAGAGGGATGGAGGGAGAGAGAGAATGAGGAGTGCTGTGTCCCCACAGTCTAAAAACCCACACAAAGTATTTACCTGGAGACTGTTCTGAGATATTTCTGCAAAGGGCAGGGTATGAATACATTCATTAGTGCTCCGTTACCTTCCAGAGTCAGGCACAGGGATATATTTATTCATCAGTAAACAAACCTGTGGCTGGCTTCAGAAAGCAAATGGGCAGGAAGTGACACTTTCATCCACTTGGACAAAAATAAATGAGAATTTAAAAACCAAACGCAAAAAAAGAAAGAATCATACACAACGAGCAACGACTGCTCCAGCCGCGCGCGTCACTGATCTCCCACATTCCGCGGCTTCACCGGCAACATGCCCATATTTGGTGGTGAAACATCCCCCCTCCCCAACACCCATTAAGACATAAGTCTCCTTCTAGGTGCTGTAGGTGACAAGAGACCTTTTATCCATTTGTCTTCTCCCTCACAGTACAGGACCAACGTCACACAAAACGAGCGTTTATTTCACGCGCTGAAGGTCAGGCGTGGAAAGCTGCCCCACAGGCTGAGCTCGGGTTCGGCTGAGCGCCGGCCACGCAGTCCGCTCCCTTCGATCAGCGCCTCTCCTCGCCCCCCACCCCGGCCCCGGCTACTGTTGACTTTACACGGCCGGCATCGGCCAGTGAAGCGGAACCAAACACGAACCAAAGGACTCTCCTGGGAGCGTCTCTTTTCACAGGTGGGAGACCTCGGGGGCGGCGGAGATGCAAACAGGCCTTTGAGCCACTCCGCCGCCTGTAATTAACCCCCCGAGCCCGCTGCTTATCTGATAGCAAATACGCCAAGCCGGCTTTCCCCCGCGCTGGCTTGAGGAGGAGGAGGAGGAGGGGTCAGATCCGTCGCCAGACACAGGGGATTTTCATTGTGCGCGTCCTGCTCCCGTGTCAAAACAACAACAACAGAGCGTTTACTGCAAAACAAATCAATATGCAGGACCCTGCTGCACCGACCTCTCGCTCCAGCCGTGATTGCTCTTGCCATTTTAGACGTGCCCGTCGTAAGTCGCTCTGGAGTGCCTGCTAAATGTCTGAAACGACTCCACCGCGTCGCTGACCCCAGCGATCAGCCAGACGATCAGTGGAAGAAGGTGGTGGGGGGGGGGGGGGGCATGAGCACACCCCACTCGGGGCTCTGGGCCGTCCCCTGTTTCACGGACTGACGCTTGAGACCTCCTTTATCAGCGTCTCCCTGCCCAGGTGATAGAGCTCCAGGGCACAGCTCTCGCTCACACACGGGGAGAGATAAGGCGTGACACCGTAATGGCCTCAGCTGGAAGCCCATGGCGACTGTGTGCAGAGACGAGGCCCCACCTGCCGCGCTCGTGTTTTTCGCTCTACGTCTCGGCCCCAAAAAAAGTGTCTGTGTCAGCTGTTCCTATCTCCCAGAGAGAAATAATGTAGACGTTTCTAAAGCTGTGCCACGAGTCAGACACGGCGCCCGAGGACGTGAAAAGGCTGTACCGCACCGACTACAAACACCTTCCCAACGTTTCCACCAAAATACAGCGAGCTTCATCATTAACGAAGCAAGGCGTGCGTGGTGCCAAATAATCCTCCAAAACCAAAACAAAAACAAACTAAAGGAAGAAAGGAGAAGCTGGACTCCACTGCCGGTGTGAGGGATAACAGGACACCCCGAGGGAACAGAGGGAAAAACAAACTTCAAAACAGACGAGCTTTATGATTGGCCGGGCTGCGGGTAGGCGCATTATTCAGCGGCGCTCATTACGTGGGAGTCCAGGGGCTTGAGCGGTAGTGGAGCCGCGGTCGCAGGCTCGGGGTGGTGGTGCTGACGGGCATCTGGAGTTTCTCAGCTGTGCCGACAACTAGCATGACCAGCTAGTTACGCGTTGCATAACAACAAGCGTCTTTTGTGAGGGGCAACGTGACGAAATGACCAGCCGTCAAAACGAAGCGTCCGACGGCCTGCTCACCTGCTTAACCCGAAACCGAGAACGGGAGCAGGTGCAAGGATGAGGTCATCTCTCTCTCTCAGTTCCCCCCCATCGGTCACTATGGCAACCTTACTGGTTCTCACCCCCCTCGGTCACTATGGCAACTCTACTCATTCCGGTGGTAGTGGGGGGTGGTGGAGGGGTTGGCCAGATGCTAGGCCTCGTGGGACCGGGGAGGTTTTTTTTTGTCGTCACCCCCTCCCGAGCGAAACCTCCCGTCCCTTGAGCAGGTCTCTGGAATGCGTGGCATGTGAAAGGGGCGGGCCGGGAGGCTTTGAGGAGCGCGGAGGGCCCATTGTTAGCCTCCTGCGGCGCGCTAACGCATTAACGGCCGCGCGGGGCCCGCCCACGACCAGAACAAGGGAGTGGGCGCGCGAACGCACACTTTTAAACAAAACAGGTGTGCGTGTCCTGAGAACGCGTTCGTCTCGGATTCCGTCTTTTCACTCCTTTCATTTAATGTCACCGGGCCGGGACAGAGGAGCCAGTCATGACAAACAAAATGGGGGAGGGAGGGGGCATGCCCAGTGGTTAACGGAGTGTGAAAATGAGACAACTGGATCCCTTACATTGGACAATACATAAACTGCACTTAAAATAGACTTGTACAACTCAAGACGAATGGCTGCAGGGCAAACGCTAATAAAACGCACACAGAGCGCTCGGGTATCTATGGCACCGTTTCAGCCTCAAACACCAACACGACGTGTCCACAGAGGAGCTCTCAAAGCCGTTTACGGTTCCGATGAGTCACTCAAACCCCCCCCCCCCCACTCTGATGAACAGGCCAGCTCTATCTTTCAACCGTTCGTGGCAAAGGCCTTCTTCTCAAAAGAAAGCCCCAACTCAACACACACGAGGTGTTTGTTTTTATTCTTCGTTGCAGTGTCGTGGGTTCGCTTGGGGGCGAGGAATTCATACGGCTCTAGGAAACCTTCCGAGCTTTTCAAACAAAACGGATCAAGCTGGAAATAGATTGAGGTCAAAGTTTTAGAACCAGAGGGAACGGGAACATGGGTCTACACATGGCAGATGTGCAGCGCTGGGCAGTGAACTTGGTCAGCAACAACCCCCAAAAAAGAGTGTTCGGAAAGCGCTGGGGCATTTTAAAACATCGATTCGTCATTGTCCCGATTGAGACGGAAAGGGGGGTGACCGGTTCCATTTTAATTCTGGGAGGGTGGGGGGGGGGCTCAGATGACATTCCTGTTAGGGAGGAGTTAATGAATGCAGCCATGTATCACAGAAAGCATTCCACACAGCACAATGATGCCATCTGCTCGCCGTTTCCGACCGTCGCAGCGTTTGTCTCCCAGCGCAACAATGAACCAGAGCCGTCGTTCAATCAAATCAGGAGGAAACTAGACCCCCCCCACCCCCTGCCCAAAGAAATCTGGATACTGCCTCTACAGACCACATTTCATTCCAAATGACATCTAGAGTCATTTAGCTCAGCCAGAACTCATGTGAAGGCCTACTTGTCCAATTTGCCTGAGATTTAAGAGGAAAATCAAGAGAGGAACGGCCATAAGTTTGTCAAACATCGATTTGAAATATGTTCCATGAACGTGGCTTTGATACGAGATGTGACAGAATCTTAGAATTCTGATATCCGGCTCGGTGGATCCTACGACGCTTTTCGGCACAAAAGTGGAGAACGTTCGTTTTTTGGGGCAATCGATTACACACGATTCCATCAAGAACGACCCCATGGACTGAACGTTTTGATGTGCCGATCGCTGCTAAATAATTCACCGCCCGCTGTCGAGCAGGTAACTCACAGCTTTTATTTTCACCTGCGTGGCAGGCTGTTCGGCGGTTGCCAGGCAGCAAAGACCCGAGGGCCTGAAAGGTCACTGGGAGCTTGATGGGCCTCTGATCTCAGATCTGTGGGCCTGGGAGTCAGAGAGCTGGGCTAGACCACTGATCTGAGATCTGTGGGCCTGTCTGCCTGGGAGTCCTAGAGCTGGGCTAGACCACACGGGCCACTGATCTCAGATCTGTGCCTTAAGAGTTAAAACAGAATGAATAAAATGCTTAGCAACTGCACCCAAATACTTTCACGTACGAGCTTCAAGCTCTCACTTAACAGGCCTAGGTGCCTTTCAAAAACAGAGTGACTTTGCAAAGTTTGTGTGCGCAGTCTGTGAAGCTCCGTCCGTCGGGGAAGGATCAGGAGCAATCTACAGGAAGGTGAGTGGCTGTGTTACGTTGATAACACTCCCTCCCCACAACGGGATCAAGGGGAAGGGGGGGGAACTATAATAATGTGGCTATAAATTATGGTGACAAAACTAATACTGCGCTTTATTTGTTGTTTATCTCCTCGCAGAATCTAAATTGGTCTTTTTATTCCCCCTCTGCAGACGAGGAAGGTCAAATTTTATGATAACACTGTGAAGGGTATTTATCTTTTTTGAGATATGAAAAAATAAAATACATATTTCTTTTCCCCTCCGAGTGTCGGAATTCCATCAGGTCCCACAAAAAAAAAAAAAAGAAGAACAGAAAACCCTAAAAATATAATGGAAAAGTGTGTACGCAAGACGGGAAGTAAATCACTCTGATGATACTGTGAACAACGGCACGCGGTAATGACTTTCAAAATGGCGGGGCGAAAAATTCCCACACTTTTTTTTTAAACAGCCAAGGGGGAAAATATGGAGTTGGTGGAGCGTTGTTGCAGAGCAGGAAGAGTCTGGCGCTCGAATGGCCCCACTCTACCTGACCGACCTTCTGAAATACGAGGCTTGTACTTCTGACTCAAAGAATGCGAGTAGCCCAGGTCTACCGTTGGCACTGAGGCATTATGGGATACGTGCAGTGCGGTGCTCTGCTAACCGCCTCTCTCAAAAGGCAGTCTGTGAGACAGGAGAGCTCTCGTCACCTGTTCAGGGCCTCATGTCGGACAGAACTCTGCCGGTCTCTGAGGCGACCTCACAGTCTTGCTGGTAGAGCCCTGTTCTGGATTCCACCCCAGGTGTAGACCGACTACACAAGACCCAGGATAAAAGACATCTCAGCAGGAAGGTGAAGACTGAGGGCTATTAACCTTTAAGGGAGAATGCACTACATCTGCTGACAGAAAACAGACACATAATTAACCCCTCAGCGTGCTGTTTACCTTTTACCACACAGAAAGGGAAGTGCGAAAAGCAAGACATGAAAAAGCCACACACACACACGCACACACTCCCTTTGACCTTCTGCGGGCAATGAAGGACCGCTTTCTTCAAAGCTAGGTGACCTTTTGCCGAAACAAATTCGCAGTGAAATCCTGCCAGCTTGGTGTCAGTGCGTACTCTGCTGAAAAGTCAATGTGTGTTTTCGCTGGTTTCAATAAACCGGCGTGTCTCGTCACACCGGCGGAAAACACGGAGCCAGCTGCCCACGTCACTCCACCTTTCTGTCATGGAAAACAGCTGAACCACACACCTACCACACAGCTGAACCACACACCAACCACACACCAACCACACAGCTGTACCACACAGCCCAACCACACACTAACCACACACCAACCACACAGCTGTACCACACAACCACACAGCCCAACCACACACCAACCACACAGCTGACCCACACAAAACCACACACAAACCACACAACCACACAGCTGAACTACACAACCACAGAAAAACCACACACCAACCACAGAGCTGAACCACAAAACGAACAGACTGCAGTAAACAGGGCCCGGCACATGCACACACTCATCCTCATTAATGCCATTCAGATACAGATACGCTTCCGATTCACACTCCGCTCCCCTGGGGACGACAGCGCCTCTGTAAAGAAGGGGAGGGACAGGCACCTCACGTTCATGATGGAGGAGGTGTCGTTCGAGCGGTCGGCGGGGAGATTGCTGTGGCTCCTTGGTATCAAGCGCACGCTTAAGGAGATCCTAATTAAAAACCTGAAAAGGTCAAGATCAAAGTTAACCATTCACGACTCTCCCGTTTTCAATTAACATCATCTGGGAAGCATTTAACCTTTACCCACCCTAATATTATTAAAAAACGGGACCTTACTTTGTTCGGTGCCGGCACATTTTGAATGGCACCCGTATAAGTTCACAAGGAAATGAGAAAGATTTTCGGCTGTAAATCCGTCTTTACAAGCGTTCCAGCGCCGTAAAACCATAATACCGGATTATTAATTATATTTAGCCTGGTTTACATTCTTTAGCGATGTCTTGTACCCTCAACGTCCAAAACTCGACAACGTACGAGGAGTGGGCACTAACACACTAACACAGTGGAGGGTGTGACACAGTGGAGGGTGTGAGGAGTGTGCACTAACACAGTGGAGGGGGTGAGGAGTGTGCACTAACACAGTGGAGGGTGTGAGGAGTGCGCACTAACATAGTGGAGGGTGTGAGGAGTGTGCACTAACACAGAGGAGGGTGTGAGGAGTGCGCACTAATACAGTGGAGGGGGTGAGGAGTGCGCACTAACACAGTGGAAGGGGTGAGGAGTGCACACTAACACAGAGGAGGGGGTGTGGAGTGCACACTAATACAGTGGAGGGTGTGTGGAGTGCACACTAATACAGTGGAGGGTGTGAGGAGTGTGCACTAACACAGTGGAGGGTGTGAGGAGTGTGCACTAACACAGAGGAGGGTGTGAGGAGTGCGCACTAACACAGTGGAGGGTGTGAGGAGTGTGCACTAACACAGAGGAGGGTGTGAGGAGTGCGCACTAACACAGTGGAGGGTGTGAGGAGTGCGCACTAACACAGTGGAAGGGGTGAGGAGTGCACACTAACACAGAGGAGGGGGTGTGGAGTGCACACTAATACAGTGGAGGGTGTGTGGAGTGCACACTAATACAGTGGAGGGTGTGAGGAGTGTGCACTAACACAGTGGAGGGGGTGAGGAGTGTGCACTAACACAGAGGAGGGGGTGTGGAGTGCACACTAATACAGAGGAGGGTGTGAGGAGGGCGCACTAACACACTAACACAGTGGAGGGGGTGTGGAGTGCACACTAATACAGTGGAGGGTGTGAGGAGTGCGCACTAACACAGTGGAGGGGAGGGGGTGAGGAGTGCGCACTAACACAGTGGAACACAGAGTGGAGGGTGAGAGTGCGCACTAACACAGTGGAGAAGAGAAAACACAGTTGTGAGGAGTGTGAATGAGAAGAGAAACCAGTTTCTCCAGGATTTTTCAACAAGGCCATCGGGTAAAACTTGTCTTGTATGGATAAAAATATAATAATAATAATAATAATATATAATATCATACATAATGTAATAAATTACATATGATTTTGTTGAGATTATATGTTACATGTTATAATTATTGTTTCAGCTGTGAAATAAAAAAATCATAAATTGCTCTGGCGCACCCTCAAACTGCCTCCAAAACAGGGCTGGGCTGCGCTAGCCCCACCGGCACTGCAAACCTAACAACTATCCGCCGTCCGTTTCCTGGAAACGGAGCCGACGCTTTCGCTTTGTCCAAATTGGATGAGAAGGCTTGATTTTCTGTTCCTGTCACCGCGTTCCCTGAAACGAATGCGTGGCGTGCGGGGGCGAAGACTCGAGAAGTGCGCCACTATCTGTTTGTAAACATCACAAGACACGGCCTAGACACCGTTCTGCTCTCTCCAAAACCGTCCCGACATTCACCTTTGGCGAGAAATCCTCCAGTCGGTAAAAGGCTCTTCTCATGACGCTGCCAATTACTGGTGGGAACGAGCGTGGACGCACGGCAGCTCTAAAGAAAGAGACCTGATTTGGTTTTATGGTGCCATCCAGGCTCATTAAAAGCGGACCTTTTCGCGAAGGGCTCGGTGACGTACTTTATTGAAACAAGTCGCTTCCCCCCCGCCCCTAAGTTGGAAGCGCATGTTTGCAGTACATCCAGACCTCCACGCACACCCACACTCCTGCAGTCAGGAAGACAAGCCTGGCTTCTCCTCTAAAAATAGCTCCTAATGACAGCTCTGGTGCCCAGATAACAATGCAGTAATGTACGCTCTCCAGCGCGTGGCACCACAGGGAGGGCCGTGTGGAGAGAACAATCAGGCTGCCTGTTACAGCTCTCCCAGGGACCATCTCACTGAACACACACACACACACACACACACACACACACACAAACACAAACTACCACTACCACTCACGCTCACAAATACACACACACTATACATGTAACACACACACATTTGCACAAACTACCACTCACGTTCACACACACACACACACACACTCACTCAAGGGTTCGCACACACTATATACATACTATACACACACACACACACACACGGGCTCGCACACACTATATACATACTATACACACACACACACAAGGGCTCGCACACACTATATACATACTATACATACACACACACACCCTCTCTCCAAACTTAAAACCTCAACATAATGACAATTCTGTTTCAGCATTTCTATTTCAATATCCCTCCCCTGGTGGGAACAAAAGAGGAGGAGGATAGAAGGGAGGGTCATGTGACAGACAGCCTGCTTCCCAGTGCTGGCACCCAATCTGAGGGAGATCACGCTGAGACACGGAAAGTTCCGGTATCCAGGGACGTCTTCCCGGATCCGGGAGGACAGACAGGAAAAACATCTTCTACGATGTTTCGGTGGCACGAAAAAAATCCGATTTTAATACTAGTTATTATTATTGTTGTTATTTAAGTTTATGTTCATGCTGTTTACTGGAAAACACATTTTGAGACATTTTATGACTAAAATACTTAATTGCTGCTGAAACACACTTGCAGATGGACAGGGAACGCCAGGCACCAGTGAATTTCTGTAATGGAATAAATATTCTGTTCAACTCACTGAACTAGCCAATGCGCTAGCAATACCGCTCTTCTCTTTGTCACTGCTCCTTGCCTAACACTTTTGGACACACTTTGTATGTTGCTCTGATAAGAGCGTTTGCTAAATGACTAAAAGTAGATGTAAAATATCCAGGAAAAGACATTACATTTACATTTTAGGCATTTAGCAGACGCTCTTATCCAGAGCGACTTACACAGTTTACATTTCTTTACATACAATCCATTTATACAGCTGGATATTTTACTGAAGCAATTCAGGTTAAGTGCCTTTAGCTCAAGGGTATAACGGCAGTGCCCCACCTGGGAATTGAACCTGCAACACAGCCAGAGTTACAAGCCCAGCTCCCTAACCATTACCCTACACTGTAACCAGCCCTACACTGACATAGTTCCCCTGGTTTGGACCAGGCCCGGTTCTCCAGCTTCACAGTCCCTGAGCGGAGCGGCCTTTCGCTCCAATAAGCATCTGATTGGCTACTGCATCACGGTACTCTAGCTCCAACGGCACCACAGCAGGAGAGTCACAGCACGACTCCGCTCAGTGAAGTCAGACGCAAACGTCGCCCGCAGCCTCTGGGGACGCACCCCCTCCGAGAGACGTAAACAACTGTCACTTCCAGCGGATCCGGAGGGTCGATTCAGGGCTTTAATTCGGAGGCCGTTTCACAGCAAAGTTTGGCGCCGAACCCGACGTGGCGGAGAGAGAGGGAGCAGACGAGGTCTTCCGTCAGGGGCCTGAACCGGACTGATGTGTCTCTCTCTCTCCCCCCTCTGGGGCGTGCGTACGAGGGCGAGACGGTTTCCGTGCGACGAGTGAACATGCGTCGCGGAACGGCGCTCTCTCTTCTGCCTGAACACGGTGTGCGTGGAGCGCTGCGGCCAGAGGCTGACCGGCAGGCGCTCTCTGCTCTCCTCAGAAACCTTCATCGCGCTCGCTCAATTCCGACCTCCCGAGCCACAGCGCATTGTGCTCGAAACGTCGCATTCCCAGAGCCGAGAGTTCAACCGCAAATAAAATGGTTTCATGGAAACCAAAGTGGAATATAATTGTCCCTTTGTTTTTTCACCCCCCTGTGTACGGTTTGTTTTTGTTGCTCTTCTATTTTATGGGAATAAGGGGTTTGCACAATTCAGAGAACAATCTAATTTGAGAGAGGAGAGAAAACAAGCAGCAAAACACATGTACACAAAACACAAAGGCGGAAGAAGCTTGTTCCCGCTGGGCTGATTGCTCGGTCCTGACAGCCCTGCCTGAGGCTAAACGGCTCTGCCACACAGTGGCCGCCCTGCGGGACTCTGGGAAGGTGGGAAACTGTCAGCGCGTCAGCCAATGAGTGAGAGGGGCGGGGCGTCTGCAAAGAGGGAGGACAGGAAGTGCTGTGAACACTCCTAAGGCCAACAGGTGACCTGCTGCATGGACCGCACAGTGAATACGTGCAGGGCCACGTATATTTGTGTATCCTCTTACACAAAGCTGGGGCGGAAAAATGCTATTTTACAAGTGGGAAACTCGATCCTTAGAAACTACACAAGAAAATATGCCACTCAGAAGAGTGTCATGTATTAAGAACTATCAAGATGATTCTGATCTCCCGAACAGTCTCCACCAAACAGCCAACACCGGTAAAGCTCAACCATAAAAGCAGCACTGAAACAGGAGGTGAAAATATCGGCTGAAACGCAGTCCGCCATTTTGCTCTCGTTATAATGGCAGACGCACTGCACACCCAAGGCGGGTCAGTGGAAACTGGGCTGCGGAGGACCACCGTGTCCCGGCCACTGCTCTCAGAGGAGCCCCTATGTAGGCGGAGAGCAGGAACAAGTGACACGAAGGAGAGCGGAGGACGGGGACGGACAGAGAGAGAGAGAGAGAAATGGAGGGAGGCAGAGGAAAGGAGAGGAGGGGAGGGTGAGAGACGGGCTACAGGGCTAACACAGACAGTATCGGACACTGAGTGAGCTAAAGCAGGGCCTGGACAGTGCGAGGCATTACATTACATTACATTACAGGCATTTAGCAGACGCTCTTATCCAGAGCGACTTACACAGTTTTACATTTCTTTACAATCCATTTATACAGCTGGATATTAACTGAAGCAATTCGGGTTAAATACCTTGCCCAAGGGTACAACGGCAGTGTCCCACCTGGGGATTGAACCTGCAACCTTAACGTTACAAGCCCAGTTCCCCAACCATTACACCACACTGCCTGCCTAGGCCCCCCGTCCATCACAGCCGGGTGAAAGGGGCGGCAGTGAAAGGACGACGCGGCGGAGACGTAGCCCCGTTAGCGCCACGTTCTGCTAGCGCCACGTTCTGCTCGATTGAGACTGGCTTGCGTTCCACACGGCGTTCCAGTGCTCTTTCAGTGGGGCCAGGCTCACGGCACAGCTCAGCAGCTCCCCTGACAACACCCCCCCCCCAGTTCCAGCACACAGGCAGCGCTGTCAATCATCGGAGCGCAGCCTCAGCTGACGGGGAGCACGTTGTGATTGGCAGGGGGCAACGCAGCAGCACCTGAGAGAGAGAGAGAGAGCGGAGACGTGCCCGCGGCCCTCTCGTCAACATCCAAACCAGGAAGTGGCAGGAAACGGTGTTCTGAGCGAGGAAATGGCAGAGAGCACAAAAGGACAGAACAGAGAGTGGAAGTAGTGTGGAACGGAGCGCTTACAGTTCGGCAGTAATATATAATATATGCCATTTAGCAGACGCTTTTATCCAAAGCGACTTACAGTAGTGAATGGATACATTTTCAGTACATGTGGCCCCAGTGGGGATTGAACCCACAACCTAAGTGTTGCCAACGCCATGCTCTACCTACTGAGCCACACAGAACCACAGAAGTGGCACCAAACAGAGATTTTACAACAGGAAGTGGACAGAATGTTTATAGCAGGAAGTGACAGAACAGAGCGTTTACAGTTCGGAAGTAGCAGTCAAGTGACTGACAGTGGCATTCAGGTGGAGTGGAGTGAGACCACGCAGGAGAGAGGGCGCAGCGGTGACTTCCTGCTTCATATTCTCCGACTCGAGCTATCGGCAGCGCGGCCTCAGCGAGGCAGCGCGTCAGCTCACACAGAGGTCACGACAGGACAGTCCCCAGGCGCCGCGGCATGGGAAGGCCCTCGGGCAGAGAAAGCTCTCTTCAGCTTCTCTGCCGGGAAGCTGAAACTTGGCCGCAAACTGGACCTTTCAGCAAAACAACGATCCCAAGCATACCTCAAAATCAACCGAGAAATGGCTGACTGACCACAAAATTATTGTTTTCGCAACGGCTGTCTCGAGACTTGAATAATGTAACTTTTAACTTTTAACTTTTTAACAGCAAATGTTCATATTTCATTTTATTTATTTATTTTATTTTATATCTAGAACCTTAATTTGTTTCTGCTGTTTCTGTTGTGTTGCTGTTTTTGTTTATTGGTAAATGTACCGTCAGGATTGCCACTCAATTTCGTTGTACTCTGTGCATTGACAATAAAAAGAAACTGAACTGAATGTGAACGGACACTCGTGGTTCGAATTGAAGAGGGCAGCCCGCAAGCACAGGTCAGAGGCTCTTAAAGGACTCTATATGGAGGAATGGTCAAAGACCCCCCCGCCTCCCCCCAATATGTTCACAATCTCATAAAACACTACAGGAGATGACTCAGTGCTGTTATCCTCGAGAGGGGAGGCCGCTGAACTGGGGAAGCGGAGGAAAGCCGAGAGCCTCTCTTCCCGGTCAGCAGAGGAACACGTCCATCCATCTTCTCTCTCTCCTTCTGAGATAGCTTTTTTTTTTCCTCGTTAATTTGGTGCAAACCTCGCTTTGAGAGAACGCGGCTCGCAACGCACAAGGAGGACATTTTCTAATTAAGCTTATTTCGCTGATAAGCGCAGCGTTTTAATGCAGAGTTGTCAAAATCGCGCGTAACCAAACGCCCGACTTCACAAGTTCCTCGCGTTCGGCCCACTGTGGGGCGACCGATAACGCACGGGACCCGGCTCACGGCTGCCAGACAAGTTTAATAAAACGTTGGGACAAGTTTCATAAAATACGACCGCGGCTCTGTGGCGCAACTAAAACTCTCTGCGAGATGCAAAATTAAGGTTGGGGTTGGGGGGGGGAAATGGAAAAACACGAGGCTTTAGTCCTCTGAATGTAATAATCACACACAACGGTGCGGTGCTTTGATTAATCATTTCCTTAAAAAGGCACAATGATTAGACTGTCACAAAACAGAAAGTGCGTTGCAACAGAACACACGTTATGGACAGATATTAATAACCCAAAAACATATTAAAACAAAAAGGGGCAAGGCGCAAAAGTCAGACCGGCAAGCGGTGCTGTTCAACTTTGAAGAGGAGGGCTGCTTGTGGGAAGCAGTTTATCTTTAATTTAAAAAAAAAGATTATAGTCTCCCTCTCCCTCTATGTTGGGAGGACATGGGCTCCAAGTTCAGTGTGAAGCCCCATAGTGGACGAGCTAGCTGAAGTGTGAAGTTGTCCCCGCTCAGAAGTGCTGGTGACCTCTTTCGGCCGGAACTGTACAGAAAGCCATCTATTAGCGCTTTGTCCTGGAGGGCAGGGCAGGACAGGACAGGACACACAGATTTTGGGGAGTGGTGGGGGGGCTGAGATGGCGGACAGACCATACAGACCAAAGGGCCGAAGCGACACAAAGACCCTCTGTATAATTCAGCGGGGCAATCTGCTGGCCATCTATTATACATGGTGGACTCGAGGAAGTTAAACTGTTCATGTATACTTCAAGAGCGGGACGGTCTGCGTGCCACCTTGTGCCCACCCCAACGATTGTCCCTGCGCATGGCTTCCTGTCTCTCTCCATCCCGTTACATATCAGTGTGACCGTGCACCTCTCTCTGTCCTGTATCAGTGTGACAGGGCACCTCTCTCTGTCCTGTATCAGTGTGACCGTGCACCCCTCTCTGTCCTGTATCAGTGTGACCGTGCACCTCTCTCTGTCCTGTATCAGTGTGACCGTGCACCCCTCTCTGTCCTGTATCAGTGTGACCGTGCACCCCTCTCTGTCCTGTATCAGTGTGACCGTGCACCCCTCTCTGTCCTGTATCAGTGTGACCGTCACCCCTCTCTGTCCTGTATCAGTGTGACACCTCTCTCTGTCCTGTATCAGTGTGACACCCCTCTCTGTCCTGTATCAGTGTGACAGGGCACCTCTCTCTGTCCTGTATCAGTGTGACAGGGCACCCCTCTCTGTCCTGTATCAGTGTGACCGTGCACCCCTCTCTGTCCTGTATCAGTGTGACAGGGCACCTCTCTCTGTCCTGTATCAGTGTGACAGGGCACCTCTCTCTGTCCTGTATCAGTGTGACCGTGCACCCCTCTCTGTCCTGTAGTGTATCAGTGTGACCGCGCATGACTTCCTCTATCAGTGTGACCGCGTACGGCTTCCTCTCACCAAATCAGTGTATGGGCCAGTCTGTCACTGCCCACCCATTCTGTATCAGCGTTATGGTTTTACACCCCCTTTCTCACCCCCACCCCGTCCGAATCAATGTTGGTCTCTCTCCGCCCCACCCCGCCCCACCCCGCCCCGCCCGCCGAGAAACGAGAGACAGGGCCTCCGCCATCAGGAGCTCCCACTCTCTCCATCCCGCGCTCCCGGAGGAGACAGAAGAGGAGAGTGAATGTTTTCACTGGTCCCCCTCCGGCCATGTTCTCACATCGCCCCTCTCTCTCCTCTCTCTCTCCTCTCTCTCTCTCTCTCTCTCTCTCTCTCCTCTCTCTCCTCTCTCTCTCCTCTCTCTCCTCTCTCTCTCTCTCTCTCTCTCTCTCTCTCTCTCTCTCTCTCTCTCCCTCTCTCTCTCCTCTCCTCTCTCCTCTCTCTCCTCTCTCTCCTCTCTCTCTCTCTCCTCTCTCTCCTCTCTCCTCTCTCTCCACTCTCTCTCTCTCAGCTCTGTGGAGCTCCTTTCTGTGTCTCTCTCCTCATTTCTCCTCTCCTCTCCTCTCTCTCCTAAGAACTCTCTCTCTCTTTTCTAAAGCCGCCTCTCTCCTCTCTCCTCTCTCTCCTCTCTCTCTCTCTCTCTCTCTCCTCTCTCCTCTCCTCGGACAGCTCTGTGGAGCTCCTTTGTGTCGGGGGACATTTCACCGTCCCGGGGACTGTTGCTAAGATCTCCGTCTTTTCTAAAGCCGCCTTCGTTAGGAGCGTAGCGCGGCGGCTGAGGCCGCCTCAGAGAGGGAGAGGGAGAGAGAGAGAGAGAGAGGGAGAGGGAGAGAGAGAGAGAGGGAGAGAGAGAGAGAGAGAGAGAGGAGAGAGAGAGAGAGAGAGAGAGAGCGAGGAGAGGAGAGAGGGAGAGAGAGAGGGAGGGAGCAAGAGGGAGAGAGAGAGAGAGAGAGAGGGAGAGAGAGAGAGAGAGAGGGAGCGAGAGGGAGAGAGAGAGAGAGAGCGAGGGGGAGAGAGAGCGAGAGAGGGAGAGAGAACGAGGGAATGAGGGAGAGAGAGAGAGCGAGGGAGACAAATGAAAAGAAATACATAAACAAAAGGCCGAGATGCTCGGCTTAGAAATCAAACGAGCGCTCGCAGTTAATTAACCAGTGTCATTACCGTCACGGGACTATTATTCCCATCCACGGGCCATCCCTTAAGATCGTGACAGAACTACAAATGTTCCCCTCCTATGGTCAGGGACTGCTGCGGTGTTTAACCACGCACCTCACGCGGAAACGCCAGCAGATCGCCCGCCCGTCGCAAAGTTTCCTTACAAGCGCCACACCCGGTAACAAACCGCTACAGAACACAGCGACGCACAGCGGGTTAAATTACCGCTGCGCCGGAGGAGACGGCGTAAAGTATCCCTGTGAGAGAGAGAGAGGGGGAGGGATTTGCGCTTGCGCCAAAAAAACGAGAGCGTCCCTCCAGGCGGACGGGAACGTGATAATCATCATTTAACTGAATCCACAATCCCTCATGGCTGGAACGCTCTCTCTCCATGATGAATACGCTTCTTATTACGGAAGGTTATTAGATTACATACCTCTCAACCATTTTCAATTTATGACTCCAGGATGCTAAAAAAAAAAAATGTCAACGCCATTCCGACGCCTCCGCTTCTCTCTGCGGATTGGCCGTGCGGCTCCCTTGACCCCTGACCCCTGACCCCCACGCCCAATCCCCGTCCCTTGGGCCGCTGTGGAGCAGGTGCTCCGGCTCCATTCAAATGAGCTGGAAGGAGCAGCCTAATGGCTTCGATTAAGGCAGCGGACGAGCTTAATCAGGCGCTTGAGTGGCCAGGTGGAGAGAGGCGCTGCTGTGCGATCGGGTCCGTACTGCAGGGATTAAAACAATTAAAAACAGTAATGATTGCTCCGGTAATAACCGTAAATAGTAACTATATAAACGGATCTGCCCTGGTGATGGTGTGATACTGTGGTTTCCTGCCCGCTGGCCCTCAGGCTATGGCACGCCGCCACACACTGCACAGCCAGTGGTGCCAGTATGATTGATAAACAGCCAAAATGACAACAGCACCAGCCATTTTAATGGGAGCTTTTTGGGAGACGAGCACGCTCAAATGAAGGGACGGTCGGAGAGAGTCCAGTCCAGAGGATAGCAGAGAGAGCCGGGCGCCATTTTGGCTCTGCGGCAGCGTTACAGAGGCGTGTTGATTCTGTCAACAGAGCTGCAGTCCTGCTTTGCGGTGACCCTGACTGACACGGTCAGAGACCACCTCTCCTGGCCCCAGCAGTAGGGTGTGTGTGTGTGTGTGTGTGTGTGTGTGTGTGTGGAGGGGGGCTTCCTGGTTACAGAGGTAAGAAATGCTCCTGCAGAGCTAGCCGCCCCTCCTCTACGCGGTGTTGCTCCTTCCTTTAGCTCTGGTGTAAAGGTGAAAAAACGAGTTCCCTCACAGCTGTGCCCCCCCCCCCCCCCACCGAGGTTCTTCAGCTCCCGCCGCGGCGCCCTCCTCCCTTCCAGTGTTAAATCAAGTCTGATGAGAGCACATTTTCGCTCTGACAGAGAGCACTTTATCCGTTTTTGGGACTTGTTTAAACTCGGTCACGGCTGAATCAACTGAGCGTTTCTGCGGCCTCTCAGGATCCAGGCACATTTCAACGGCAGGCCGACAGAGCCTTTCAGTGCCATGCAGGGTGACAGGGAGGCAGGGAGGGAGGGAGGCAGGGAGGGAGGGAGGGAGAGGGGGAGGGAGGCCCTCTCTCTTCTGTGGGAGGAGAGCCCCAGAGGTGGATGGGATGCCATTTATGTGGAGATGAAGAGAACCCTGAGCCCAAACTATGAGAGCACCTCAGCTCTCTGGCTCTCTTTCAATCTCTTTTTTTATCTCTCCCTCTCCCCTCCCTCTATACTATACCCCCCCAATCTCTTTGTCATTCTCTCTCTCTCTCTCTCTCTCTCTCTCTCTCTCTCTCTCTCCCTCTCTCTCTCTCTCTCTCTCTCTCTCTCTCTCTCTCTCTCTCTCCTCTCTCTCTCCCTCCCCTCCCCTCTCCCTCTCCCTCTCTCTCTCCCTCTCCCTCTCCCTCTCCCTCTCTCTCTCTCGGTGAACAGACCTTGAGTGGGCGTTGATGCGGAGTTTGCGCGTGGCGCGTGGCGCGTGTCCGTCTCTCTCATTTCCTGCTGCTCTTGCTAATCGAAGAGACATGAGACCGGACGCCAGTGACAAGGAGGTGACTCACATCAAAAAATATCAAGTTCAACTCCACCGGTGTGCTTGATATTAGTCTCTACATAAATCAAATGCACAGATTAAATGTTGCCTTTACAGCAAACATCTGCTTTATACGTAAATTCAGTCGTTTTCAAAATGAATAGCCAGGAATAGCCTAACACAGACGAGGACAATTTGTCTTCTCCTTTATTAAAATGTATCGTTAAATGTGTCTGCATAGTTAATCCACGTGGCACTCAGGATCTTACTATTAAGTTTCTTAAGGCATTTTAAAATAGACTGCTGGTGCCCTGTAACATTTAAACGTGTCAGCTAATATTTACAGAGCTTTGTGGAAGCAGTCAGCTGACTGACACATGCTTTGGAGCGTGCGCGTGCTAACCAGGCACCGTCTCGAACTGACAGAAAACATTTCAGAGAGGGGGGGGGAGAGGCTGCAAGTTGTGATTGGGCAGAAAAATAAAACACCTATGTTGACTATTTGCGTGTAACAAAGTGTTTCGCAACATGACACCGCCATGACATCACCCTGGAAATATTTGCTTTGTCTGGTCAGCATTTATTTATTAGTTTTTTTACATAAATGATTTTTGACTTACTCGCGATGTTGTTGGTAATACGCACGAAAACAAAAAAGGTCTGGAACAACAACACCAGGAACATGATCGAAAATCAACACAAGCCGAAAATCAATTATGTACAAAATGCCAGAATACTGCTGTAAGTGGGTGGAGTGTGAAGGAAAATCGATCACGTGGCACATACAAATGACTCCTGTTACGGACGGTGATCTTTTGAAATGGCACCGGATTAAAGTAATTATTGTGTAATTATTAAATAATTACTTTATCTCCCACCATGTGCAACCTCAGGATAATGCTGTGCTTGACACACAATGTTGCATCATCACTGCACTCGGGTCCTTTGGCTGGGCAGGCTCTGTGTCCGTGGGGATCTGTATACCTCCATATACCCTTACAGTGGATTCCTCCACATAAATCTACATATATACCTGTATATCTCTGTTAGCTTCTTCCGTGGAGACACCTGCAGACTCTAGCAGTCTGACTTGAAATGCAAGTTTATTACACACAGCGGTCCACAGCAGATGGTAAAGAGTCTAAAGTGAATGAGTCTCTCACCTGAATATATGCATACGTAGGGACAGATGATCAGTTGACAGCCTTTATGTTGCTAACAAATACACCAGCAAGGAAGTCCTCTAAGTGATAGCCAGATTAGCTCATTCAATAAAAGAGGCACCGCTTGCTGACAAAGCATCGGTAATCAAATACCAATGTATTTCACAACAGACAGCATACACAATTCTTCATCTCCCTATAAATCTACAGTGGATACCTGCACACCTCTATATACCTCTACAGATACACCTGCATATCCCTCCTCTACAGCAGATACCAGTACACTTCTATATACCTCTACAGATACACCTGTATATCCCTCCTCTACAGCAGATACCAGTACACTTCTATATACCTCTACAGATACACCTGTATATCCCTCCTCTACAGCAGATACCAGTACACTTCTATATACCTCCAGGGAGGAATACCTGTAGGCTATAGCTCCTGTATCCTGTGCTCTTTAAATATGCACAGGCTGAAAGTGGCCAGTATTACACGGATGTCTCTGTATAACGGAGCGATTATTGGACCTGAATGCCGCTGGCTGGGCTTTGGACGAGCCAGAATAGATTGCTCACGGCGGAACATAGCTTAAAACCGAGCGCATCATTTGAACGCTCAATATAACTGGTTTCTCTGCCAACCGCTTGAGTTAACGCCGGGCGGTTGTGTTAATGCTTTGCTCGTTTTTAAAGTCGTGGGAGATAGCGACGCTGGCTGGGCACGCTGGCTGAGCGTTTCGAGCGTGAGCCCCAGAGCCCCTCGTAAAAAAGCTGGAAAGAACCTTCCAGAATCCTGTTGCCTAGTGAGCACAGTTTGACATTCGGCGCTTGTGATATATTTGTACGTGAGGGTTTCCGCTGGAACCGGAGGGCTGATTGCTGGAGCAGGGGGGGGTGGGGAGGGGTGAAGGGTGGGGTGAGGTCCGCTCTGGGCTCAACAGAACTCTGGGTTCTGTGGGGGTCTGGGCTCAGAACCAAAGCGTTCTCGGGGGCCTGAGTCTTTAATGTGGTCGGATTTGGTCTAATCGCCTTTAACTCCGAAGCCCGTCTGTCCCGTCCCAGACCCGCCCCCCCCGCCCCCTGAAGGCGTCCTCACGCGGGGTGGGCGCGCGGCTGTATGGAAATGAGGGATGGCCCCCGTGCGCGAAACAAGCCCCCCTCTCAGCAAAGCGCTTGTGTCACCAGCTCGGCAGATTAGCCATTCAGGAGACAAATAAGCGGCGCACACAGGCGGCCGCCAGCAGGATAAAGGTGGCCGAGCAGAAAGGGCGGGAGGAGGAGAGAACGCTGACCGGGCTCCCAGAGCCCTTTGTCTGGACATGTCAATCTCTCCGCTCTCCTTTCATTCAATCTCTCCGCTCTCCTTTCATTCAATCTCTCCGCTCTCCTTTCATTCGCAGAGCGCGAGCCCAGCCCATCACCCATCTCGCTCACGCGAACGTCTTCATTCACCCCAGCGCTCGGTCCCGGCGCTCTCTGGCTGCCCTGGATCCCGGGGAGGGGGTGGACGGGAGGAGAGGGGGGGTACAAAGAGACGGGGCCCAGACAGGTCACAGGTCACCCCTCCCGCGCTGTCTGTACGGGGGAACCCGGTGAAAAGCAGCGGTGTTAGATCAGCGTGGGTCTGTGGGAGCTGCCCGTCCTGTGCCATGTGTCCGGCAGCATTTCTGTTCCCTCTCCTGGTCTGAGAGCCCCTTCTACACCACGCACTACCCGGGCACTGCCTCGGCTCTGACAGGAACAGGAAGCCCAGCCGGGAACGGAGGTGAGAATGCGCTGATGTGGCGAGGGCCCTCCCGTCCAGCGCCTCTCTCCTGCCCGGCCGGAGGAGCCGAGAGCAGAGAGCTCCGCGAAAGAGTGGCAGGAACCACGCTCCCCCTGTCTGTCTGTCCTCCCACCCTCCCTCCCTCCCTCCGTACACTGTTGCCTAGCAACGGCAGCGCGCGGCTGCTGGCCCCAGAACAGATGAGGGAACTCTCTCCCTCTCCCTCTCCTCCCCTCCCTCTCCCTCTCCCTCTCCCTCTCCCTCTCCCTCTCCCTCTCCCTCGCTCCATCCTGGCCCTTAACATTACATTTCCACAGGGCCTCAAAAACGTCTCTCCATCCATCCATCCATCCATCCATCCATCCATCCATCCATTTCAGCTCTGGAGAGGGAGGCACCAAGCCGTGGCGTTGTACTGATGAACACGAGAGAGAGGCTGCAGCCAGGGAGGACACAGAGCGAAAATGTTCTGTCGGGGTGGGGTGAGGGGTAGGGTGTGTGTGGCTCCTCCTCAGTGCTTTAATATTCCACTCAACTGATCCAAACTAAAGCCGAGCTTTTTGAGACGATTACTCCGGGGCCTGACCACTGCCACGCCCGCGCACGGGACCCTTCAACACCCCGTCCCGCTGCGATGGAAACATCTCGGTCTTCAGGGGGGCCGCCCCGCCAACCTTCAACGCCCTCCCTCCCTCTCTCTCTCTCTGTCTGTCGGCGAGCCATCTGTCTCCCGATTCAGCCCATGCTAATGTATGATAATCGCCGCTCAGCGACGCGAACGCGGGCGACTGGCCGCTTACGAGGGCCCGGCCAGCTTCTGAAGTGGCCGCGAGCGCACGGTCATTCTGCCCGCACAAAAGGGACGCGAGAAGAGGAGAGAGAGAGAGAGAGACGGGGAAAAAAAACATACAAAGGCGGGGCGTACGGAGAGAGGACAGGAAACGTGACAACGGGAGGGCTTTGTGGGGATGGTGAGGGGGAGGGGTCAGGGATGAGTGACAGGGGCTGAGAAGAGTGGGAGGAGCTTTCATTGAGAATGGGGGGGGGGGGTGGAGGGGGTTTGCCATTGACCGTGATACCACTTCATTAAAGCATTCAAGTTCTCACGAAGACACGTCTCTGTTTGGGGAAAGGGGCACATTTCACTGCACCACCGAAACCTGATGGGCACCTGACTGACCCTTGAGGCACTTTGATATTATTGCCCATGTGTGTAAGCCACATCCGGATAGAGTTTACCAATGAACTGTGTTCTCATTAAAGGGGGGGGGGAGTGGAGGATTTATGAAGTGCAATCACACACCCCCCCCCCCTCCATTTCCCATTCATATTCACAGAAAATACTGAGGACCACGAAAAATCAGCCCGATGTGAATTCACTTAACTTCAAGCAGCTTTGTGATAGAATCCGCTTTAAGCTAACATTTGCGCTGAGTTAAATTTCTAATGAGTCTCACTTTAAGAGTCTGTCAGAGCCGCCTCACAAGTTCTTACAGTACAGAAGTATTTCATAGCTGAGCTGGTTAGTCCCTGGAGGATGGATCGAACCTCGGTTTTAATTAAAACATACCGTAATGTTCGGCGCGCTCAGCTACAACTTTAATGCAACAGTCCCCAAACTGTGAAGTCCCACGTATATTAATTAGGCTTTCTTTATGTCGTTTTTTTCGGGGACCGCTTTCATTTTACTCCCCCAGCTGTGGTGTCCTGGTTTGCACACCTACGCCCGTCCCGTCGTGTCCACCCCCGTCCACCCCCCGCCCCCTTCCAATCACGACCACAAAAAAAGGTAATGAGCCTCTTCCCATACCCTTCCCACAGGACAAAGAGGAGCCGATGAACTCACGCTGAACTAATCCATTCACTGGATCATGGGCTTGAAACAACAAAAGCACAGAGACTTCACAGTTCTAACATGGCTGTGTTTTTAACGTGAGCGCTTTAATGTTTAATGCTAACGGTTTACATGTTCAACCAGCCCGAGGGCTCGAGTCATGCATCATTCATTATTCCACAGTTGCCAGTCTGCACGGCAGAGACCCTGAGGAGGTGCGGTCCCACGCCCGAGAACGGGCAACGCTCCAGAGTCTCACCCTTCCCCTCCCCTCCCCTCCTGAGGGGCCTCAGCGCTCCCTGTGTGACCCCGCCTACCTGCGCGCCCTGATTTAGGGCCTTTCTCCACCTGCACACCCTGATTTAGGGCCTTTCTCCACCTGCGCACCCTGATTTAGGGCCTTTCTCCACCCCTGTGCCCTGATTTAGGGCCTTTCTCCACCCCTGTGCCCTGATTTAGGGCCTTCCTCCACCCCTGTGCCCTGATTTAGGGCCTTCCTCCACCCCTGTGCCCTGATTTAGGGCCTTCCTCCACCCCTGTGCCCTGATTTAGGGCCTTTCTGCACCTGTGCGCCCTGATTTAGGGCCTTTCTCCACCTGCAATCGGCCCGTGTCCCGATGCTCCCCTTCATTCTGTTACCTGAGCAGGTTTTGAACAGGCCGCTCGCTCGGGTGAACATGCTCACAGCCCTGAACAGACGGGGCTGCCATGGAAACGCTGCTCAGGATTGTGGGATTCTTTTTTTATGTGGGTTACAGTGAGGGGGCCTCGGAGTGGAGCAGGGTGGGTCAAAGTGAAGGAGGAAGAGGAGCAGAGAGTGGGTCAAAGTGGAGGAGGAAGAGGAGAAGAGAGTGGGTCAAAGTGGAGGAGGAAGAGGAGAAGAGAGTGGAGGAGGAAGGGTCAAAGTGGAGGAGGAAGAGGAGCAGAGAGTGGGTCAAAGTGGAGGAGGAGGAGCAGAGAACGGACCGGAGGTGGTGAAACCGGGCCGCAGTGGAGCCGGCGCGCAGCTCTGCGATTTCAGCGCACAGCCAAGTGGACCCGGAGCGCCCAGCAGGGGGGCGGCTACCGCTAACAGATACGGCGGCGCTCCCGAGATGCAGTTCAGCGCTGCTGTTTATTCACAACACCGCGGTTGTTAACGAGCCGAGCAGAGGCCCTGTCCCAGGTGCACGCTGGATGCAGCTCTCTTCAGCGCAGCTGAGTAAACGAGCAGACCCAGGCAGAACGAGCTCACTCACCTTCAGAGACACACTTTTAAGCAGGGCATTTTAATAACGGCAAAATGGAGGCTGGGCTGGGGGCCTGCTCGATGGCCTGCTCGGGGCCGCCCAGGCACCCCCGGGTACCCCTCTTAAGACTCAAATTTAAGAACCTTTGGGCCTAACGTCAGCAGTCCCCCAGGGCTTACACAAGCACATGCCGCCCAGAACAGCTTTGCTGATCCAGGATCAGCTCATATCCTCTGCTCGGCATGGAGAGAACCACAGGGACAAAGGTCCAGCTCCCCCCTTCTGAAACGGATGTCTTCTTGTGGATGAACTGTGCTCTTCAATGAGCAGAAAGGAGAGGAAGCCATAACACCGTTGGGTGAGAAGCACAAATGAAAGTCTTTCCAAAAGCAGAGGCGGTGTGTTGCTGTGCAAAGGGAACAGGGTGAGCCGGAACGTTCTCTCCCAGAATCCCCTGCCAGCGCTGCCACGGCACGGTGGCACCTGCACACGAGCGGACAAACAGGGCGGAGGAGGCGCTCCAGCCGGCCCCCTTAATGCTGACGCGCCGAAACTAAATACAGCTGTGCCCCGAACTGGGTTAGGACAAACTTTATCCGTGAGGAACGGCAGGCGCACACAGCTCCACACCACACACAGCGCTACGGCGAGAGAGAGAGAGAGAGAGAGAGCGAGAGATGCAGGTTTATCTCAACACAGATGCGTATCTGCACTATGACAACACACAGACACACAGCTTTGTGTCTGCACTGCGCTAGCACATAGAGAAAGACAACATTGTCTCTGCACTGTGCTAGCACAGAGATGGAATATTATTTGATTTGGCACTATTCTAATACACAAATTGGAATTAGCCTCAGCATTGTTCTAACACAGAGAGAGTAGAATTAGCCTCAGCGCTGTTCTAACACAGAGAGAGTAGAATTAGCCTCAGCGTTGTTCTAACACAGAGAGAGTAGAATTAGCCTCAGCGCTGTTCTAGCACAGAGAGAGTAGAATTAGCCTCAGCGCTGTTTGAACACAGAGACAGTAGAATTAGCCTAAGCGCTGTTCTAACACAGAGAACTGCAGGGCAGAATGAGCCTCAGCCCTTGCCTCCCTTTCTGTACTTTTCCAAACGGACTCCTCCGATCCGTCCGAGGAGTAACGACAACACACATCAGCGCCTCTGATCACATCAGTGACTGACGCAGCCGTCGCTATGGAGACCCTCACCTCTCTCCATCCATCACGCTAACCCAATGCAGCCAGCCGCTGACGCCGTAACGGCCCATTCGCGACCGGCCCGGCTCTCAGAGGCCTCCGTATCACCCTGCAATCAGCGCCCGCTGCCTGGAACCTAGCCGGAGGGGGTGGGGGGCGTCGATTCTCTCTCAGTAAACAGGTCCTTTGTTACTTACTGTAGCGAAGTACGCTGGATGCTTAATGTTGGTCGGATTGGCTATCGAGACCTCTGAATTATGCAGAGAAACTGCTGCAGTCAGTATAATTTGAGTGCAGTGTGGGGTGGCGTTAAACGCTGTTGGTGGTGATGCGTAGGTTGTTTATACACAGGGTTAGTGTCTTTGTTTGGGTCATTAATGTGGCAGCGCTGGACGCATAGACAATAGAGCCAACACAAGGGCTTCGGGCAGAGAGAGATGGAGGCTCAGAGATTAATATAATCAGTGTGCTCTGGGGGGGATATGCTCACAATAATAGTTCACCCACAGTGCACCTCTTGGAGCGCGTGTGTTCCCGATCGACCTGTTCAGAGTACACACTGTGCCCCTGAAAGAGCTGAATCGCCTCAGGAGGCCAAAACTCCGGGATACCAAGCTGCTGACCTGAGATCAGAGACACTGGTCAACACGATTTTTCTTGCATGGGGTTTTTCAACGGATTCTAGCTAACTTTTGGGTGCTGAATCCAAATCTGGCATTAGTTTTTTGCCTATCACATCAGGTTTTTGAACTATGAAAAATCTTTATGTTTGAGAAAACAGCAATTTTACACTCGAAGTTGAAAAACACCGTTGCATTAGAAGATCGATAGATGAAATTTTTTTTACAATGAAAGGTACCTACTTCAATTACAATGTTTAATTGTAAAACTTAGATTAGGTAGAGTCTTAACAGCAGATTAAGTAGAGTCTTCACAGCTGCAAATCACAAAAAACATAAACTTATGTAAAACATGTTTTTATGACTTTTTATAAATTCTTTTAAGGCCCTAAATGAAGTAGTTTTGGTGAGAATAATCAAGCTTTTTCTGTTTTATCCCCACCAAGATTTCCAGACTGGATGGTCAACTTTAGTAAAATCCATGAATATGGAGCATAGAAAGCACAAAAACGTGATGTGATGGAGCAAATCAGAGAATTTGTTTCCAAAGTCCATGCAAGAAAGATTTTTTTTTTTTCTGTAGACCAGTGTAATCAGTGTGCTCAGGGGGGGGAATATGCTCACAATAATAGTTCAACCACAGTGCACCTCTTGGAGCGCGTGTGTTCCCGATCGACCTGTTCCGAGTACACACTGTGCCCCCGAAAGAGCTGAATCGCCTCAGGAGGCCCAAACTCCGGGACGCCAGGCCGCTGACCTGAGATCAGAGACCGCGGGCGAGGCCTGCGCTTTAACGACGGGTGAAGCGAGCAGGAAGTGGGGCCCGTGGCCTGGACTCTCGGTGTCCGCTTTAATTCGGCGAGGGTGAGTCGGTGCACCGGGGGAAATGCTCGCCCTTAATTGGAGCCGCGGGCCAAAGGAAAACAGACAGATGAAGAACTCAGAGAGCGACTCCTGAGAGAGAGACGAGAGGAGCAGGAGGCCAACAGCTCTGTGATTAAATCTTCCTGCTGACCCGAGAGAACCTCTGTCTGACACTCTACTACCCCCACACCATCTCACAAACACTCTACTGCCCCACACCATCTCACAGACACTCTACTGCCCCACACCATCTCACAAACACTCTACTGCCCCCACACCATCTCACAAACACTCTACTGCCCCCACACCATCTCACAAACACTCTACTGCCCCCACACCATCTCACAAACACTCTACTGCCCCCACACCATCTCACAAACACTCTACTGCCCCCACACCATCTCACAAACACTCTACTGCCCCACACCATCTCACAAACACTCTACTGCCCCCACACCATCTCACAAACACTCTACTGCCCCCACACCATCTCACAAACACTCTACTGCCCCACCATCTCACAAACACTCTACTGCCCCCACACCATCTCACAAACACTCTACTGCCCCCACACCACCTCACAGAGACTCTACTGCCCCCACACCATCTCACAAAGACTCTACTGCCCCCACACCATCTCACAAACACTCTACTGCCCCACACCACCTCACAAAGACTCTACTGCCCCCACACCATCTCACAAACACTCTACTGCCCCCACACCATCTCACAAACACTGTACTGCCCCACACCATCTCACAAACACTCTACTGCCCCCACACCATCTCACAAACACTCTACTGCCCCAACACCATCTCACAAACACTCTACTGCCCTCACACCATCTCACAAACACTGTACTGCCCCCACACCATCTCACAAACACTCTACTGCCCCCACACCATCTCACAAACACTCTACTGCCCTCACACCATCTCACAAACACTCTACTGCCCCAACACCATCTCACAAACACTCTACTGCCCCCACACACCATCTCACAAACACTGTACTGCCCCCACACCATCTCACAAACACTCTACTGCCCCCACACCATCTCACAAACACTCTACTGCCCCCACACCATCTCACAAACACTCTACTGCCCCCACACCATCTCACAAACACTCTACTGCCCCCACACCATCTCACAAACACTCTACTGCCCCTACACCATCTCACAAACACTCTACTGCCCCCACACCATCTCACAAACACTCTACTGCCCCCACACCACCTCACAGAGACTCTCTACTGCCCCCACACCATCTCACAGAGACTCTACTGCCCCCACACCATCTCACAAACACTCTACTGCCCCCACACCATCTCACAGAGACTCTACTGCCCCCACACCATCTCACAAACACTCTACTGCCCCCACACCATCTCACAAACACTGTACTGCCCCCCACACCATCTCACAAACACTCTACTGCCCCCACACCATCTCACAAACACTCTACTGCCCCAACACCATCTCACAAACACTCTACTGCCCCACACCATCTCACAAACACTGTACTGCCCCCACACCCATCTCACAAACACTCTACACCATGCCCCCACACCATCTCACAAACACTCTACTGCCCCCACACCATCTCACAAACACTCTACTGCCCCAACACCATCTCACAAACACTCTACTGCCCTCACACCATCTCACAAACACTGTACTGCCCCCACACCATCTCACAAACACTCTACTGCCCCCACACCATCTCACAAACACTCTACTGCCCCACACCATCTCACAAACACTCTACTACCCCCACACCATCTCACAAACACTCTACTGCCCCCACACCATCTCACAAACACTCTACTGCCCCCACACCATCTCACAAACACTCTACTGCCCCCACACCATCTCACAAACACTCTACTGCCCCAACACCATCTCACAAACACTCTACTGCCCCCACACCATCTCACAAACACTCTACTGCCCCTACACCATCTCACAAACACTCTACTGCCCCCACACACCATCTCTACTGCCCAGACACTCTACTGCCCCCACACCATCTCACAAAGACTCTACTGCCCCCACACCATCTCACAGACACTCTACTGCCCCCACACCATCTCACAAACACTCTACTGCCCCAACACCATCTCACAAACACTCTACTGCCCTCACACCATCTCACAGACACTCTACTGCCCCCACACCATCTCACAAACACTCTACTGCCCCCACACCACCTCACAGAGACTCTACTGCCCCCACACCATCTCACACACTCTACTGCCCCCACACCATCTCACAGAGACTCTACTGCCCCCACACCACCTCACAGACACTCTACTGCCCCCACACCATCTCACAGACACTCTACTGCCCCACACGTCTCACAAACACTCTACTGCCCCCACACCATCTCACAAACACTCTACTGCCCCACACCATCCCTGCCCCAACACCATCTCACAAACACTGTACTGCCCCCCACACCATCTCACACTCTACTGCCCCACACCATCTCACAGACACTCTACTGCCCCCACACCACCTCACAGACACTCTACTCACCTCTCACTCTACTGCCCCCACACCATCTCACAAACACTCTACTGCCCCCACACCATCTCACAAACACTCTACTGCCCCCACACCATCTCAGAGACTCTACTGCCCCCACACCATCTCACAAACACTCTACTGCCCCCACACCATCTCACAGAGACTCTACTGCCCCCACACCACCTCACAGACACTCTACTGCCCCCACACCATCTCACAAACATTCTACTGCCCCCACACCATCTCACAGAGACTCTACTGCCCCCACACACCAGCTCACAAACACACTCTACTGCCCCCACTCCATCTCACAAACACTCTACTGCCCCCACACCATCTCACAAACACTCTACTGCCCCCACACCATCTCACAGACACTCTACTGCCCCCACACCATCTCACAAACACTCTACTGCCCCACACCATCTCAGAGACTCTACTGCCCCCACACCATTCCACAAACACTTTACAGCCCCCACATCATCTCACATTCTACTGCCCCCACATCATCTCACAAACATTCTACTGCCCCCACACCATCTCACAAACACTCTACTGCCCCCACTCCATCTCACACTCTACTGCCCCCACACCATCTCACAGACACTGTACTGTGACATTAGCGTCTCACAGGCCTGGTGAAATCGGTTATAGAGGGCTGAACAGAGAGCAGATGCGTAATCTCCGTAGGTGGCGAGGATGTTGTAAATCCAGCAGCGGTTGCCATGATGACTTAAGTGGAAGCCAGTAACAGGGCTGCTGACGTACGAGTCCAGAGAGAGAGGTAACCATGGAATTCACCGGCTTTCCTCTGGGTTTGGGTTACAACGGGAACAAATTATGAGCCACGCATTCTCCGTGCGCCCCCCCCTTTCTGTTAAACCCGCATGCCTACGCGCCGGGCCTCGCGGCCCCCCCGATCCTGCAGCTCGGGGAACAAAGGCAGCCTGGAGGGGCCCCGCTTACGGGCACCTGTTTCTCATTGATATTCCTCAGGCCTCCTCCTCCTCCTCCTCCTCCTCCTCCTCCTCCCCGGGGGAAGCCTTGTCCCTTAAACTCACGAGTGACGAGCGGCGAGGACGACTCGCCCCCCGAGCATCAAAAGGAGCGGCGCTTTGAGCCGAGGCGTCACCTGAGCCCCGGGCAATTACAGCGGAGCCGCCAGGGCCACGGGGCCCGGGTCAAAGCCATTACCGCGGGCGGGCGGGAGCGGGGGGCTGGGGGCGGTGGGGGATCTGTCGTCTCCCGCCGAGGCAGCCGGGAGAGTCCCGCAGCCGCAGGGAGAGGAGCGCACGCCGAGGACACTCCAGAGTCCCCCCCCGCCCCCACCACCGCTGCTAACACGTCAGAACCTCCGCTCCAGAGAGGGGGAGCGATGCCGCGCGTGCGTTCGGAGGCGCCAGAGCGCGGGGGGGGGTGACGTGTAAATCCCTCCCCCTCTCTGAAGCTGCGCCTCGGAGGCAGACGTGTCACCGGTGTGTGAGCCGCTCTGAAACGGGGCTGGCGGTGCTGTGAGAGCGCTCACCTGCGGTGTGTGAGCCGCTCTGAAACGGGGGGCCGGCTGTGAGAGCGCTCACCTGTGGTGTGTGAGAGCGCTGAAACGGGGGGCCGGCTGTGAGAGCGCTCACCTGTGGTGTGTGAGAGAGCGCTGAAAGGGGGCCGGCTGTGAGAGCGCTCACCTGCGGTGTGAGGCAGCTCAGGAATGTGGCGGAGGCGTGCGGCGCACACCCGACCCGGATTAAAAACAGGGAAGTGACGGCGGGCACCGACGCTCCCCACAGAGAGGACCAATCAGTCAGGAAATAAATATCCTCCTGCACATCCGCTATGGCAGCGCCCTGAATCACACACACACACACACACACACACACACAGGAATGCACACAAACACACACAGGAGCGCACACAGGCACACACACACACACACACACACACAGGAGCGCGCACAGACACACACACACACACTCACAGGAGCGCACGCACGCACGCACACACACACACACACACACACACACAGGAGCGCGCACAGACACACACACACACACACACACAGGAATGCACGCACACACTGGAGTGCACACACAAACACAAACACAGGCACATACACAAATACAGGCACACACACTCACCCAGACACACCCACAGGTGCACACACACACATACAAACACACACACACAAACACACACACACACAGCACGCACACACACACACACACACACACACACACACACACACACACACACACACACACACACACACACACACACACACACACACACACACACACACACACACACACACACACACACACACAGGAGCGCACACACAGGAGCGCACACACAAACACACACACAGGCACACTGGAGTGCACACACAAACACACACACAGGCACATACACAAATACAGGCACACACACTCACCCAGACACACCCACAGGTGCACACACACACATACAAACACACAAACACACACACACACACAGCAGCCCAGCTGGCTACACCTGCGCAGCTGTAAGCAGTGGTGCTCCAGCCGAGCAGCAGTGCATTGTGGGCTATGCCCTTAAACAGACTCCCCCCGACCAACATCTGCCACCGCGCGAGGCATCACCACATCGCCAGCCTCCAAGAGCCCCGGACCTGCGAGGTGCCATGCTTAACTCCGGAGTTAAATACGAACGCAAACAGCTTAATTTCCACCGCACTAAAGTCATTAGCCACGGTTTGTGTTCCTCGTTCATCGCATTACGGAGCTCATCTCTTAATGACGGCGGGATCTAAGAGCAAGCCTATTAGCGATGGCGCCACCGCTGGCTAGCGTTCAGAATAAAACCCACTGAAGCTCTTAAAAAGTGTGGCAGGAGCAGAAGGGGGAAGGAAGCGCAGACGCTCTTTAAGGTTGTCATTCTGAACGATGAGACCAGCCCTTCCGGATGTTTCCTTTTCCGCCGGCGGTAGCGCTAACCGAGTGAGATGGATGACAAAGTTGGTTTCTGAGTTAGCTGCGGGGGCAGGAAGTGGCTGCGGGGCAGGAAGCGGGGGTCTGTTCCAGCAGGGCTGAGTGGGGAGGGTGGGGGTAGTGCTGCTACACAAACATCACCATAATGGGGGCGCTACAGGGTGAGGGGGCAGTGCCCTGCTGTGGAGGTGCCCCCATTGGTCAACAAAAACGTCTCCTCGGCTCCAGCGCCCCGCCCGCTCTCGCTCAACGCCCCACCGAGACAGACGCCGCACGGCCCTCCAAAGAGAGAGGTCTGCGCTGGTTCACTGCCCGGCTCTCGCCCCAGGAGCTGCCACTCGGACACCCTTCTCCCCTGGCCGTCTCTCCCCTCTGCTCCGCGTGGCGTTGTTATCCGCCCCCTCGCTCACTCTCTCGCCGACGCCAGACCGCACGGAGGAACACTACCTCTCTGTCCCGCCACATAACCGTCCCACTCCGGCGACTCAATTACCCCCATCCCATTGTTCCTGCAGCGCCGCAGGTTAACTAACGCAGCCTCCACACACTGTCCGCCCCCCCGACAAAGGGGGGCCTTGTCCTCCCGCGGCCCGGTCCCGAATCGACCCTCCACGCCGCGGCGGCTGCCGGGCTGTAAATCCACACTGGCGAGAGGGGTTTGAAGTGGCGTGCGCGCCGGTCTCTGTGGAGACAGGGCCACGGCGGCCAGAGACAATGGAGGGGCTTCGAGGGGTGTGTAGCGTCTCCTCTCCTCCCCGCTCACCGCCGCGTCTCTGCGACCCGGCGACCATGACATCTCTACGACTCTCCACAACAAATGGAAGGTTCTAATTTATTATTTGTATTGCTGCAAGAGTTCCCATGAAACAGAGATTCTCTGGAGATGGAATTACGGGGGGAGGGAAGGGTTATGTGAGACAATGCTTTCCAGACATTTTGTTTATGTGCAGATGCACAACTGTGGACGCATTTGGCAGGAAATGCCAGCCATCGATGGCCTTGGGTAATGGGCTTAATGCACAAGCCAGAGATCTAGCCAATTTGTTAGCAATGTCGGTGCGCTAACAAATTGTCTAGACTCGATAATGACATCAAGCTAGCGAGACAAACGGGAAAATGTACTCAATTCTTTCACTGTAAAATGAAAAAGGCATTCTTTAGCGCTCTTACATTTGTGTTATTTGTTTAAACACTGGCACTGTTTTCATTTGCCTGCTCAAGGACGGTGGGAGTGTCTGACGACATTCCACGGCTTTCCCAGGACGACGACGTTGACAAAAAAAAGGATTTTAAATTACCACGGTAACCCTGGTGTTTGTCGGTCACTCCTCAGGAGACCCTGCCCTGTTACCATGACGACATTTACTACCAATAAAACTTTCCCAACCCAAAAACCATGGCAACCCCATAGCAACAATGAGATCTCTCTCTCTCTCTCTCTCTCTCTCGCTCTCTCTCTCCATTAACCTTCACCTGCGATGTTCTGACAGTCCGTCATCACGATCAGTGAACAGCAGTGAGCTTAACGCAAGAGGAGGAATACTGCAGACGGGGGTAACGGCTCACACCCCCGTTATCTAAAGCGTTCAGGTGTGCAGGGTATGGGTTGTATACGCCAAAATAAGAGCCCCACCACACATGGTCACAGTACCAGTGATGACCTCCTGATACATTTACATTTTACGCATTTTGCAGACGCTCTTATTCAGAGCGACTTACACAGTTTACATTTCTTTACACACAATCCATTTATACAGCTGGATATTTACTGAAGCAGTTCAGGTTAAGTACCTTGCTCAGGAGTACAACAGCAGTGCCCCAGCTGAGAATTGAACCTGAAACCTCTGAGTTACAAGACCAGCTCCTAAAGATAACACTACACTGCCGGCCCCCAGCTCCCGTTCCTGAGCCTGACGTGTGGGCACACACACCGCTCGACAGACACTCCTCCACCAGGCCTGAAGCCCTAAGAGCTTCTACAACAGATCTCTACCTGCAGAACTGGGAAGGAGTCGAGATCGCACTCGAGAAACTCACTCCTGTACTGTGCCGGCCCCCGATGGCCGCAGGTTCCCATTAGCGCCGCTCACGGTACGATGAGTCAGATAAAAACGGCTGTTAAAAGTTTAAGCTGTTAATGAAATCAGTGGGAGCGTGCCGGCTGACGATTATTAAAGACAACAATTGACTTCGCATTAAGAGCTTGGCCGGGAGCCGCCTTTGAGGTTCTCCTCGCGGCGAGGGGGAGACGCTGATCGGGGCGGAGGTGCAGGGAGAGCCGCTCCGGCGGTGGGTGGAACGGGCCGCGACCCACGGATACGGCCCCGCGCGCGAGGCTCAGTCGCCATAACAACCACCGCAGCCTGCAAGCTGGGCATAGCACACTGGAAAAAGTGTGCGTGTGTGTGTGTGTGTGTGTGTGTGTGTGTGTGAGAGTGTATGTATGTGTGTGTGTGTGTGTGTGTATGTGTATGAGAGGGTGTGTGTGTGTGTGTGTGTGTGTGTGTGTGTGTGAGAGAGTGTATGAGTGCATGTGTTTGTGTATGTGAGAGAGAGTGAGTAAGTGTGAGTGTGTGTGTGTGTGTGTGTGTGTGTGTGTATGTATGTGAGAGAGTGTATGCGTGCATGTGTGTGTGGGAGAGGGTGTGTGTGTGTTTGAGAGAGCATGTGTGTATGTGTGAGAGAGAGTAGGTGAGAGAGACAGAGAGAGAGTGAGTGTGTGTGTGTGTGTGTGAGAGAGAGTATGTGAGAGGGAGAGAGAGAGAGTGTGTGTGTGTGTGTGTGTGTGAGAGCGAGAGAGTGTGTGTGCGTGTGTGTGTGTGTGAGAGAGCATGTGTGTGTGTGTATGTGTGAGAGAGAGTATGTGAGACAGGGAGAGAGTGTGTGTGTGTGTGTGTGTGTGTGTGTGTGTGGTGGCACACAAGCCCTCCTCCTGAATCCCAGAGGGGGGGGAATAGACGGCACAGTAACGGCGGCGGGGATGCGCTGCGGGAGCCGAATGCCAGCCCCGACACACGGTCCAATCAGGCGGCCCTTCACCGACCCACACACTAATGTGCGCGGACTCCTCATTAGGGACGGGGTGGAGGAGCGCGGCTGAATGCCTAACACCCGGTGGCCGTGCTGGGGAAGTGGTGAGGCTTGGGGGCCGAGGCACAGCAGAGCTTTAGAGCCTGCCTGCCTGCCTGCCATTCTGCTCGCTGCAGTCAGGCCCGCGCTGCCCCCTGGTGGCCCTGCCAATGCACTGCAGCGCCACAGCACCAGAGCAACAGGCTAATAAATGCATGAGGTTCACCTTGTGCCAGCATATTCAGGTAAGGCAAAGTACACACACGGAACCGGAGGCCATAGAGTGCTATTAACCAGTTTAATCTAATTCCAGACACAGGGAAATTAACTACCGACACCAGGGTTGCTCAAATCACGGTCCTCGTGGGCCGAGCACTGCTGTTTTTCCACCCTCCCTGTACCTGGGAGGCGTGAAGATTATCTGGCCAATCAATTTCACTAATTGTTCAATTACCTACCTGAGAGGAAGGAAAAGGAGAACCAAATTTGGATTTGTGGGCAAGATTTGAGTAACCCTGATCTACGCCATTAAAAGCTGGAGAATCCAACACAAAATGGCATCCACCCTGGCCTAGGGCCAAACAGAACGTTCAGACACATGTTGAGTGCACGGACGAGAGGAAATGTGCTTACCTGCACCTGAGGGCCACAGCAAAGCCAGGAGGAGGGGGGGCACATGGAAGAGAGGGGGGGGGGAAAGGTGATTATTAGCTATGATAAATAACTACCATCAACAGTGCACTTCTCACATCCAGCAGACACACATATCATGGTTTAAGTCATTCCCAGGGATCTAAAACGTCCACTTGTAAAACTAGCATGCATCAAGATTAGCCTGCAAGCTTGTGTGTCTGGAAGTGACATATTACAACACATTGTGAGCAGTCATAGAAGGACCCAGAAGAACTCTAATGTTACAGGATAAGTTTTTAAATATTCAACAGCAGCTTGTCATAAATAAAAGAATCGCAATGAGGCAGATGATCCACACGTGAGAGAGATGTTCAGCTAATATTCAGCATCAGAAATATCAGCCCTGTAAAAACCCTAAAGTCTGAGATTCCTGCGGCCAGTTGGTTGAACTGACAACGCACATCGAGGCACGTTGCAAATAAGTCAGGCGATGAGTCACTTCTTGGTGTCCAAGTAACTGGCAGGCACAGATGATGGATTATTACTAAGACGGTGGAAAGATACAGTAGCGGCAAAAAAAGAAAAAAGTTAATCGGCATGGCGACGGAGGCAGTAGAGCAGTGCTTCCCAACCCCCTCCTCGCGAACCCCGATCCGGTCCACGTATTTGTTCCATTCCACCACCAGCACACCTGATACAACTAGTTCACAACTTAATGAGCGATGCTTCGTTGAATCGAGTGTGCTGGTGGTTGAATTGAATGAATACGTGGACCGGATGGGGTTTGGCATGGAGGGGGTCGGGGGAACCACCGCAGCAGACGGATGGGCGTGGCGACACGAGCCTCTCCCTCTCAAAAGGGTCTTTGACCCACATGTTTCGCAGCGCTCCGACTGATGTTTGAACAAAAAGTGAGAGAGCCGCCGCTCCGCTATCTTGTTTGTACGGCTGTTTGTTCCCCCAGATTACGCCCCCACGGTGTCCTCCAATCACGTCTGCTTGTGAAAGGCCGATACCGAAGCGAAACGATTCAACCGGCGCGCAGTGACGGCGGCTTATCTGGAACGTTCCTTTTCGGACCGCACACTTCTCACAGAGGTTCAGAACGCTGTCCGCGACCCGGGACCCGGGTCGGTACGTATAAAGCAGGGGTGGGCAATCTTACCCTGTGTGGGCCGGTGTGGGTGCAGGCTTTTGTTCCAACTGAACAGTGACACACCTGATTCCACTAATCAAAGCCCTGATTGAAGACTTTGATTAGCTGATTAGTCAAATCAGGTGAGCTAGTGCTCGGTTGGAACAAAAGCCTGCAACCACACCGGCCCACACAGGGTAAGATTGCCCACCCCTGGTATAAAGCATCCCGGAGTAGGAGGGCTGATCCGGGATCAGTTTGCCCTTTTCCCTCATAATGGATAAGGTTAGGATATGGACAGGGAGAAACTGATCCTAGATCAGCAGTCAGTGTTACTCTGAGATGCTTTACACATACCGGTCCTGGTCGCCCCTCAGTTTTAGACGATTGAGGTCAACACAGACCTACGGCCCGTGCCAAATGGACAGGACAGAGCATCGTGGAACATGACAGAAATACGCATAACGAGGAGAAGGGGCCATTCAGCCCATATAGGCTCTTCATGTCCTAGTTTAAAGAGTATCTAGTAGTGCATCTAGCCTGGAATTGAATAGCCCAAGTGTTTCTGCCTCCACTACCTGACCTGGCAAGCTGTTCCAAAAAAATACTTCCTGATATCCATGCAGAATTCCCCTTAAACTAATTTCCACCTGTGAGAGTCATGTGACGTTAATGTACTGGCGCAGGGTGAGGAGGAAACGCTCTCCAGGGTGTGGGAGTGCACGCAGGGGGCTGCAGAAGGGAGCGTCTAGCTGCAGATCAGACTCACAGTCACATTACTGTAATCTCTCACTCCCCCCCCACCTCCATCAGACCGGACGCTGGTTGTGCTCACTCCACGTCTCTGTGCCCTTCAAACACTGTTCCCAAGTAGCAATTTTTCTCATTGGCAGGAATGTGAGATTATATTTCTCAGGCGATGGATGGAATCTGGGGCCGGTTTTCCCGGCCGTGTTGCCGTGCTGGAATGCGTGTGAAAATTCGGGGATGTGGGGTGGGGTGGGGTGGGGGGAGGGACAGGCCGCTCGGTGTGCGGGACCGAGGGCGAGCTGTGATGGAGCCTCAACGCCTCACTCCCAACATCAGAGCGTGAACAGCGTGCGTTCTGCAAGGTGTCGGTGTGCGGTGAAGGGTACGGAGGAACACAAAAAACGCAGAAACTGGAGATTATCTGTACGTGAGGGAGAGAGAGAGAGAGAGAGATTGTGCATGTGTGTGTGTGTGTGTGTGTGTGTGTGTGTGTGTGTGTGTGTGCATGCGTGTGTGTTTTATCCCTCTACTTCCTGACACAGGAACCCGCCTTTATGTATTGAGACAGCGGGGGGAGTGCAGGCCTCTGCGTGGGAACAGCGCGTTTAGAGGCCGCGTGGTTTCGTAATGTGGCACGCAATGGGTTAATACCGTACCCATGACTACGGGTCGCACCGGTCCAGTTGGTGACGTGCCGCGCCCACCTTTCCGGAACACAGAACAGCCACAGTACCCCCGCCCCCCCCGGCGCTCTGTGTGTGAGATGTGGACAGAGCCTTGAGCTGAGGGGAGGGGGGAGGAGAGGAGAGGAGGGAGGAGGAGAGGGGAGGGGAGGGGAGCCTTCAGCAGAGGCAGTGCCACTCCGTCAACGCGCCGCTAACGGGCCCGATCGATCGGCGCCGCTCGATGGCAGAAACGTCAGCCCGGATCAGCGTTAGCGCTCGGGGGCACCCCTCCCCCTCAGAATGAACCGCCCTGCCCTCCCCCCGTCCTCCCCGTCCTCAAAATCCCACAAATCAATCGCCGCGAAGATATGAAGTGCCCCTGCCACCGTGGCCTTGCCCCGTTAAAGCCTCAATCACCCAGGGGCCTGGCCTCCACCGCTGCTCTTCACAAAGCCATGGCTGCTCGGCCTCGGGTACGAGTCGCAGAGCTTATCTGAGCTGATGAGTCTAGTCTACGGTGGTGAGTGTAACGGGAGCCCGTTTTTTCATTAGTCCTCCTTTCATCTCTCATACTCATTTCTGTGCTTTATCGCACGCTAAAAGCTCCGGTCGAAAACATCTCGTTAATAACGCCGCTCTTTCCGTTCATTTCTCTCCGGCTCTGAGCAAAGGGCAGGGGGCGGGGCCCGGGCCTGTCAGGTGGGCGAGCTGCACCAATCAACAGTGAGGATGACGGATGGGAATGAGCAGGTGCACAGTGTGCCCTGCTATACACACACACACACACACACACACACACACACACACACACACACACACTCTCTCTCTCTCTCTCACAGGCATGAACGCACACAAGCACAAACACACTCTCGTAGAGACACACACACATATATATATACACACAGGTACACCCTCTCTCTAGTTTATCTTTCTACCTCACACACACACACACACACACACGCACACACACACGCACACGCACACACACACACACACGCGCTCTGTTGGAGGTATCTGAGTCAAACAGACAGGATTCCCAGAGGCAGGTGAGATGCATGACTGTTCCAGTGGGTTCAAAGTAATCTCTCTGGCCCCCCGGTGGCTAATGAGACTGATTGATGAATCCGGGAGATGGAGCGTTCATTTTTCAGGTGTTTGACTGCTGAAACCCCATGGGTCACAGGCGTGCAGCAATCATCGATGTGTCATCACAGCTATCTATGTGCCTTCTGACTGTCTGCATGTGTGTGTGACACACACACACCCAGCCTGCTGAACATGCACAGCTGGAGCTGCCATAGAGCGTTCAGTGCTGAACATGCACTATACTCAACACACACAGCTCAACACGCACTATACTCAACACACACAGCTCAACACGCACTATACTCAACACACACAGCTCAACACACTACTATACTCAGCACTTACAGCTGAACATGCAGTACACTCAACAAATACGCTATACGCAACACTTATAGCTCAACACGTGCAGTGGAGTGCCCTGTGTTGAACACGCATAGCTGAACACAGGGTGCTATGGGACCGGCTTGGAGATTGCTTCTCATGAAGCCAAAGACAACAGCAGCGGGGCAATCAGGAGGGTGGGCAGCAGTGCTTAACGGACACTTCCTGTAATTACTCCACCACGTGAGCCGCAGTACACGCCTCCCAGTCCCGGCAGTGGATCTATGGGCAATTAAATCCATTCCGGCTCAAACCGCTGGAGGGGAATCCATTCCGGCTCAAACCGATGTGACACCAGGTGGTGGAGAAGCCCCGGGAATGCACGTTCCACACAGGGAACAGGAAACAGGGAACATCTCTTACTATGATTGTTCCTACCATGTATTTATGCACATCTTGTAAGTCGCTCTGGATAAGAGCGTCTGCTAAATGCCTAAAATGTAATGTAATGTAAATGTTCTAAATCGGATTTCAAACCCTGTCAGAACGACACTCCCTCTTCCTGTTCCTCCGTGTTCATTTAAGCGCTGGACCAGAACAACGCAGGCCTCCAAGCCCCGGCCGTCCCTCTCCTCCAGACATCAGCCAAAGGAACTGAATATCACAGTAACGTAGGGAGGGCCCTGTACACACACAGTGCAGATGAATGGGATTTCACACTGCTATCGGGGAGCCCGTTTATCATGTGTATCATAGAGTCATTCACCCTGCCTGTGGGGGGCTCCATTAGGACATCTCTCAGCCCGCTGGCCAGCAGAGCTCTCGGTACTATTGCTGAAGTTATTTCCTCTCGCCTGTTGAAAAAGTGACGCAACGTTGCTCCTGCTTTCATGTAACGGCATTGTTTTATGTGCCGTGAAACTTCCTTTGTCAACAGCGCTGGAAGGAACAGAATCCGTCTGACTGAAAGTCAACGATCAAAGCGGGGCCTCGCTTTGAACGGTATCCGGCTCTTATCTGGAGACCGCGCGGAAGGAGACGGGGTGGGGGTTTGAGGCAGGGAACGTGCGCGGTGGGGTCTCGACTCCAGATGCCTGACCTTCGACAGAGCGTCTGGATAACTTTGAACTTTTCTGGCCTAGGCTTCCTGCGGATTGGTGGATTGGTGCCAACATGATTTCTAGCTGGCAGAACATTGAACATTGAACGTTCAATGCTGCCCACTGCGACCGGGTTCGATTCCACCAGGTCACGCCAGTTCGGCTCTGTGGCCGGGAGTGCCACTAGGGGGCAGCAACTGGCTGTCCGCCCCAGGGAGGGGGGGAGGGAAGCCGATATGAGCTCGCTGCATATATGAGTGGTCCTGTGTGTCACGGTGACTGTGGCAGGTGCTGGCTCGGAGGAGGTGGTGGTACAGCGCCCACTACCGGACTCAGGACTACGGCAGCGACCTCTCATACGAGGGGGGGATAATTAACATGAAAAAGAGAGGGTATACTTGGCAACTTCAAATATGGAGAAAATGGGGACCAAAAAAGCATAAACAGAAAATAAAAAAAAAAAAAAAAAAAAAATTAGTCAGGCTCATAGTTCTGAGTTTTCATAGTTCTGATCGTGGTTATGAGTGTGCCACGTGCAGAGTATCACAGTGTCTCCTCGGCCCGGTTCCTCGGGTCCAGCTCGAGCTCATTTTCCGGCACACAGTGCCGATCGGCAGAGCTGAGCGCGCTCGGCCGCCAAGAGAGCGGCGGGGGCGGCGGCGGGGGCTGGCAGGAGAAACCGAATCCATTTCCACAATTAAGAATCTTCAGAGCTTTAATTAAGGAGTGCCGCGGGGGCGAAAGCAATCACATTTCATTTAGAGAGAGATGCCACGGGGGAGCCCCCCCTGCGTGAGGGAGGAGAGGCGGTAACAGGCGTCCTCGCTGGAGAACGGGACCCGTACTGAGCCTGGTCACAATGCCGTTCCCCTCTGCCCTGACACACACCCGAGGGGAAACACAGCTGGGACGGCTGCATTACCACCAACATAGACACCAGCCGCACGGCATTCTGGGAAATGGATGCCAAGCTCTACCGGATAAGGTTACATCATGCAAAAAAATTACGGCCTTTTCATATTCGATAACACGGAGGGCAAAATGAGGCAGAAAGCGTGAGGGAGGTTTACATGGGGCGGCATTCGGGTTTAACCCCTCGCTGCCGGATATTTCAGAGACAGGAGGAGGGGCCCCAGCTGAAGCCCATTAAGGGCAAGTTTGTTTTTACACTGAGAGAGCCCTCCAGTGTTTAAACATGGCACAGGCCCGGGCTTCCTCCTCATTAATCTGCCCTGAGACAGGGGGGGACAACCAATCACCGGCCCAATTACAGGCTGTCCTGTAACGAGAGAGAGAGAGAGAGAGAGAGAGGAGAGAGAGGAGAGAGAGAGAGAGAGGGGAGAGAGAGAGAGAGAGGAGAGAGAGAGAGGGAGAGAGAGAGAGGGAGAGAGAGAGAGAGAGGAGAGAGAGAGAGAGAGAGAGAGAGAGAGAGAGAGAGAAAGAGAGAGAGAGAGAGAGAGAGAGAGAGAGAGAGAGAGAGAGAGAGGGAGGGGGAGAGGGGGGGGAGGACAGGAGCCCCTGAAAAACATTGACAAGAAACACCTTGAAAGACCGGGATACAGATTAAAAAAGGGGGCATGCCAGCTACCTCAGCAACCTGCCAGATGAATGGAGGCATTGGCTTTTCCTCAGCCGGGTCACGCGAGACTGACGGCCCTGCACACAAATATGCTAGCAGCAGGAATGATGTTGACAGGAAGTGAGCAGGTTCTGGAAGCTGGTAAGAGCCAGGCCCGATTGGATTGGGACAGGGATGGGAAGGGGGAGGGGGCTGGGGGCACGGCCCCCCAGGACAGCAGGCAGGACTGACAGACTGCTATAAATAGGCCGCTGAGTCACCCAGGCTGCGTCCCTTTCACATATAAAGCGCATCCATTTCCAGTGCGCCCCGACGCTGCTTTTGAGACCATGTATAATTAAACACACGGAGAGGGCGAGTGGAGGGCTGGGGAGCGGCGGTAATCAGAGAGCAACCCGGGCGTAAGAACAGCAGCGCGGCGCGGCGCAGCGAGCAGGTACGGGGGGGACGGGAGGAGTCGACGGTGAAGGAGTCGACGGTGAAGACGACGTTAACCTTCACGGGGCGCCTCTTCCTCCCTCTGAGGGGCTCCGTGCGTGCCGGGGACCGGCTGGGTTATAAATAGGGACGGGCGCGGATCGGGGTGACCGACCGACCGACCGGCCGGCCTGCCGGCCGCGTTCCACCCTCCGCATGACTTTCCCCAAATCGGTCTGCGCGCGAGGGCAGGACCGGGTCAGGTTCCCCTGGCGATTTGGGGCCAGCTCCAAACACTTATAAACAACAGTGACGAGACTTCACCCGCTCTCTGGATAGCCGCCATCGCACCGGCGGCATTAGCATGCCGCGGCGCCGCTCCTTTCACAGTGAGCGCTAATGCCTGCCTTCCCCGCCAGGCCCTGGGGTTTGAGTGGACCCAGGTGTGGATCAATAGGGCAGAGACACAATGCTGTTTGCACAGTAGAGTCCCTGCTTAGAGTAGTAGCCCCAACCGTGAGACACTTCAACTAACACACTCACACTCACACTCACACACACACACACACACACACACACACACACACACACACAGTCACACACACACACACACACGCACACAAAACACTCACATCCCACAGACCATAATCAAAACCCCTTCCAAACAAAAGCAGCAAGAACGGGAACGCAATTACTCCAACGGATACCCTTATCGGTGCCTTTTCACCATCTAGTGGTAACAGCAAGTTACTGCAGTCACCCTGGGGGAGTGGCGGGGGGAGGTGGCGTGATGAGGTGGCCCTGAGATGCCACTCCACCACAAGCATCTGTTTTACGGAGGCCCCCGGGGCCAAACAACACAAACATCCATCCTTCATTTACGGAGCCATGATGGATTAACACCAACATGTCAACCAACCAAAAACACCATGGAGAATAAAAGACCCTTTGGGTAAAGGGTAATGTTACACACTGAACTGTATATTACAGAAACAGACGTGCAGGTGGACACAGGACCGTAAGCCTCCGAGTGCGTCCGCCTGACTCTCTCTGTGTCTGTATCCAAGGTGCCGAGCGTGGCCGCTGCCAGCCAGCCAGCGCTCCGGATCCGATGACCCGCCGTAATTCCCTGCGTCTCGAGCGCTCGTCAGGAGAAGTGCCCGGCTCCTTCCAGCGGCCCCGGCGGGACCACACACGGAGAGGCTTCGGGTTTTATACACAGATTAAACCAACCATGCAGACGGCCGGGCTTCCATTACAGCTATCTGTCCACCGGCTGTCTCCCACGCTGATGGCCCAATTACAGATGGCCGAGGAACAGGGTCAGGGCGGCGGGAGGGGTGGAGGGGTGGAGGTGCCTGAAATTGGGAAGGGGGGCCTGGCCGGGGCTGGGGATGGGGGGGTGTATGGAAACCAGACAACGTTTAACAGCTCGTATGTCAGCGCTGGACTAATGCCCAGAAAATGGGAGATGTTTGGGGGGGAAGGAGGGGTTGAGATAATTACATAAATAAGACGGAATCGACATGCAGGCTAAAATAAGGAGCGTGTGATCGCACACCCAAACAAAGGCAGCGGCAACCCGACGCGCGCAGCGGAGACCGATGAGCACGGCCATCGATCGCCATCGCGCTCCCGAGTATGACACTTTAAACAGTGACCGATGGGGGAGAGCGAACGGTTACTTAGGAACTGCGGCTGACAAGTAAACAGCGTTTGTTCGGCGGTAATGACGCAGCGGGCAGATTAACGGGGCTGGCTTCGGCGACGGCGGCTGGCAGCTGGCGGGACTCTCGCTGAGCGCAGGAGCCCCCGCAGAGCCGGCGCTAATGAGGCACCGCGCTCCCGGAGCACGCCCGGCTTCAGCCGCGGTCTCCCACACTCGGAGCCGCCGCCCCTGCGTCCACAGAGACGCGCGGTGACGAACCCGAGCCTGCCGCCGCGTTCCTGCCCCCGGGCAAAGACGATGGCGATGGGCACACTGCGGAGGGGAGGGGAGGGAGGGGGACCCGAGAGGCAGAGGGGGGCCAGACCTGACGAGCATTCCTCAGAGAGGAGAAAGCTCTTTATGAGGCCTGTCAACAGAGGGGAAAATGTCAACACCTCCACAGGCATGGTCCTCCAGCGTGTAGGAGACACCATCCGTTACCCTCCCAACCCCCTGTGGTTTAAGCCCAGAGCATGCTCAGATCACTCTAGATACACACACACACACACACACACACACACACACACACACACACACACACACACACACACACACACACACACACACACACACACACACACACACACACACACACACGACACACACACACACACACACACACACACAGCTGCATGCATTCACATGTGCAGCGTCAGGCTCAGTAACCGCCAGTGTAACGTTTCACACAGAAAGTGAGAAGGGCCCTGTGAGAACACGGGGTGCGTGTCACATGTTCCCAAGGGGGATGGGCTGGCCGGGTTCGGCTGAGGGGCATCTGCTCGATAAATAACGAGCAAAACTAACAGGGCCGATTCAACGGGGCGCGCTGAACGCACCCATTCCATTCATGCTTTTAGCTTTACCTTCAGGTTAAAAAAAACAAACCCAAAAGGTTAAAAATTCAGGTTAATAAAAATAGGCGTCTTTGTCTAAATAAATTTCACTGAAAGGGCGGCTACAAGTGCGGTTGAGAAAGGCAAACTGCGCGTCCGTCCGTCCGTCCTGCTCGTCCTCCTCGCTGTAACAGCGGAGCGGCAGGCGGCCTGGGCTGGGCAGGGCTGGGCTGCTCTGCTCTGCTCGGGAATGAGACGGGCTCAGAATAACTCCGGGTGGATGCCTTCCGCGGGTTATTTGGAGCTGCGCAGGAATCCCATCTCTCCCAGGAGCGGGGCGGAGCTGGGCATCGCGAGACGGGTGGAGCAGGGACGGGACGGGGCGGGGCGGGGCTGGGCATCGCGAGACGGGTGGAGCAGGGACAGGACGGGGCGGGGCTGGGCATCGCGAGACGGGTGGAGCAGGGACAGGATGGGACGGGACGGGGCGGGGCTGGGCATCGTGAGACGGGTGGAGGGGGGATGGGACGGGGCTGGGCATCGCGAGACGGGTGTAGCAGGGACGGGACGGGATGGGGCGGGGGGCGGAAAGGGGAGGCGGCCTCAAACGGCAGTGCGGGCAGAACAGACGGACGGAACCGCCATCACCACTCTTCGCGAAACAACAAGGTGAGGGGGAAGGACGCGGGGCGATTAGCGAGCTCCGAACGGAGGCTTGGAGTGAAAGATCCCCTCCGTTCATCTGCTGTATTTACGAGCGGGTCCTTCACTTTGCTGAGCCCAGCGAGGGGAGCCCAGCGTCTCCTAATGGGAGATATTAATAGAGGCTGTAGGACAGCAGGACCGTCACCCCACACTACTACAGCCAGTGTTCATCCCTCCCCGGCCTGGGCTTTCTTTAAAAATACACATCGGCCAAAGTCATGCTATGCACATTCACACGACCTTCATAAAGCAGACATAACAGCTGCATAAGCGTGACATCGCTGGTTTATAAAGCTTACGTGAAGGACATAAGAACATAAGAATGTCTGAGGACGCGAAAAGGCCAATCAGCCCAACTAGACTCGTCATTTCGCCTACAGAGTAGAGTGGAGCCTGGTCTTGAACTTTTAAAGGTGTTATATATAAGTCGGTGTGGCAACGGCTGTATCTCTGTGACGTTTTTGCTCATGAAGAGGCAGTATGCATGTTTGAGGGAGGTCGACAGTATGTGGCCATTTACTTCATGCAGGCTAGGGTACAAGAATGCGCTATGTAAAGTCAGACCCCAGACTACAACCTCTAAAGGCAGCTACACGTCTTCTCAAGTTCCCACACAACATGAAAAAAAAAGAGCCATTTCCGAAGGAGCACAATCGTGTAGGTCACATCTCAAGGTGTCCAAGAGGGCTGGGACATGAGGACTCAAACGGATCTTTGTGTGCGCCCGGTGACCCGTCTGCTGCTCTGTGGGGTGGGGGCACTGTCTGTAAATACAATTGTCCTGCTGCTGGGACCACAGCCTAGCCAGTCAAGGACATGACTCACCGCAGGATAAATAGAATGGGATGCAATGCTGACAAAGCAACGACCCACCCCCCCCTCCCTCCTCCTCCCTCCCTCCATCCCCCCTCGCTCCATCCATCCCCCCCTCGCCCATCCCCCCTCCCTCGCTCCATCCCCCACCCCCAGTCTCCCCCTTCCTCAGTCTCCTCCTCTGTATTCATGTTTCAACTGGCTCTGGAAAACCCATTCCTTCCCCTGGGCACAATGAGGTAAACCCATGTATTTGTGGGTGGCCCATTGGCTGACAAGCGACCTCTACGACCTCATGCCCTGTGCCAGCCTTTAGAAGCAGCCCTTGGCATGTGCACAGTAGACTGGTAAAGATTAATAGTATACCATTACAATACACTGGGAATTTTTGGGGACCAATCTCTGTGCCAGAAGCCATCCATCCATCCGGTAGGATGCAAACCTTCCTTTGTCAAATTGAGGAAAAGAACAATTACAACCTTGAATTTTATTCAGGAAAGCTCGAGTCTCATTGGAAATTAATGGTTTTGGAACGGAGATCCATCGGGGAAGTTGCTCGACTTTTTCCACGTTCCCAGCATACAAGATGAGTGTCTCACAGCTCAGCCCTAACATCTGTGCAATGGAAGAACCCATAGACCCACACGGGAGTAAACACACCAATGAATGGACACACGAGACGTACACAGACGATTCTAATTATTACTGAGCAACATTTCTGTGGCTCAGGCATTTCTGAGCAGCGACAGAAATCTGCTTTTGGAGATTGGATCTTTTATGCAATCTTACGGAATTTAATGGGCCCTTTCAAAAACGGGTTCTTCGACCCCTTCCAGCCCGTGGGCTTCGGAGACGAGCGTGGCTGTTTAAATACTCCGGGCAAACAAGGAGACCGGATCCGAGACCGAGCGATAGCTGCGACCGCCGGAATGCGGGGCGACCACACGTCTCGCGCGCGGTTATCTGCCCAAAGCCCACACACACACAGGGCCTCGTCTATGATACGCTCTCTAAACAGGAGGAAGAAGCTTATCTGTACTGTAGCCACAGGGGCTTTCACAGGACAGCTGGAGCGAGACAACGGCAGGGAACGTTTTTTAAGGGTGGGGTTTGAGACGCGCTCCTCGTGCTCGGACCAGCGCCCAGGAGGGGAGGTTGTTGAAGAGGCTCTTTCTGCTTTCGTCAGCTTCAGCCTGCACTCCTCACCAACGACGCAAGCGTTATTATTATAGTCCCTACGATTCTGCTGAGCGGGGGAAGGAGGGGCAGGAGGGGCAACAGTGTTGGCGAGTCTGGAGCAGGCGAAATGCAGACCAGAAGGGGTCCAGAAGTGGGTCAGGGGTTAGTGAAAAGGCAGGCCAGAAGGGGTCCAGAAGTGGGTCAGGGGTGAAAAGGCAGGCCAGAAGGGGTCCAGAAGTGGAATGGAACAGGGGGACTCAGTACTGTGTGAAGGTTTGAGCCTCGGAAATGAAGCCAATGTAAAGATCAAGGTTACGTGCGGAAAGGGGGTCACTTTTATTCAATCCTCCTGGAAATGGGGTTGAGGTGTAAGAGGAGAAGCCTGTTTGTGAAATGTGAGCGCAGGACACACGAGGAGCGGCGATTCGCCCCCGATCCAGCCCCACACTGGGCCCGGACCCAGACTCTGCAGGACGGTCCCGAGGTCCCAGTGTCATATCGCCCTGCCCCAGCCCTCGCCCCAGGGTCACGTCCACCCCATGTCATATCCTCCTGCCGAGGGCCTCTAAAGACCGCCCAACGGTCTGAGAACCCTGCTACACATCTCTACGGACAGCCTGATGCTGACATCTCCTTTTAAGGTCTTAAAAACACCTGAGGGTCACATGACTGAGCTCTCCGGCCCTTCATTTCACATTTAGCCATTTAGCACACCTTTCAGGTTAAGTACCTTTGCTCAAGGACTCAATGGCAGTACCCTCACCCTGGGAATCGATCCTGAAGTTATGGGCCCAGTTCCCAAAGCATTACACTACACCGTCGCCTCATTTCCCCGCTTATCGCTTCCCACATCTGGTGGGGGGAGGGGGTCCACGCTGGGGACCCGGGGCTCCAGAGCATGTGAGTCAGCACATTGCAGGACAGGGATAGGGGCCGAACAGGACAGCCGCTCAGCTGAGAGTCAGCCAGCTGTAGGTGCATGCATGCATACCCAGCGCCTTCTGGAGGAACTGCGGTTTCTGCAAGGGAAAGCTGATCTCCAGAAGCCATGGTCCACGCAACCCGGAGGAGCGAGAAGACTCATCGGGTGATTAACCACCCCCCACAGCGACAAATGGCGCTTTCTGGAGGGGGAGGATCGGACATTGCTGCGCGGGGCAGGACCGGATCACGTTACGGGACGGTATAGACCCGGCGCTGACCCGAACCGAAAGGATGCATCGGGACGCACCGTGAGACCGGCGCCTTCCGATAACCATCTTCCCACAACAGCTGGATCCCCTCACTCGGACCCTGGGAAAGGAGAGAGCTCCCTTTAGCACGTTTTCATTGGAAACTCAATCCAGGCCCGGCCTATTTATAAAGCCAGGCGCTGAGCTGGGGCTGCTGGGAGTGGCATGTTTCCTGCGGATCCCAGGGATTTTAAAGGCTGCAGTGGATTCTTTCTGGGGATAACACCAACAAGCAATGTCCGTGTGGAGAAAGGGGAAAAAAATAAATCAAACACACACATGTAGAATATTTTAAGAGGGGGCTATGTCTCTGTATTAAATAGTTTCGGGCTAATAAATTAAAACATAAAGCGTACGGAATTCAGCGCTTTCCACCTGGACGTCAACAGCCGTACTCTAAATGAGGTTTGGCCAAAGATGTGGCAGAAAATAAAACGGGCTTTGAAGCATTGTGGACCCGTAGATGAATGTGGCCAGTGAAAGCTCCGGGAATGCAGCAGCCATTGTCCCGCTGGGACCGGGAGAAATTCCATGTATTCCATTCACCCGGACCACCTGCTGCTGCCAAGAGCTCCCTCCCTTATCCCCCATACACACACACACACACACACACACACACACACACACACACACACACAGCGGGCCAGGCTTGCCGCGGTAGGCAAGAGGCACAACTTTGGACAACCCTCAAAGAGGCTTGTTCTCGACACATAAATGAGTAAAGAACAAAGAAACATCCTGGTGTTCTGAAATATTAATCTCGCCCCGGGGGGGGAAACTGGCTATTTTGGCGAGCGATGACATAAGACCCCTGCTTATCCGCTTCTCTGAGGGAGAAGAGAAGGCGGAGTCCCTGATGGAGGAGAATTAAAGATGCGCTCCGCGACGGGCGGGCGGGGAGACTGCTGGCTCCGCGGGAAGTGGGGCATTCTGCTAAACCGGCCACCCAAATGTAATCCTGAAGAGGCAATTTTGGGGCAAAGTCAGAGCAATTACATCTGTGAGCGTGATGCAGCAAGGCCTCCTCCAGCGCTGCCTCCTCATGCAGGTTTCAGCTGTGTCTCCTTTCAGCTGTGTGTCCCTTCAGCTGTGTCCCCCTTCAGCTGTGTCTCCCTTCAGCTGTGTCCCTTCTATACACACACACACACACACACACACACACACACACAAACACCACCCCACACGCACACACACACACCACCCCGCACATACACACACACACACACACCACCAACACACACACACACACACACACACACACACACACACCACCCCGCATGCACACACACACAAACACCCCCCCCACACACACACACACACACACACACACAAACACAAACACACACACACCAAAACACACACACACACACACACACACACACACACACACACACACACACACACACACACACACACACACACACACACACAAACACACACACACACAAACACCACCCCACACACACACACACACACACACACACACACACAAACTACCACGACCATGCACACAACCACACAGAGACCTCCACAAACACTGCCCTGCGCAGCACGCACACACAGGGAGGAACGCAGCACACACGCACACAGCTCTGGAACCCAGGTGAAAGGCCAGCAGGTAGCCATGGCCGAGGGTCAGAGGCCACAGCTCGCTCCCTGCCTGGTTTCCCCGCCCCTCGCAGGTGAATAAACAGGTCAGTAGACGGGCCGCTGTTAGCTCCCCATCTGTCTAAACCTCACGCAGAAGGCATTCAAGGGATTAAAAGATGGATGAACACCTTCCGCCCCCAAGCACTGACCCTGGAACCATCTCTGCCTTTTATTTAGCATTACTCTTACAGTATTTTGGGGATTAAGATTAGGGCAGGGTAAACTGATCTGGGATCAGGTGATGGTGGCAGAAAAAAGCCGAGCTCAGACACACAGACACAGGTACACAGCGTAGAGCAGTCTAAAGGAGGGTGCATCCAATGGTTACAGCATATTTAACCCATTACATGACATTAGAGATTTTCTTAGCTCATGCAAGGGGACTTCCACAGCTGAAATTGCACACATACACATGACCAGTTGAAGCTCATTGGGACAACAGCAAAGCCATGGCTGTGAATGGGCCTGCCGCTCCATTAGATGGTATTAGGAAGGGCCACAGGGGAATGATGGGGCATTTCAGCACCCCCGGGGGTCACTGCTGGAGTCAGAGAGGGCAGGGCATGCTGGGGGAGAAAGCAGGCCTGCTGTCAATCACAGCCCTGGACCCAAAGACCCCTGCGCTCCAGCAATAGCACAAACACTTCCGTTTACAAGACCATCTCGCACATTAAACCAGGCCCCAATAACACACAGGCCGCCATTTACAAGACCCCCACTGCGTTCGACACACTACATTGAGCCACAGGATTGTGCAGAAGGGTCAAGTCCATTCACATACACGGTCCTTAGAGAGACATTTGTAGATTTCACCTTCGCTTAAAGGGCCGTAGCCTCAAATTCCCCCCAATAAAGCTGATAAAGGGATAAAGCTGTTTAAGCTCCTCTACTTTACTGCACTCTTCAAAACCACACACTCTTACCACGGTGAGAAAGGAGCAAGCGCCCATAATGCATTCAGCACTCCAGTCCAAACAAACTGCCTTCTAACATTCTATTAACATTCTATTCATTCTTCAAAAAAATCTATAGACAGTTTTCAATAAAACGTCACAATGCCATATTGCATAATTGTCAGCCGGAGGGCAAGCAAGCAGTCTCATCGGATTTTAAAACTGAAAACGCCTGTAACCAGTGCTCTGTTTGCACAATTCAAATCTTGAAATATGGCACCATGTTTTATTGGAATGCAACCTATTCCATACCTTCTACATTCAACACATTCTAAAATCTTCAACGGACAACATTTTAAACCCGACCGATCAAGACTCGACCAACACTCAACACTGCACTCTAGAAATGTGCACAGGAAGGGGAAGTGACCACCTGTGACAGGTGTGACCCGGCACGAAAGGGTCGTCGGCGGGACTGAAGGCCAAGGCCTCCTCCGATGACCCGCTTGCTCAATGACACTCATTAAATCACCATGTCACCTCAAGCCAAGGCCGAATCAGTGCACCGAGCCCTGCACAGGACAGGGCACCGGACCAAGGTTATTCTCGTCAGCCGCTGATCAGAAGACATGCCCTCACATCGGGAGACGAGGACCATGATTTACTGGCTATAAAAAAATATAAATATACGGTCGCTATCAATTATGGTCAATGGCATCTTCTGCACCACTTCCACTGTCGCCGATTGACTTTTTCCTTTATATGCGATTGAAGCTGAGCTTGGGGATTTATACCCTAGGGAGGAATCCATTAGCAGCCCCACAGACTAAACCATAGTCCAAGCCTAGCGCCGTGCGAATGTGGCATGGAAACAAAAAGCAACAATCTTGGCCACCGTGCCATAAATTCATTGTCACAGGCGAGCTTTTATTTCGGGAGTCAGGGCTCCAAACCTCGCCCCTGCCTAACCCCTCTCCACCCGCTGTGGGACCAGTGAGTCAGAGCCCTGGCGTAACTTATTTCAGGAAAAATGATGGCGCATGAGACTGAGGCTGCTGTCCAAATCCAGTAGGCCTGGGTCTGAGCTACCACAGCGCCCATCTCTGATCAGGAGTACCTGCTCCTCCTCGCCTTAGGGCTCGGTCTTTGAACCCCTTGGCCAGGGTGTAAAGACCTCTGTAAAGGGAGAGACTTTGCAGTCCCATCTCCGTGCCGTGGTTCCGAAGCTGGTGCGTTTGTTTTGTGACTGTGGCACCCAGGTCCCCGACACTTCAAAGCCCAAAGGCTCTTCAGCTGGAAGGGCACACAAACGGACTATGACCATGTCAAAACACAGACCTGCCCATGTAGATATCCAGTCAGGTTTGGTGACTTGTTCTACACAAACGTGACAGGCTCGTCTGGTAGCGTGAACTGACAGGCAGCAGGGGGCGACGCTGCACTGGCACAAGTGCAAATGGGGTGGGGGGGGGGGGGGGGATATGCACTACAGCATAATTTGGGGAAAATATGTGATCAGCATTCATTACATCAGTAATGGTCTGGAACCCATCAGATCAATAGACTTCCATCAATGGAATGGCCCTTCAATACCAGCTATTTAGTAATGAAGGAGTTCAGAGGATGCCTCCAGTCTGAAGGAACACTCACAATGGGGGAACAATTCAACTTCCACGAGCCCCTGCCAAATGGCTTGCTGATGGTGGTGATCTATAACAGTCGCACCCGTTTTGGCCTGGCAGGCACTTTTCTAAGCGCTGTCTTTTTGGAAAATCGTGTAATTTCTTTAAAATGTTGGAAGACGCAGAATTCATTGTGTACTACATACTGTATGACGTATGGGACCCTGCCTACCTACTGGAGTCTACCAACACGGAAAGCCGGGTTCACGAAACTGATCACGTCACAGTAAAGGGGGACAAAGGTTGTGTTCTGTCTGATTCCGAGGACAGGAAGCAGAGCTGAAATTAAACCCTTCTTTATCGAAGCAAGGGACAGGACCAGCAAATCACAATCGTGGGGGAATTTTCTATTTTTGGGATGCTGGTGCACCACGTCACTAAGTAAGGCCTCTATTGGGATGCAAGGACGTGAGCAGGGCAGAGGCAGGTGTGGTAGGTGAGTTTCGCCCATCTTAAAAAAGTACATTGGTTTCCCCTTACTCGTCCCCACAACACAGCAAAACAATTTCTTATTCTCTTCCCCTCGGTTTCCTACACTATTAAAATGGCTTAATTTAGGTTCAGGCGCAAGTAAGCCATGGTAGCAGTTGTCGAGGTGTAATATTGCATTGCTCTCCTATGTGTAGCCAACGCAAAGCGCTATCCATTAAGGCTCCTGTCTGGTTAAATGCAGATCAACTCTGTAGGGTACCATCTAAGTGGGCAGCAGCTGGTTTTCATTTGAATCGATACTCCACGTGTACTATAAATAGGTGCGTCACTGCCAGTCTTTTTAAGGTCAGTTGTTGGGGTGTCGATGGTCGGCGGGGGAGGGGCTCAGCGCGCGTGGCGTCCAGCGAGCGTTGCCACGGCTGCTGTGGACGTTCTCGGCGGGCGGGACCAGGCGGCTGAACACCGCGGTACCAGCCGGTATCGACCGAAGACCGGGGCCCAACGTCGCAAAGATGCTCCAGGAAACATTCGCTCCCTTGACATTCCAAGAAGAGAACCATTCAAATGCTGAACGCGTGTCGAATTAGAGACTCGTAATATTGTCCCCAAATCGAAGAGACCAGGTGCGACTCCGAATACCAGAAAGTGTATCACCACGCGTGGGTGTGCCTAAACAGGTGAATATTTACTGTGAATAAGTTCCTCAAACTGCTGTAAATGTCTTCACTGAACTACAGTTTCATTTCACTTTCCAGTGAGGTGCCTGTGATGCCACTGCCATTTCACGTGATGAAAGCTCGCTTTAAAAGAGACTACCATGGGGACCCGCAATACGATCATCCACTTATAGAGTGCTCATTTGGGAAATCGTTATGGAATATCAATATGATGTTACACGTCTGAATGTTTAGTGTAAGCGAGTATACATTAAATGGGCAAATAGTTCACAAGCAATAATCAACAGCATAAAAACAAGAATGTTACCAGCAAACTGTCTAGAACTGTCTACACTACTTTATTTCATTAAATTCTTTCACTAAAAATACAGTACCATTCATTAAAGCGATATCACATTGCCCTTGAAGAAAAATTTATTGTTATTTTCACTCATATAAAATGCCTTCAGTCCTAAGGCTTATTATTAGCCTAGAGAACAGATAGAAAACTCTTCAAAAGACAGACAAAAGAGCACCACAGAAATAGACAGCCTCTCACCCTTATCTATGCATGTAATAAAACCAAACATTGGACCGTTGAGAGTAGACCACACACTGCAAGGTCTCAAAGTGAGTTGACAACAGCACAGAGATATTGGAGAGGCATTTTATACATAACTAGGCATGGTGAGTGTTTGTGATCATCTTCACAAACATAGAAGGGGGCATGCACGTCATAGAGGTCAATGCTATTTTAGAGGCAACCTCTGTGTTGGGTTCACTTTCAACAAAAAACCTGTGCGCATAACCGTTTTCTCGTTTCAAAAGCAGCAGGGGAAACAAAGCACAGGACCTCGTTACCTTGATTTGGAGGAACGCGAGCCTGAAACCGTAAGACCAACCACATACTGTCTGGAGAGCGCCATGAAGGCAAGGCATGGCAGAAACACAAACGTACTTGCGCACAAACGTTTAAGCAAGTCTGCCATGTTGCTAGCGAGTGGCCGGCAGACGGGAGCTGTGGCGGGGGTGGAGGGGGCTAATTGGCAGGGGGCGACCCCTGACATTTGAGGCGGCCCAGAGCGGCCCTGGCGACCGGGGCAACTGACTCACCCTGCGCCGGCAGAAGGGCAGCCCCTGGGTGATGATGTTGATGCTGAAGATTCGGAGCACTTTTTGCGGGGGAGGGGCCTCCAGGCCACTCGCCGCGGGGTAGCCCGGCTGCGGGTCCGAGCCCGGGCCCGGGGAGGAGGGCTTCTCCTTCTCGGCCGCGGCCTTGGGCATCTTCCTCCGGGGGCTGGCCGCGGCGAAGCCGGGGATACGGCAATGCCGTAGCATCGCCAAACCGGGGGGCTAGTAGCTCATATCCCGAGAGAGTCCGCCGGAGGTTGGGTCAGGGCAGCTGTATCGGTCGCAGGAAACGCACCGCGGTGGGTGTCGTTGTCTCTTCCCAGGAACCTCAGGACGGCCGTGCTAGCGAGTGCCTCAGAGCTGTCCAGTCCAGAGCTGGAGCGGCAGCCCGATACTTCCCTTTAAAGTGTCCCGGAGAGCTACGTCACGCGGCGGCCCCGCCCCTGCCTGCCTGCCCACCCGCCCGCCCGCCCGCACGCCCGCACGCCCGCCCGCCTGGCAGCCCTCCCTCCAGCAGCTGCTCTGGAATCCACACCCTACACCCCAGCCATGGGAGGAATGTGACCCACAGGCTGACTGACACCAGAGATGTCCCTGACACAGCTTCCTGCCCCACAGGTCGCCTCCACGAGCTGTCCCCACATGTTACGTCTGCCATTGTTCCCACAGAGCGGTCGTACCCACGCAACAACAACAAAAAACACGATATCCTGCCTGAAATATGCCGAACTGTATCGTTATATTCACGACTGCCTTTTGATTGACAGCCTGTCCGGAAACCGCGCACTGCGCGGGTCCTTACTATGCCGCATTATGGATCACCTTGACAACGCCTCGGCGAGGCCCCCCGGAGATTTATTCCAAGGTTGCGGCTCACACGGGCGCTTGATCGCAGACAGGTGTCAGGTCACATGACACAGCCGCTTATGAGCTTCCTTTAGCGGTGTCTGGGTGGATGCCTTTGATTTTGATTTTTTTTGTTATCTTCTCCCCCTAGTTCCCTTGGGACAGTGTTTTGTCTGCGCACTACATGCTGACAATGGCTGTTCTTTAAAAAGAGTTAACCTGTGGTGACAGGACATGGGGGCTCTCTTACTGCTGGATAAGCACAAAAAAACTACACGACACACACACACACACACACACACACACACACACACACACACACACACACACACAGACACACAGACACACAGACCTTTGAAATTCCTATTAAACCGAATAGTAATTCAAGAGGCATACCGCCAGTAATTCAATATCCATACCCAATTACTTCAGAGCAATTCTTTTCTGAGCCACTGAAAAAACAAATCAATCGCAGTTATGCAAGAGGGACATGCACTGTAATTTAATTACTGTACGTTTTGAATGAAAAGGAATTCAAATTTAAAAAATTCTAAAGTGAACTGTATCTGGAACAAATCTCCGCCATCTCCAAGTTTAACTAAGTCCCAAGGAGTCGCAGAGAACAATCGAGCAGCAGCCAGACCACAACTGCTTAACAAGTCAGGCACTCCGAGGGGAACAGGTGAATACCCTGGTGTGAAACCGTTTGTTCCCCAAGTCAGTGGCTCCCAAACTCTCCGAGCCCCTGACCCTCTTTATAAGCCGATACATCTTCATGGCCCACCTCGTTAAAAAGCCTAAAATTGTTCAAATGCTGCATGTGTTCAAACTGCATGTACACTGTAACCAATAATGTGTATGTAACCATACCAGTGTAATTTAACTGGTGCGAAGGCTTAAGGAAAGTGCATAATATGTGTTTCACGTACAACATCTGACCTCTCGCGACCCCTCTCGCGACCCACAGTTGCTCAAAGCGATCACCTTTCAGGGCACGTCAAAAACAGTCAAAAGTTGAAAAACTGATCCCTGGAAAAGCGCTGCTCTCCACGTGACTCACAAAGACCTGCGGAGTTACGAAGGAGTTTTTTTTCTCCCGCTTTATTACTCTACAGTATTACAGTTCAGAAAATCTGCCCAAGAAATATTGTGCGTGTCTCGCAAGTCGCTTGAACTATAACTCAGTTTAGTTTTGCCCCCAAGGCTTGCGGTGCTCTAAATAATTTAGAAGTTACAAAACCGTACTTTGTCAGGGTATTGAATTTCTCATTTAAAAGCGCAAACAATGACTTCTCCTTCAACTGGAAGCGACTCGGTGCTTACATATTCCTGCGAATTCAGAGGCAAAAACGCCGCCACAGAAACAAAGCATGAAACAAAATTTCAGAGTGTGAAACTATGTGCTAGACACGCACTACTGAGCCTCAGCGCGCTAACATGATCAGGCAAATGTAATTGGTAGGAATGGCAAAAATCTGAAGGATTTAACCTTGGGTCCTGCAGAATGCGACAGCCTTATGTTTGAAGGAATCCCTGATCCAACATGCCACACGGTTTTCGTGGAGCCTCAGAAGGGCCACTAAACTCCCGCAGTCTCGTGGCTTTAGAGCGCCCGGGGGGGGAGATTCAGGCCACGGTGTTTGAAGGTAAAGTAGGACATCTGTGCCAGGTAGTAAGTAGTACAGATTTGAGGTGTTCTTTATACCAGGATCGTAACATAGCCAAACGGACACACAACGCGCTCGAACATGCCGTAAAAATCTGAAACCTCGTTGTGGATTGCGTACTGTCAGAAAAGACTCTTGGGAACACTTTCTCCCCGTGCATTGCTGGGCTTAAGGTCACCGGGGTCCCATTCCGCAAGGGTGAAGGTCCCAATGTTGCAACACGAGGGAGTTATCCCCTCCAAACCCCATGTTACACAATTAGCGCACACGAGTCACACATTAGTTGAGAAAAACATGATATTACATCTCGATGTTTGAGAAAAACAGAAACTCACCCCACTGACCTGCCAAGAGGTGAGCACATTGCTTTCTAAAATGAAGCCACATACAGCACAGTACCATTTTGAAAAGTAGTGTGTCGGACTGCAATTCCATGACTGTGAGTGGCAAGGCGCTCTTATTTGAATTTCCCCTGCTTTTTCAGCATTGTCATCTCTGCCACTTTTTTGGGGGTCTAGAATAGCCTATATGTAATCTAAATAATATACAAATCTTTCCTGATAGAAATAACTGGTCAAAGTGGAATTTGTGAAGGACTGCCTCCACCACAGAAATCCAGGCTAAGCCACACCCGAATGCAGCCATTTTCTTTGTCGTTCTCTGTTTGTTTGCTGTAAAATGGTTGGAGTTGTGCCAAACACCATTCCCAAAAGAGGGGCTCCACACTCGGGGGGTCACAGAGACGAGTCTCTTTGCCTGGTGTGCGGGGCTCAGTCAGAGGGTGTTCTGTAAAGTCATTTGGGGGGTGCGGACTCTGTTCACCCCAGCTGCCCGCAGATCAGAGAGTGCGGCTCGCGCGGCTCAGCCTCGAGCGAAGGTAAGACGGGCTGATCCCCCATCAGAGGGAAGGCTTTCCTGCAGGATCACGCCGGGGGAGAACCAGAGAGAGGACCCCTCCATCCCCCCCAGCCGCCGTCCGTAGTGTGCCTGTAGCCGCTGGGCTGCTTAGCATAACGTCTGACCGCTGCTGGGAGATTACACCGGAGCCCAGCACACACAGCCCCACTCCTGAGACAGTGGAGTCAAAGATAAGGGGCTTACCAAATTCACTTTATGTGCCGATGATCCTAAGAGAGAAATTTAGGCTTTATCTTTACAGACCCAAGTCACCGGCCGACACTTGAGTGCATGTATGGAACAAAAAGCTCTTTGGTCAACAGAACAGACGGTAAGGTTGGACAAAACCGTGGTTATCTGGAGGATTTATTACCCTTGTCAGTTTCAAAGTGCAGTGAGGAATACAGGCAAACATTAAACCGTTTGCGACCCCCAAAGGATTAGAGGAAGAGAGACCATAAACAGCACGTATGTACACAAGCGCACATATGCGCACACACACACACACAGAGACAGATGAGCACAAACACACACGAGCATGCATACACACACACACACACACGCGCACACGCACACACACACACACACACAGAGACACGAGCACAAACACACACGAGCATGCATACACACACACACACGCACACGTACACGCACACACAGACACACACATACACACACACACAGACACAGACACAGACACACAGACACACAGACACACAGACACACACAGGAGCACACACACACACACACACACACACACACACACAGGAGCACACACACACACACACACACACACACACACACACACACACACACACACACAGGAGACACACACACACACACACACACACACACACACACACACACACACACACACACAGACACACACACAGACAGACACACACACACACACACACACACACACACACACACACAAACAGACTTAATGGCCATGATCTACTGCACACGTGCGCCATGTTACACTCATGTAGCCATGGCGACACAGTCCACAGTCCCGCGCGCCCCCACTCCACCTCACATCTGGCCGCATTAGCGCAGCCCCCCTGGGCGCGCGCGCTCCGCCGCTCCGGCACAGCCGCGCAGACACAAAGCGGAGGGGGGCGGGGCCTGCGTGACACCGCCTGATGGATGAGCGGAGCTTCGGTTAGCGCCGGACCACACAGACAGCCCCCAAACTGTTTATATTCCCCAACGCCACCACTCACAGCTCCCTGCGAGAGTGAGTGATGGTGCCCTTCCTGCTCTGGCCCGCTCGCCCCTGACAGGCCCTCTGGCGCTCTATCCCGCGAGCATTACCGCGCTGCACTGCGCCGGGCGCACCCCGTGACAGATGAGTGATCCGGCGCGCTAATGGAACTGCAGTCCGGGGGCGTGGGCTGTGTGCGGGTTAGCGCTGGTGTCAACCCCGCCAGTGCGCTGTCTGCTACAAAAACAAGCACTCTGTGTTCCTAAGCACAGAGCCGAGAAACAAATTGACACAAACGCCACCGTAAGCTGGAACGAACTCCACCACCTATAGGCTGCTGAATGGCTTCTGCCTCGTCCCGCGGGGAATCATTTCATCATTGTGTTTTTACAGCGATCCTGTTTGCACAGAAACGGATGGACAACCTACACAGCCGAGACCTGGGGATATATTACTCTCTCCGCTGCAAAGATCTGCACACACTCAGTGTGTGTGTGTGTGTGTGTGTGTGTGTGTGTGTGTGTGTGTGTTATATATACAAATTTCACCTTCTGTTACGTTACAGCCTGAAATTAAAACATTTAATCAGACTTTCTCCACCTTTATTTACACATTTTACCCCACAACTTCCAAGTGGGGAAAAAAATTCTCAATTTCTGAGACATTAATTAAAAACAAAAACAAAACAATAACTTGGATTGATAAGTCTGTGCAGTCAGCTCATGTCAAATAAGGCTACATTTCAAGAGGCGGCTTACAAACAGACGGAGGATTGGAAACGCTGGAGCCGAGAGACACAACTCGGCACAATCTGTGATCTCTTGACATAATGGAAAGTTTGCACTAGCTGTCTGAAAATGCCCCACTGGCTCAGAGACATGACCCCGAAATAACGCCGGATTCCAGCGCGGAGCCGCAGTCGTGCTAACGCGCGGAGCGCGAGCCGGCTGTGCCCGCCGAACACCAACCCCCCGAAACATGATGAAATGTGTCTGCAACAGGGCCAAGGCGCGCACCCCCACAAACAGGAGGGAATCTGTCTGCTCACACATTACAAAAGTGGGGTGACGTGAAAAGAGGGGAAAGACGGCGAAGTGAGAGAACGCTTCTCTCCGTTACTCTGCCACCAGAAGCGCTCGGTTTCTGGGTGTTGGCGTTGGCCTTGCCTGGGATGTGTGTTTGTGCGCTTTTGTTTTCGTTCTCCTGCCATTCCGTAACACTGCTTACCCTGGACTGGATGCGGGCTGTGCGTGTTTGTGTGCGTGTGTGAGTGTGTGAGTGTGTGTACACACGCGCACACCATGCACGAGTGTTTATCCGTTTGCACACGCACACCTGGCATGCACAGTAGTGTTTATCCGTTTTGTATCCCTTTGTACACGCATGTATACGTGTGTGAGCACATATATGCACGCGCATGCAGAACAGTGTGAGCATGGATGTGCGCTATAGACACAGTCGCACACGTGTATATGTGTGTGTGTGTTTGTGCGAGCGTGTGTGAGCATCTGTCTTATCGGGCGTTTCCCAGCTGAACATCAGTCTATTAAACATAAAGAGGCGAGAGTCTCCCCCTGTGTGGGTGTGGTCAGTGTGGACAGAGAGGCAGGGTGGACAGAGAGGCAGGGCCGGGGTTCGAGTGGGGCCGTGGGGCCTGTGGGCAGCATTAATCTCCCCCCTCTGCTCGGGAGCAGATAGCATATTCACTTGATTAGGCTGGCCGAGGCCTGTGGCAGATGGAAAATGGATGATGAATTAATAAGCCAGGGACACAGCCCCTGCTACGGAAACACACACGCTGCAGCAGCACCAGCAGCCCAGGGCCAATGAGGCGGGCCGCTGGCGCCCTCTGGTGGCCGCCTACTGGAAAAACCACAGGAACAGTCTGTATAGAAATGGTGCATCTCCTGGGCACTTAACACTGGCCTGCAAATGTGAGTTTTGCCTCAACTCAGCCATGGCTTCCTTGTCCAATGGATTTTAAAGAGCGACAGAAAGGGACGGCCGTATTATAGACGCTGGAGTATTCTGCCCCTGTGGCCCAGAGCTACAGCTGTCTCCTGCTGGACAGATGGGTCCAGTTCTTCAGCAAGTTTCACAGAGGGAGTCCCAGTGAGTCTCAGTGAGTCCCAGTGAGTCTCAGTGAGTCTCAGTGAGTCTCAGTGAGTCTCAAGTGCTGGCTCATGCATCGCTCCTGCCAGGATCCCCATGAACCCCCCCACCACGGCACACTCTGACATCATGCAGCCAAGCCAATCGCAATGCAGCTCACGGCAGCCATCTCTAACCTTTTCAAAAAGCTCAAAAGTTCCAACCAAAAACCAGGGTGTTTGGTTGGAACAAAAACCTGCATGCACAGAGCCCTCCAGTGCCCCTGGTGGACACATTGTGTGGGGTGTGGCTCGGGGCGTGCTCTTGTCACAGGGAGGCGCTGGTGCGGGAGGAGAGGTGGGCGGGGGCAGGCACAGTACCATCACGGTCTCAAAGCAGGTCTCACAACAGCCCCCAGAGCGCACAGGTCCTCCTCCTCCTCCCCTAGGATACTCTCTCAGCCATGTGACTGATCTGGGATCAGCCCATATCCTGGGGAACAGATAGCGGGAGGTGTGCCTGCTCACTGACCTGGCTGATCTGGGATCAGCCTGCTCACTCTGACTGATCTGGGATCGGCCCTTATCCTGGGGAACAGACAGCGGGAGGTGTGCCTGCTCACTCTGACTGATCTGGGATCGGCCCATATCCTGGGGAACAGATAGCGGGAGCTGTGCCTGCTCACTCTGACTGATCTGGGATCGGCACTCACCCAGGGGAGCAGAGAGGCCTGGAGAATCACACCCACACAGCACGGCACGCATCTATTCATGTACATAAATATGCCAAACACGCACACACACACACCTCCATGCACACAGACAGCTACTTCAAAACAAAGCGTGTTTGGTGCTGAATCTTTGAGTCACTTTTAAGCTCAGCGGCAGGTTTCCATCTAGTGAGGTCTGTGTGTTGTACAGGATTGAGTGTATGCTCTCACTCTCTCTACTGTTTATAACAGGGGTCCCCAACCCTGGTCCTGGAGGGCTACAGGGTCTGCTGGTTTTGTTTTCACCTCAACAGCTGTTTATAGGAAGCCAGGTGTGTTAACTTGTGATCAACCTGTTGATTTGTTTGAGTGACAATGAAAACCAGCAGACCCTGTAGCCCTCCAGGACCAGGGTTGGCCACCCCTAGTTTATAATGTGTTTGTGCATGTTTTTGTTTGTTTGCTTTTATGTATATATATATATATATATACTTTTCTTTTCCTGTGGTTTATTGGTTGTGGTTTCCCTTTCCTTGGCACTCCGCCAGCAACTGACCCAGCCACCGGCTACGGTGGACATCCAGCACCACTCACACTTAGACCAGGGCCCGTATGTACAAAGATTCTAAGAGTAGGTGTGCTGATCTAGGATCAGTTTAGCCTTTTAGCTCATAATGGATATGGTTAGGATATGGCCAGGGGAAACCTGATCCTAGATCAGCACTTGTACCCTTAGAATCTGTACATACGACCCCAGAACTACAAGCATAAGAGAGCTTAAATCAGGGGCGGGCAGCTCCAGTCCTAGAAGGCTGGTGTGTGTTCAGGTTTTTGTTGTCACCAGTTACCCTGGCTCAATTAGCCAATTAGCTGTATGCACCAACGCCGGTTCGCTCATAGATTAGCCCACGTTAAAACATGTCACACAGGGACACAAGGACCTCCCGCTGTCATTCTTAGGAATATCATCAATATGTTTAACTAAAACATCAGATTACGTTCAGCCATTTATCCAGAGCGGCCGCCATTGTAAATAATTTATTCTTACAGTTTACATTTCTTTCCATCCATCCAGACCCCAAACACAAGATCCATTCCATCATTACAGCCATTTATCCAGGGACATTTACTGAAGCAATTCAGGTTAGGCATCTTGCTCGAACCTGCAACCTTTGAGTCACAGGCCCAGTTCCCTGACCGCTACACTACGCCGCTGCCCCCAAACTTCACCTTACGCGACCGGCTCCTTTATTCGCGATATAAATAACCGAAAGAGGGAACAACACCGACTTCAGCCAGGAAATGTGTGAGCCGCATGACCATGAGAACAGCACCAGGGCCACTCGGCCCCTCGCAGTGACTACATTCAAATGCATAACCGCCTTCAAACCCGACGGTAATGCAAGCAAAACTCAAACAGCAACAAAAACTCAGACGGCAGACAAACAACTGCTCTGGGGGGGAGGGGAAAAGAACACAAAACAAACTCTGAATGAAGGTTAAGAGTTTAACCACCATACTCAAATTCCCCGAAACAAAAACACACCTCAGAGAAATGTAATCAGCCCCATTAGTCCGGGGTAATTAAGCGCAACCGTTTAAAAAAACAAAAGTTGATACACTTCACGCCGTGACAACGTCCTCTGGGCATTCTTAAAACTCATTAATGTTTCAGCGCGGTTACGCCTGAAGTTGACGGGGAAACGGGAGCGGTGAACGGCAAACCAAACGTGTTCCTTAACGATAAAAGGGGTTACGCGGACAGCGTTACGGGGTCATTGAACCCTGCTCCCGTCCCCGTGTCCACCTGTCCTCCGCCCCTCCGGCCGCAGACACCGCGTGCCAAACACCTAGGAATCCTTCGCTATATCTGTAGCCGTAAATGACAGGCGACTCTTAAAATCGCTCCATAAATATCTAAATCGAGCTCCAAATCCAGTCCGGCTCCAAAACTGAAGTGTGAACAATGCGCCAGGCATGGGCTGTGACACGCCCGCGCGGCCCCTGACCGCTGCCCCGCCCGCCGCCCCCCGCCCCCGCCCCCACCCCCACGGTGGCGTGTTCTCCCTCACGCATGCGCTGAGGGGCTCGGGGGGCACACCCCCACACTGTTCACAGGATGCTGGGGCTCCATTTACATTTGACATTTTAGGCATTTAGCAGACGCTCTTATCCAGAGCGACTTACACAGTTTACATTTCTTTACATACAATCCATTTATACATTTCACTGAAGCAATTCAGGTTAAGTACCTTTGTTCAAGGGAACAACGGCAGTGCTCCACCTGGGAATCGAACCTGCAACCTCTGAGTTACAAGCCCAGTTCCCTAACCATTACACTACACTGCCACCACTAATGGGCTAATGTCTGACCCTGCTCAGCCGGGCTGGTTCTGTGGAGCGGAGCTAGGCCACCGCACGGTGTTATGGTACCGCCATAACACCACTGAACAGCTTACAGATCGAGCTTATGCATCATCTGAGACTTCCCTTTCTGCCCTGCCCTCAGTGCTGACCTCATCACCCGATGCGGAGCTGGTGCTTGTCCTGGGAGAGGAGACTGAGGCCAGACCCAGCTTTCGGTCCTTGTATGGGGGCAGGCCCAACACACTACAGCTTACAGCCTGACTACTTATTTCTTACATATTGTTCCTCATATGAACATCAGAACGGGGGCCAATCAGAGCACGGAAGACACAGAGCGGAGGCCAATCAGAGGACGGAACACACAGAGCAGGGGCCAATCAGAGCTTGGAACACACAGAGCGGAGGCTAATCAGAGGACAGAACACACAGAATGGGGGCCAATCAGAGCTTGGAACACACAGAGTGGGGGCTAATCAGAGCTCGGAACACACAGAGCGGTGGCCAATCAGAGCTCGGAACACACAAAGCAGGGGCCAATCGGAATAAGGAACACAGAGCACAGGGCTCACAGATCCATTGTCATTTATGACTCACGTCCGCACTGACACCCCTGGAGCTGAAGCTGATGGCTTCTGTCACTGTGCACTTCAGCTGCCCGTCTCTCTCACACCGTCAGAGCCCCACTCCTCTCTTCAGCACTGTGTCTGGATCAGTGATCCCCACCACCACCACCTAACTGCTCAATTAAGACACCACAGGCTCCAGCACAGACAGAACAGACTGCAGTCCATGACTTCCTATTCTGCACACGTCCCCTTATCTGTCACAGCTCTTATGATTCGCATTTGTGTGCGGGCCTCGATGGCCGTGTTCGTCAAACGTGGATAAGAGCGTCAGCTAGCTAAAGAAACACGTAAATAAAAGGGAACAGAGAAGTCTTTGTGTCTAAATGTTGTTTTCATGTTTGAAATCATACTGAAGGCAGCCGTGGGGGCGAGTCGATATAACGTGTCTTTAATAGCCGGCATGCCGGGGCCCGGCGGAGCGACACACACACACACCCCATTCCCAGCTGGCACATAACCTGGCCCCCTGCCGGCATTCCCGGCCGACAGGTGGTAGCACTCGCCTCAGAACACACTCGGGGCGCGGCGAAAACAATCGGCTGGCCAGGTGCGGGGCGAACGGGGCGAGTTAACGTTGGGGTTATTCATGTCCTCTCAGGGCACTGAGAAACTTTTTGAGGGGTGGACTCCTCAGCTCCACACACACACACTCACTCAGCTGTGGGTTGAGGCTGTTAAGCACTCACCAAACCCCATTCACCATACCTACATATAAGAACGTGGTGCCATTTAGCCAACGCTTTTATCCAAAGCGACTTACAGTAGTGAACGCGTACATTTTTCAGTGTATGTGGTCCCAGTGGGAATTGAACTCACAACCTAAGCGTTGCCAACGCCGTGCTCTACCAACTGAGCCACACAGAACCACCAGTGCTGCATGAGGAGAACTCGTGACATGAGCCAATGAATCGGCTGCAGTGGAACAGAAAGCTCTTCACACGCAATCTCTCTCTCACCATGAGCAGAGCCAGCCTCTTCAGGGCTCTGTTCTCCATGCGGCTGGCGGCTGTGGGGCTCTCCGCTAGAGCGACGCTGCTGCTGGGCAGGAGAATACGACCCAGACCCCGCTGGTCTCTCTCTGGGGCACGCCTGGGTTGGCCGTCCTCTCTTTGGAGTATTTACGTCTACGTCGGTCTCTCTCCCCGAAGCATTTCTCTCCTCTCTTTGAGATATCTCGGGCTAAGATGTCCCCTCTGTGACGTCTCTCAGTCCTCGACGCACCTCTGGTCAAAGTGTCCGCTCTGTGCCGTCTCCCTGTTCCCTTTGAGGTATCTCTGTCTGAGCTGTTCGCTCTCTTCTCTCTGACGTCTCTCTGTCCTCTCTCTCTCTCTGGCTGTATCTCTGGCTGTATCTCTGGCTATTCCCCTCGGTGAAGTGTCCCTGTTCTCAGAGAGCAGGAGGACAGGGCGGACACAGACGCGCGTTTTCGCCTCTCTCCAAAAGCCAGAGCACGGGACACACAACAGCATTCTGGGACTGGGACGCCTCCGACTTCACCTTGCCACGCCGGGGCATCACAAACTTCAGCGCCCCCACCCCAACCCCGAGGACAAGGGCGTCATAAATCTGCCCTTTCACGTGCGAGCAGACGCTGTCCTTCACACAGCTATTAAAGAGCGTTACACCCGCTGTTAGCTCTACTCTCCCTCTCTCTAATCAAGGGAGGACTCGGAGGTCAGTGCGGGCGCGGGCTCTGCCAAAGCTCAGCGGCAGGATCCCTTTAAAGGGACATCCTGTCGACATGGCGGGGGAGGGGGGGGTGTTCACACCCTCTGTAAAATTAGGGCACGGAGCCATGTCCTTCAGAGAGCCCGCCTTCATCATTACCATCATAATCATCAGCATCATCATCATCATCATCATCATAAACCTCACACAGGGCTGTTCCATCAGGGGGAGCACATCCGTTAGACCAGCGGGGTCTTCGTGAAGGCCGCCATCTGCTGGGTGCTGAGGTCACGGTCAGGGCCGGCCGCCATAATTCAGCTCCTCGGCTGGGGGCGGGCGCCACATGTCTCCCGCGCCTGCAGACAAAGCCGCTCGCCCGAGCTGCTCGCGGTCAGGCTGCTACAGAAGGGCTACAGGCCTGGAGTACCACAGCTCTGGGAGAAACTGTGTTTGGTTCAGCCCTGTAGAAGGGCCTGGGGTACCACAGCTCTGGGAGAAACTGTGTTCGGTTCAGCCCTGTAGAAGGGCCTGGGGTACCACAGCTCTGGGAGAAACTGTGTTCGGTTCAGCCCTGTAGAAGGGCCTGGAGTACCACAGCTCAGGGAGAAACTGTGTTCGGTTCAGCCCTGTAGAAGGGCCTGGAGTACCACAGCTCTGGGAGAAACTGTGTTCGGTTCAGCCCTGTAGAAGGGCCTGGAGTACCACAGCTCTGGGAGAAACTGTGTTTGGTTCAGCCCTGTAGAAGGGCCTGGGGTACCACAGCTCTGGGAGAAACTGTGTTCGGTTCAGCCCTGTAGAAGGGCCTGGGGTACCACAGCTCTGGGAAAACTGTGTTCGGTTCAGCCCTTGAAGGGCCTGGAGTACCACAGCTCAGGAGAAACTGTGCGGTTCAGCCCTGTAGAAGGGCCTGGAAAATGCTCTGGGAGAAACTGTAGCCCTGTAAATGACAGCTCAGGGAGAAACTGGAGCCCTAAAGGATATAGCGGATAAAGCTCTTTGCTGGTTGGGGGTATTACATTTACATTTTAGGCGTTTTAGCAGACGCTCTTATCCTGAGCGACTTACACAATTGACATTTCTTTACATACAATCCATTTATACAGCTTGATATTTTTCATGAAGCAATTCAGGTTAAGTACCTTGCTCAAGGGTACAATGGCAGTGCCCCCACCTGGGAATCGAACCAGCAACCTCTGTGTTAAAAGCCCAGCTCCCTAACCATTACACTACACTGCCAGCCTTAGTGCATATGCACACACTTGAACAGCATTCTGGGAAGAAGCCAACCAGATCACTTTACAACCAAAAGTGACTGTACATTTTGTTACGTCCGATGATTTCCTCGCCCACTAGAGGGAGCCTTTGATTCAGGCAGCGAGGGAGAAGATCACAGGCTCCCTCTTGTGGATGATGATGGACCTGTTGCTTCAGCTTGTAGCACACCATTAAGGCTCCCAGGTTTTACTGCCTCAAAATTCGAAACAAAAAAAAATACTGTCTTGAAAAAAGAAAGAATGAAATGGGTTTCAAGGTTTTGCTACTGGAAAAATTGATTGAAGGGTAGAAAAATATTCTTCCACAGGAAATGAACATAAGAACATAATACATCATGCCCATCTAGGCTGATGTCCTGAAAAGAATATCCAGTACTGCACCAAGCCTGAACTTGAATACCCAAAGTGTTTCTGCCTCAACTACCTGACCTGGCAAGCTGTTCCAGCCATTGAAAACGTTAATTGAAAAAATAATAAATCCTGCTATCTGTGTGGAATTTAGCTCTCAACAAAGTAACTGTTTAGTGTGTTAGCAATATCCTTATTATTATAAAGCAAAGCAACTTCCTTATTCTTAGTGCACTTAACCTCTTCATTGAGTTTCCCCTTTCTACTGCAATAATGAAAAAAACTGCTTAGGATTACACTTTGCATCTTGGGAAATTTTACATTTTTACCCTTTGCATTTCCTTTTAGCTGTCCCTATTTCATTTTTAACCTTAGCCCACATATTATAATAATCTACCTTGTTTCTCTCCGAATCTCTCTTTCTTCATATACTCTGTACAGTCTCTTCTTCAGTCCTAAAATCTCCAGTAAAGATTTAGTCATCCACTGTGAAGACATCTTATCTTATATTTTTTCATCTTATATTACCTTACTTTTGGGCAACAACTTTTGGGCAACAAACATCAACAATAACCCTTTTAAATATAGTAAATGTTTCACTCACAGTTTTGCAATCTAGAAGTTCTACGCAATCTATGTTACTTAAATTCTCTCCCATTCCATTTAGGTGAGCTCGTCTGAAGTTAAAAATTCTACAGTTAGAGGATTACACAAAACCAGATCCAGTACGGACTGCACTCTCGTAGGCTGAGTAACAGACTGCACCAATAAACAGTCATTAACCACATCCAAAAACTCCTCTTCACATTTACCCTGACCTTACACTGCTTCCCAATTAATAGAGGGGTAACTGAAGTCACCTATTATTAATGTCTCCTTCCTGACAGGCTTGTTTTATTGCTCCCATGAAATGATGAGACAACACAGTCTAAACTGAGGATGCAACAGGTGAGTGCAGAGTTTACCCTGAGATCTCTACAGGGGACTCCTCCCACCGCCCCCTAACCCAATCACAATCCCTTACAGTAGCTTACCTTCTTCTCGAAGAGCGAGAGCGGAGCTGGGCGCGGTCGTCCCGACGACAAGTCCACATTGTCATTGGGGTCCGAAACATTGTTCCTGAGCGCGGGAGAGCACAGGCCTTCCTCGCCCTCCTCCTCCTCCTCCTCCTCTTCCTCCTCCTCCTCCGAAGGCTCAAAGTCGTCGCTCTCCTGGTCCATCACCTCTTCTTCCTCATCATCCTCATCCTCCTCCTCCCGGCCACCGTGGCAGCCACCGTGGCAGCCATCCCGCTCGTCCTGCTCCTGCTCCTCCTCCTCCTCCTCGGCGTGGTGGCTGCTGCTGTTGTTATTCTCCTCCTCTTCTTCCTCCTCCTCCTCCTCCTCCTCCTCCTCTTCCTCCCGCGGCCGATGTTCGGCCTCCCACATCCAGGGGGCGCCCTTCCCCTCCCCGTTCACCCGGCTCTCGGCGGCGGCACCGGCCGCATCCTGGCCGTTGCTGCCCCCTGTCTCTCTGGAGGACCAGGGCACCTCCTCGCCGGCCCCGCCCTGCACCGCCTGCGGTTGCTGCTCCTCCTCCTCCTCCTCCTCTTCTTCCTCCTCCTCCTCCTCTTCCTCCTCCTCCACCACCCGGTCCATGTGCTCCTCCTCCTCGCCCTCCTCGCCCGATTCGTGGGGGGCGCGGGCTGAGGAGCTGTTACCTCGAGCCGACCCCCCCGGGCGCCGACGCCTGCTGCTGCCCCCAGACAGCAGATCCTGGTTCATCTCCAAAAGCCAGCTTGCTACCTCCTGCACCTTCACCAGGCTGTCTGAGGAGGGTCCGGGCTTGGCATTCTGCAGAAACACAAGAGGTGGACACTTCCATTAGACATTAAAACAGCAACACTTCAGCCCTTGATGTATATTCATAGATGTCATTAGGTGAATTTTCTGCTCTGATTACCGCCACAACAGAAGCCAGTGTTTATCCTGTTCAGGGATGAGGATATAGCATTCTTCACACAGGGCGGGATTGATTATAAAACTCGGATTAAGAGAATTTGCGCTCTGACCGTCAGGCCAGCTCTGATCAACAGAACAAGAGGGTCAACTCGGATTAACAGAATTTGCTCTCTAACCGTTTGTTCTAAAGGCAAAACCTATGAGTAAAGTGAGGCGGGGGGGAAGCAAGATTTTTTGACCCCTTCTCTCACTCTCTAGTGCCAGTGCAGGGCTGTATCTGTGTCATCAGCCCTCCTTCCCAATCAAGGTGTCCTCAACATAGAGGAAACACAGAAAATGGCAATTCGTGGAGCACAACAAAGCCCGAACGGCAGCACAGTAAACTCATCCAAACCACACAAATCGACAGGAAATCCCTTCGGCAAAGACTTTTGTTTGTCGTATATTTTTGTATGGCATTCATTTCCACATTCATTTCCTTGGGTCCTCCACAAGCAGAGATGGGTGCAGTAGGTTTAGTTTTTTTTCCACAAACCGGAGCGAGAGGGGCTCTGATCTGCTGTCACTTCCTCAGTGCAGGCAGACTAATGAGGTTGCAGTCCGAGTGTGGGGGCGGGGGGGGGAGACAGCACTGTGCACATTACAACGTGCCAGGGAGGATAACTGAAAAGTCCATTAGAGTTCTCAAAGTCCAGCTGAGGAGAAAGAGCAAATTCTCCTAGTTAATAGAATACAAAGCCTGCTGCTTATTGGTATTCGAGGGGGGAAGTCCCAGACCACTTCAGTGTCCTGACGGGGCAATAATCGACATGCCTGGCTGAGAGACGGGTTAACAATGGCGCCTCGCATTTCTGAATCCGATTGCACTTGCGACACTTGAGAGAATTTGCATCACATCTCACTCGAATGTTAATGATACGCCTCTGCATCTCTGCTCGGCATT